>JARHVA010003593.1:600000-1170000 GCA_037957365.1 Torreya grandis | reverse complement strand
CTGGGATGTTTCTAACACTATTAAACTCACAATCATTATGATGGTATTAGATACTATGGAAGTTCCTAGATAGGAGGAAAATTAGCCAGAGTAGTGTACCAATTGTTAGGATCTTACAATATAATTTGTATTAACACTCTTCTAGAAGGAAATACAATGAAGAAATCTCTTCTTCCCACACCTCTTGGGCATACAATAATTCTCCCTCAAGAGTTCTCTCTCTCTCTCAATCAATTACAACCAACTCAATATCGAGTTGTTCCCTCCAGTGATAATCAACCCAATGGTTGTTATTGCCTACTCTCGTCCACAGACCTTCTTGATCTTACACCCTATAGATCTAATTGGTCTTGATTACACCATGTGTTGCAGATCTTCCAAATCTTGTTACCCCATAGATCTAACTAATCTTTCACACACACACACACCTACAGATCTTCTTGATCTTGCTACCCCATAGATCAACTGACCTTGCTTACCTATAGATCTTCCTGATCTTGCACTCTTGTAGACCTTCTAGATATTACACTTGAGGATCTAATCCTTCTTAGTCCTAATTACAATATAGACCCATGGGTCTCTTAAATAGATCCCAAACCAAACAATAATTAGAAATGCAGACTCAAGACTAAAATTAGTCTTTACATGCAAACTGACTATTCATCTAAAATTAGAACAAATCTAATTCTAGAATGCATAGACGACTGATGTCAGTCTCTATCTATCTAGAGATGACCGATGTCGGCTGATAAATAATCAATGTCAACATATTTTAGTTCTTATCTGACTGATGTTGACAGGTTTTGATTGACGTCGGTTACTTTTTAACCCAATAACCTCCACCATTTGCATAATAGTGAAGCTTTTAGCTCCACAACTTAACAATATCCCACTTGGAGATAAATAGTTGCACCTGTACCTATACCTATATAGTAACATCTTCTAATTTGTTTCTAGCTTGTATCTCCATCATCAAGTTCAATGTGAAGACCAACAAAAGTTGAATGAAGATTCAACTTCTTTGTTCCCAGCTTTGTTAACATATCTGCAGGGTTCTTATCCTTGCTAGCCTCTGTGACTGCAACAACCTTCTGTAACTCTAAAATCTAGCTAACTGCCATTCCACCAATAGTGAACACATATCCTATGGTGTTTCCCCTACCATCCAAGTCACCTACCATATCTGAATCTACATACCCATGTAGAGAAGTGTTTAACCCTGCATAGCATAAATACCTATTGTTGGCCCCTCTTAGATATCTGTGAATCCACTAAACTACTTTCCAATGCTTCTTTCCTAGATTGGCCATAAATTTTTTGAAACTCCCACTGCTTGGGCAATATCTGGTCTAGGTGTGCTAACTAGTTTTGCATCTTGCATATTGAACCTCTCCAACACCAACCTAGTCACATGTCTCACTTGTCCATTCTCTCCTTCCTTCAACCTGTAAACCCATTCATTTTTTAGTGTTTTCTTTCTAGTTAGCAACTCTACCAAATCCCACATTTGGTTCTCTTCCAAGGAATTAATTTCCTCATTCATGCCATGCTCCCACTATTTCCTAGATTTTACCTACATTGCCTCTTCAAAACTTCCTAGTTTTCCACCATCAGTGAGCAACAAGTAGTATAAAGAAAAAGAATAATGAATTTGAGTCTTACTTACCCTTTCAAACCTCCTCATGGGTGTTTGAGACTCATTGACAGCTTGTTGTCTGCCCAAATTTCATTCTAATAGTGATCGATCTCGATCATCTCTCAGTCTATACTTGACCGATGTTAGTTCCATGTGATCGACCTGACTAACATCGATTCTTACCTTACTAACGTTGATTTCCACCTGCCTAACATCATAGACTTTGGTCTCCACTAGACTGATGTTGGTTCCTGCCTAATCGATGTTAGTTCTCACCTGACTGATGTTGGTATCTATGTTTTCTTGTGAGTGATGATTTTTACCCATGAGCTCATTTTAGATCATAACCTTATCCAAATCAACATTTCCCTGCTAAAAATTATTTAGCCTCTTGAGCTAATCTCTGTCCATCATCTTCTCCTTGAAAACCAAGGCTTTCCAGTTCTTAAATATGTCAAAAACATCAGATTTCCTCTTTATGTAATAGACCCAATCCTTTCTTATAGCATCATCAATGAAAGAAACATCATACTGTGATCCTCTAATAGAAGCTCTCTGAGCTGGTCTCCACACATTTATGTGAACAAGCTCTAACCTGCGCTTCTTCTTTATTGACCCAGTTGTGAGAAACCTCACTTTCACCTATTTCCCAAAAATATAATGCTCATAGAAATCTCAGTCTATCAAATCTGAAAGCTTACCTTTTGACTTAAGAACATCCATTCCCTTCTCACTCATGTGACCAAGCCTACAGAGCCACATCTTTGCATATACATCTGAAGTAGATAAAATAGAAGGAGAATCAGTAATACAAGTAGATAGATAAAGTGTACCTACTTTCTTACCTCTTGATAATACAAGTACACCCTTGGAAACTTTCCAAGATTCCACTGTGAGAGTTACTGTGTAACCCTCATCACCCAACTTCCCTACAAAAATCAAATTCCTCTTTAGAATGGGTACATGCATGACATCCTTCAACACCCATGTGTTGCCAGTCTACAACTTTAGCTGCACTTCCCCTTTGCCATTGAATTTCTCCATTCTTAGCTTACTTTCTTCTGCCATTGCTTTACTCTCACTCAAATAGAAACCCCTATGAGTGACCTGTAATCAACAAACACTAACACACTCTGATGAACTTGCTCTGATACCACTTGTTAGGATCTTACAATACAATTTTTATTAACACTCTTCTAGAAGGAAATACAATGAAGAAATCTCTTCTTCCCACACCTCTTGGGCGTATATTAATTCTCCCTAAAGATTTCTCTCTCTCAATCAATTACAACCAACTCAATATCAAGTTGTTCCCTCCAGTGACAATCAACTCAATGGTTGTTGTTGCCTACTCTCGTCCACAAACCTTCTTGATCTGCACCCTATAGATCTAATTGGTCTTGCTTACACCATGTGTTATAGATATACTTGATCTTGCTACCCCACAGATCTAACTGATCTTACACACACACACACCCACAGATATTCTTGATCTTGCTACCCCACAGATCAACTAACCTTGCTTACCTGTAGATCTTCCTGATCTTGCACTCTTGTAGACCTTTTAGATCTTACACTTGAGGATCTAATCCTTCTTAGTCCTAATTACAATATAGCCCCATGGGTCTCTTAAATAAATCCCAAACCAAACAATAATTAGAAACACAGACTCGAGACTAAAATTAGTCTTTACATGCAAACTGACTATTCATCTAAAATTAGAACAAATCTAATTTTGGAACACACAGATGACCGATGCCAGTCTCTGTCTATCTGGAGATGACCAATGTCGGCTAATGAATAACCGATGTCAGCATATTCTAGTTCTTGCCTGACTGATGTCGATAGGTTTTGACCAACGTCGGTTACTTTGTAACCTAGCAACCTCCACCATTTGCATAATAGTGGAGCTTTTAGCTCCACAACTTAACACTAGTGAAGTCCATACATTTCATTATTTCCAAAGGAACAATTATGCCTTTAGGAGCAAGATTCCAAAAAAACCCTTATCACCTCTACTCCTATAAATAATGGTTCCACCCCTCTTAATCATGGATCACAAAATAACCCACCATCTTTAAGACCTAATGAGTCAAAGGCTCTAAAGAGACCCAATTAGTCCAAAATAATATAGGGTATAACATAGTTGAATACATGAAGAAAATAAAATCCAATATCACATTTCATGAACTCACCCAAATCACTAAACAATAGGACCTTATACTAAAGTCACTTATAGAGAAGCTAAGCCAAATGAAAAAAAGGCTTCCTCCATAAGAAAAAAGTTGATTTTCACCCCTTATTTATGACTATTAGACTATTTGGGAAGAATATGCATAATTTATTGGTAGACTCAAGAGCTTAAATGAATGTAGTTCTTGTTGGCCTTTATGAAAAACTAGGGTTAATCCCTAGCAAATCAAAAAAATTGGTGGTTTATCTAGATAAATCATAGGTTAAGGTAGTTGGTGAGATTATAAGTGTCTATATGCAATTATATTTTGAACCCATGATCCAAAAATTCATATACATAAATGTAGTATAAATTATTGAAGACTACAAAATGTTTTACAATAAGGATTGGTCTAAATCCTTAAATGATTACATGGTTATTTACTTTTATCATATGTGGATACCCTAGGGAGGTACAAACAATCAAATTAGAGTATAAATATAACCTATGATGAAACACATGATCATAAAATACAATGCTTTTTATGAGAAGGTGAACTTAGTATTCTCAAACCTAGGAGTCTACACCCTATCTATAGAACCAAATGAGCATAGATTTGGAAATTATATTGAGATGATAGGTTTTTATTCCATATTATTTAATGGGTCCCATTATAAATAATATTATGGGATAGGAATCCTTCTATTTGACCTACAAGGAAAGTGTCACCTATCTGCTTATAGACTTCATTTCCCTTGGACTAATAATTTGGTCAAATATGAGGCCTTGATCATTGGGATGTGATGTAGGGGTATCAATAAAATATGTCTATTTTCCCATTTGATAGTTTATATGGTCTTAAAACATGCCTTATAAGTCTTTAGAGTCATTAGATTAGTCCCTTTTTATGTTTAGGTGGCCCTTTAGAATTTTCCTGCCAAAATGGGCATTTAAAAATTTGAATTTGTATTTTGAGTGTTTAGGGGTCTTTTAGGGTGTGTCAAGTTAGAATTTGTGTAAGAGTCTTTAAATTATTTTAGTTTGAGGTGTTTCACATACATATCAGGAGGACAATTTCAAAAAAAACAAAAATGTTGAATGTCACACTCATGTGTGAAGGTGGTTACCATGGATGGGTAGTTACAAGAAGTAGTTTCTTATTTTGTAATTAATTTTTAGCTTTGAATATAAATAGTCTCATATAAGGAGTAATTGGGAGTTATAAGAGTCAATTATAAGTTAGTTTTAAATCCTTGGGGAGATAGAGGTACAGAGTGGTAGAGAGTCAATGAAGAAGATTGAGAAACTATGTATTTTTCATCTAAGAAGATAGAACATAAATGTAAATGAATAAAATTTTAGTAGTATTAAAGAAGTAAAATATTTTATGTCAAAGTTTTGATATTTTATATTAAATTAAAATTGATATGTTGACTACTAGGACATTTATAAATAGGTATTTTATAATGTAAACTATGACAATGTTCAAGTCCATGTGTTTATTCAAAGAGGTAACAAAGTAATGGTGTAAAAACCCTCTTGATGTATATATGGATAACATCTGCATAAAATTTTAGTGTGTAATTTTATTAATATTTTAATTCATAAATTTATATTTTTATGTGATTGTGTCAAGATTTGAGGGTTTAGAAAACCAAACTATGCATATATTGTGTTTTACAAATACTGTCAATATCCTTTTATGTGTTTTAAATAACAAGTGGGTGGCATAATAAAGATTGGTAAATATTTATTATATTGGATAAATTCATAATTTTAATATTTAAAAAAATATATGAGACATTAGGAGAGCCAATGATTGTTCATACTATGTTCTAGTTGCACTCAGGCATGCAATAATCACATAATACTACAAGACTCAAGATACGAATGAGATTTTAGGTGAATCAAGTAGATTTAAGTGTTTGGAGAATTGTTTTAATGTTAATAAGACATAATTTAATCCTTTTTATTGTTTAAAACCATTGGTAAGCCATCAAATTGTTGAAACCCCCATTATGAATGGAACACAGTCAGACTGTGTTAGGAAAATTCACTGTGTAACTCATTGTTTGGAGAGGAATAAACATTGATCGAGAGAAGATAAGACTATAAAAATTTGTATTTAGGTTTGACATACCTCATTATATAATTTGAAGGTTTGAAAGTGTATACAAGCTCAAATAATAAATTAAATAGCCTCTCAGGCCTGATTAAAATGTAGGAAAACCCTAAGTCAAGGTTAAAGACAAAAATAAGAATATCAAAATATTCAATCCATGAAATCCAATGAAACCTAGTGGATCAATATAATTTAGCATGAGGAATAATATTATTAGGGTTTTGGAGCTGTACAACTCTATACATATGGAATATAATGGATTGTGTTGTAAAAAGAGGCCTAGAGACTTAATTAGGTTTGCATGAAGCTTAGAAAAGGTGTTAGAAAAGAAGATTGAAGTTTAAGAGTTTGTAGAGAGGAAAAATATGATATAAGGAGTTATAATATATTTTTTTACTCTTAATATTCAAGTGTATAAGTCTATATAATGTATATTACTCAGAATAAAAGCTACAAGATTGAGGTAAAAAAGAGAAGAGTTATCTAAAAGGAGTTGAATGATAGAGTGAGTAATGAAATTAAGTCGACCAAGTGAGATAGGAGTTAAAAATCCTATAGAGACCTCATAAATGTAATCAAGAAGTATAAATTAGAGATTTAGGTGTTTGATATATTGAGCCTATAGTCTAGAAAAGGCTTGAAGAGGAAGAATAATAAGAAAGAGAAGAAAGTGGATTTAATGAGGTAGTGGGGTGAGTAAAAAGAGTTTGAAATGATTCTAAAGAGATAAAAGGCAATTAAAAATCATTGAAGATATACCTTAGATAATTTATACATGAGATGCATGTCAAGTAGCTGACAAGGAAAATAAAATTTTGAAGATTACATGTATAAGGGTTGTTTCTAGGTATTACAACTTAAGTATGCATAAGGCTCTACATCAGGATGAAACTAGTCTTGAAACATAGGCTCAAATAACTCAAAGTGTTTTGTGATTCTCAGTTGGTCATAAACCAAGTTAGGATTAAATTCCAATGAAAATTATCATACTTAAGGAATTAAAAACATAGGGTATGGGATATGATAGATATTTTCACTACCTTTAATCTTATTCCCATTCCCTGAGAATAAAATTGAGTGACTGATTCATTGGCAAATTATGTTATAAATTTGACACCTCTTAATGACATAAAATTATGGAAGTTTTATATTGAGTTGATTCCTTGCCCCTCTATCCTAGATAATGTCAAAATATTCCAAGTCTTTTAAGATGACCATCATATTCTAGAATTACTCAATAACACTAGGGTATTTCATTCCCACATTATTAATGAGAAGGATAGAAATGACCCAGAAGATGAATATTATGATCAAGATGATGTCATTAACCTTAGGGAAAATTAAGTCCCAAAAGACATGATATCCTTGAAGTAAGTTTTTTACTTTGATAAGTCCCAATCCCCATTTTAGAAGATGATATACTAAGAAACAAAGTTTAAGTCTATTGGCCTTGGGTATCCTTACCATCCCAAGACCATTAATAGTGTCCTCGATTGTACATTGGAGGAGATTGAGAAACTCATAGGGTTAATATTGAGATATAGGGACATAATTAATTGGGCCTATGGATATTTTAAGGTCTTTCATCTGAGTGTAAAAACCCATACTATCTCCCTCAAACCAAACCATAATACTTTTAGACAAAGGAAAAGATCAGTGAACATGATTCTATAACACCTTATACATAAAGAGGTCCATAAGATCTTATCAATGGGAATCATTTTTCCAATCCATCACTCCACTTGGGTAGACAATTTAGTACCCATTCATAATAAAAATGGAGAGATTAGGCTCTAAGTAGACTTCAAAAATTTGAATTGATCATTTGATAAAGATAATCACCCATTAACATCCTTAGACAAAGTGATTCAAATGTTGAGTAGATCCTAGATGATGTCCTTTTTAGATGAATACTCTAGATATAACCAAGTTCTCATTAACCTACAAAAATATGTCATTTAGACTAATTAATATAGGATCCACTTTTTATAGAGCCATGGATTTTGCATTTGAAGGCTTGTTAGGAAATTACATTGTTATCTATATGGATGATTTGAACATCTTCTCCAAATACAAGTCATATCACATTCATTACTTGTATAAGATATTTGAGGGATTTAGGAGGTATGGTATCTCCTTAAACCATAATAAAAGTGTATTTGGTGTTACTAAAATTATCATGAAGTCATGTATATCTATTAACCCTAAATGTTCTAGTATTATTTCTAAGATACCTCTCCCAAATAATAAAAAATAACTAGAATATTTCTTTGATAAAATCAATTTCACACACAAATTTATATCTAGATTTGTTGAGATTTTTAAGCCTCTGAATGCCATGCTAAAATAGGAAGCTAAGGTGGAATGGAATTTAAAATCCAAGAAGGCCTTCTAGAACATAAAATAGGCCATCACACAGGCCCTAGTTCTAATATGCCTAAACTAAACACAAGAGTTCTACCTCTACTCTTTTGCTTCTAAGCATATCATTTATGTATTCCTTGATTAGACATAAAATGGGGAAGAACACATGATTTATTTCTTAAGTAGAACCTCAAGGATTTAGAGATTGATTATTCTAACCTGGAAAAGCATTCCCATGCCTTGGTCAAGGTAGTGAATAAATTTTATAATTACATTCTTAGGAATAAGATGCACATCATTATACCAAACTTGGAAATAAATATTATGATCAATGAAAATGAAATGGGAAAGTGTAGAGGCTAGTGGATGGATAAGCTACAAGAATATAATATAGACATTAAACTTGCCAAGCATGTTTGAGGCCAAGGTTTCATTTAGTTAATCATGAAAATTGATCCCTAGATTATGCTACATTATGTGTACCAAGTAGAAGTGTTTTGTAAATATTAGTATTCTTTAAACACCCACTACCTTCTCTATGTAATTTTGTCCCTAGATTAAATCAAACCTAAAAAGGGTCCTTATACTAAAAATAACACACTACATGATCAATAAATGGGTCATTTATAGAAATAATTACAAAGGTGTCTATCACAAATGCCTATTTAAGGAAGATGCCAAGGATATTATGACTAATTTCCATGAGAAATTGGGTAGTGGCCACCACTCTAGAAATGTAACTACATGGAATATCATAATATCAAAATATTATTGTCTCCTTATCTTTAAATATGTGCATCCCCATGTACACTCATGTCACTAGTGTCAAACATTTTCCAAATGGAAGGTTCATGCTACAATGTCCTTACAAATCATTATTTAAGTAAAATAATATGTGTAAATTGGGGTAGATTTAATATAAGTTATCAATCCAAACTCCTTAGTTGGCCATAAATTCATGCTTGTGACTACTAATTATGATGTAAGATAGACTGAGGTGATTTTTACCAATAATAGTACCTCTAAAGAGGTAATAAAGTTCCTTGAAGACAAAATAATCACCAATATGGCACACCTATGTTGATGTTGTATGACAATGGACCTACATTATAGTCTACAAAGTTGGGAGTGACACTCATTGTTAAAATATGGCCTTTGGGTTGATCACACCCAATATAAAGAGTCCCTAAAATGTTCATTATTTCTAATGGTATATGGGTTAAAACCCATCTTCCCAATCACCCTTAGATTGAGTACATATAAATTTAGGAAAGAATACATTAAAATCAATGGTAAGGTAGACTCAAAGCTATTAGACATAATCTAATTAGAAGATAATTGATAAGAGTCCCTATAAAATTTTAGAAAACACTAGGGTGCAGTCAAACTATGGTTTAAAAAGAGGGAAAAGGTGAAGTCCTTTAGTATCTTTGAATTGGTACTATTATGAGATAAATCCCATGAAAATAAAGGTCATCACTCTAATTTTGACCTGTTATGGATTTGCCCATATTATATCTTTGAGCTACTTGGGTAGAATGTATTCTACCTCAAAGATTTTGAGGGCAATGACCTCCAATTGTATATGAATGGAAAGTTCCTACAACTCTAATTCTTGGACATACCTTTAGATGTAATCTTAAAATAACCTTGGTAAGGGTGGTAATGTATATATTATATTATTTTTCTTTCGCTATGTGTTTACTTTCATCATTTATTTACTTCTTTTATGTGTTTACCTATGTTGTTTGTTTCAGTTATTTATTTTTTTAATCTATTTTACCTACCTTATCATAATTTTTCTCCTATTTCTCCCCTCATGAGATGGTATCCTCACCTCAATAATTTATAAAAAATAACTAAATTCAAATAAAGTTAATAATGCTCTAACAAATGTCTGATTAGTGAAAACTAGTGAGAGAATTGGGAAACAGAAGGTCAAACTCCAATGTTGAACACAGTGATAAGCAAGATAACCATCCAAGAAACATTGATAAAATTAGAATCAATTGATTCATCAATAATCAAGTGAATTGAGAAAATCTCTACACTATCCAATGTCATCCAAATTACTTCAAAATAAAAGAGAAAGGATATTATGAATAACTAAATAATTAAAAGGTTGTTTAGATTTTGGAAGCCTATTGAGGCTACTATCAACCTTAGATACACTAGTCTCCAACCCTAAAGCATCAAACATCAAATATTAGATCAAAGGAAGTCTAAATTTCAAAACTTTATGTTAATTTTCTTCCTTAGAAAGGGTGACTTTAGCAATCTCCATTGTAGGCTTTCTATCCTAGTTGACAATGAAGCAAGGCCATAAGTGAAACCAAAAGCATCTATGTCAAGGATATAGACACTTTGATTGTAATATAGAAATACTTAATCACTACCCCCTCAACCAAAATTATGTTAAATGCATGCATCTTCAAGAATATTTTGATATCCTAAACACACCTAAGCCTAATGAAGTGATCCATCAAATAAAATAAATCCCTTGCTAATGAATAGAGTGACATTGAAAGTAGTTAGATCCTAGTATTTCACTTATTGAGATAAACTTGATCACTTTTTTTACTCAATTTTTACCAAATAGATATTAGCTTTCTTATCTCTATGTTTAATATTGGATGATCATAGTCTAGATTCTAAATGTTGAGGTAACATTGTCCCTACAAATTCACCATTTTTTGTGGCCAACCCACGTTTTAGAAAAGTGGGGTGGCTCTAAAAATTATTAACTTAATGATTCCCAATGTTTCAATCCCTTATGCATTAGCCTCTGACCTTTAGAATCCTTGATCTCTTATTTGACACTAGTCTACCAAGTGTGAAATAGAATATATTAAATATCCATGTAGTATTTTGATGTTAAAACATATTCAAGTTCTTGTTCCATTCTATAAGAAAAAATAGTTTTCATACTTTGAATATTTTATTACACTAACTATGTTTTCTATATATTTGGACTCCTTTTGGGTTTCCAAGAGTGTCATTCTTCTGAAGTCTTACTAGACATTTTTTAAATATTTGTTGGAAGGCATGTAATATTTTAATAGATTACATGTATTTATTTTAATTTAGTAATTTTGATGAAATCTCAAAGGAGATCTTGGTGATGAGGAAGTGTCATGTGGCCTAGCTATTAGACCTACTAGATATGTCTAAGCCTAGGAGAGTGACTAAACTAGGAAGTACCACATATATCCTATTAGAGTTGTTAGTCTCTTAGATCCTAAGATAGCCCAATCAAATGAGAAAGTACTACATGGATCTTGTTAGAGCTATCAGTCTCCTAAACCTATTAGAGATGTTAGATCCTAAGAGATCCTTACTAAATGAGGAAGCACCACATGGATCATGTAAGAGTTGTCAGTCTCCCAAACATGTTAGATATGCTAGAGCCTAAGAGATATTGACCTATAAGATCTTTCCACATGAAACTTCTATAAAAATTGGTAGGAAATCCATAAGATGCCCCATATGGTTATAAATAATTAAAATTAGGTTTATAAACCAATCAAATAACACCACACATCACCCAAAGTAGTTAAAGTATAACACCTAGTTGTGCTTATGTGGAATTAGTTATGAACATAGGAATCTAATAAGGGGAGATTAGTATCATGTTAGTGCATGAAATCAAATCCAAAACAAAACACACTAATGATAACACCTTATACCTAGATCTTAGGGGGGAGCTTAGTTAGGAAAAACCATTGTCAAAACATAACTAGAATGTAAGAAACAGACTTTTTCACCTTCTTTGAATGTTACAAAGGCTCTCCTTGTTGGCTTGCTTAGCTTGTGCTTCAAAAGTATTTAGAAATGGAAGTTTGGCTATCCTCCACGTTATTTTGGCATCATTTGGTTTGTGGCTTTGGATTATGAAGCTTCTCTCAACAATCAAGCATAACAACACTATCAAATGGATTTTGAACTCATTTAAGTATTATAACTCTAAACCAAGAAAGCTTAAAATTATGAGTGTGAGACCTTATATTTATAGATTTGTCCATTTGATCAAAATGAACTTGAACCATCCATCTCAAGATGAAGATGTTAAGAATTCATCTTATTTCAAAGCCTAAAATAAATAAATTTCCTCATAAATATTTGGGATAGAGAGACAATAAAAAGGCATAGGAAGGCTTAATCAGATATTTATTAAAATTAAGGCTTGTGGATGCCACCCGATAGAATGACCTCACCTGATGATGAAGATATTAGAAATCAATTTCAATTAATGAAATATTCAAGTTTCATTGAAAATTAACTTAAGTTCTTGATTCAAATTAATTATCCTTAAACATGATTGATCAATTTTAGTGCAAATCTTGGCAATTGGTACACAAATTAATCAAACTGGTCAAAATGTCATATTATTGTCTAGAAATTTGACTATATTATAATTGGAAAGTGATGTTAGATGTGTTGGAACAATTATGCTAGTTAGGATGTTTCTAATACAAAATAACAAAGGCACGTGTCTCATGCAAGAAATTTAGTAGAAAAGAGCAATCTAGAGCACCTAGGTGTGAAATCGTCATTTTGACTCAAAACAATCTGATCAAAGTTAGTTATCTCATAAAATGCATTTCCCCATTTAGGGATACATTGGCCAAATTAGAACTTGTATATAATATATTCAAATCATTTAGCATGTTTTAGTGTTTTTATGCCAAATTATGATATTTAATAGAAATTGGTCTAAAGCTTGATTGGAGATCATTGGTGGCCACCTTTAGGTGTCTATAGTTTGCCCCTGTTTGGGAAGGCATTGTAAGCTATAAGCATAGTAACATATTATCAACTAATGAAAAGGTCCTATACACCAATAAATTCAACAATAATGGATGAACTGTATGATTCCCCCTTGAGGGAATGGTTAGCATAAGGAAGTTGGAAAATGGTCCCTCAAAAAAAGTGAGATAAGGGGACCAAACATATGAAGATGATGGGGTGAGAACACAATGATTTTGAAAAATTAGTCAAAAACACTAAGAATACAAATGGGATGGTGTACAAGGGTTTGCCCAAAGGTGTTTATAATCATTGTACCCTAATAGTGGTAACGTGGTATTATAACACAATGATTTACCCAAAGGTGGTTATAATCATTGAGAAGATGGAGCTGCCCCAATTAGGATAGACAAAAAAGATAAAAACATGCCCCTATTTTGGTAAAAGAAAGTAAATTTGGTGAGAACAAAATGATTTACCCAAAATGTGGTTATAATTATTAAGAAATGTAGGTGGGATGGTGTACAATGATTTGCCCATAGGTGGTTATAATCATTAGACCTTGATTATGGTAAACAAGATTGATTAGTTGAGGGTAGATAATGAGAGGATGATAACTTTATACAAATAATATAAATGAATTGGGATAACCTGCTAGTATTAAGAGGCTCATCCAAACTAACAAAGGTTGAAATTCTTTGATTGTTAATTACTCTTTTTGGGATATGATTGGGATGTCATTGATGCTAGTGCTGAGAATATATCAAAACTAACATTGCTAAATAGACATTTAGAAGTTGATTATATTTTTATCACTTTATGGTAGGCATCATGATACACCATCATGAGGACTAGGCTAAAAGATGCATAAATACTGACTCCTATAATCCAATATTCAAGGGAAAATAATGCACCAATGATAAAAACCATAATAGAAATGTAGATGTATGAATATGGATGGATTCAAGTATAAATGTGAAATGAATCACCCAATGAATGCACATAGATAAAATCAAGGGAACAATGCTAAAATAAAACAAACAAGCATATGAACAATAAATAAACAAGCAAATAAATGGACAAAAAAACAAACAATTAGTCCTAATGTTCATACAAACAATGTGATGAACATTACTCATAGAAAATAGGTGACAACTTAACAAACAAACATAATATGGGAATAGAAGAAAAGTAAGGGCTGGCCGAGCTATCTCCATATGCGCTAGGTAAGTGGGTGATGCCTACATAGTTCCATAAACATAAAAATACAACAAAAAACTTCAAGCTAAATGTATTTCTCCTAGGAAATCAGAAGAAAATGATAACTAATGAAAAATAAACATAATGGATGTGATATAAGAATATAAATGGTCTTGAAAAATGGTAAGTGCATGGAAGAAAAGGACAAAAAGAATGGGGAAACTAAGTGATAAGTGATTTTCTTATGACTTAGTAGGGGTTTCCAGAATCCTTAAGGCAAAGAAGTGGTAAATTTTTTTGGTTTTTATAATATTTTTGTAAATGTTTTTGGTATTTTCAAGTATCTCAACTCAGTCAAGAATGATGAGACACTAAATGGTCCAAGCTTTCAAAATGGTGAGAGTGTTACTTAAGATGCTCATAAAATGGGGTAAGAACATGGTTTAGGTTGCTCGTAAAATGGCAAGAGCATGGTTGAGGTTTCTCAAAAAATGGTGAGAGTGTGGCTTAAGATGCTTTAAAAATGACAAGAGCATGGCTTAGGGTGACTGAGATAACCTCAACAAGTATCAAGCATTGCCTACATAGTCCTAGGATAGGACCTCAAATCACTGTACATCAGAGGAATCTAACTACTGTAGTAACCAATTTAAAAAAAATAGGCATATTTGGTATTAATTAAAATTACAACATAAGAATGGCAAGTTGGTATGTTAAGATACAATAAACAAGTGTTGTCCCTAGTTTTCCCATAAGTGGTTATAACTAGGAAACAACAACATAGATCAATTATACTAATTTACCCATAGGCAGTTCTACTTAGTAGCAAGACCAATGAAACATTGATTTGACCATAGGTAGTTATAATAAAGCTAACATAGACAAATCATGGTATATAATAGAACAAGAAATGAAGGATGTAATTGCCAAAACTTGTATCATACTACTCCAAAATATGACCTCTATCTAGAATTCTTGAAATAACTATTGAAACTGATATAATTTCTCTTATTGTAAATGATAATGGAACCAAATGGAATGGAACCATGGTCATAGGGATAGGTGGGGAGGGATAAATCAACTCAGTTAATGGGGAAGGTATGGTAGAATAGATATGTGATAGGAAAAGGTGATAGGTTGGTAGGATGATGGGATGGTAAAATGGTATAGTACAAAGAATATTATTGATAATATGGTACAAATTAAAATGGTCATTATAAACAATACACCAAGTCATTTAAGAGTAGTACCACTTAAGGTGGATAATGTTCATTGTCTCATCAATTTCATTTATATCTAGTGTGGTAAGCATGTATGCTCCTGTTCCATAGTTAGCCATAATTATGAAAGGATGAACCTAGTTGGGTTTGAAATTACCTTTATGCTTCTTTTTGGCCATGGTATTATTTTGGTTCTCTTTAAGGACAAGATCAAAAATTTCAAATTCTCTATGTTTCATGCACTGAGTGTAGTGGCCTTGAAGTCAATTTTGATAGACTTGGATATTTTTCACCATATCCATGAATTTCTCATCAATTAACTCTAAATCTTGTAGGTGAGCTACTCAATAGTTGTTATCATCTAGGGCATGCTTGAAAAATATGTGTAGAGAATGAAACTCAACCTCAATGGGAATAATGGCCTTAGTACCATAAACAAGTAATATGGAGTGGCTCCTATGGGTGTACGGTGATTGGTATGATATGCCCAAAGGGCCAAGAATATTTGAAGGTGCCAGTCACAACCAACATCATTGACATTATTTTTGAGAATGTTAATAATGGTTTTTTTATGGTTTGGCCTATCCATTACCATGAGGGTAATGTACCATAGAAAAGTTTTGTGTGATGTTGTATTTGATAAATAGATTTTTGACATCCTTGTTCTTAAATGATCTAAGTAAGGTATAACAAGTGGATCAATGGATGAAGGCTTTGGATTGATTTATAGATAGGTTAGTTGGTAAAATTTGGTCATGGAATTAGTTGTAAAGGTTTAAGTACTAGATAGAGCTAGGACCAACAATATCACAAATCATCATGATAGTTAAAGGTTTATGAGATGGTGCTAGAAAATTATTGACAAGGAACTGAAACTCTTTAGCTATGTCTATTTGTCTAATTAGAGATCCAATAGTATCCATATCATCTACGGTTATGTTACTTTCCCTTGGTATATGCTCAAACTAAATGTCATTAATCTTTTGTTTGAGAGTGTCGATCATGGCCTTATATGGAACCAAATTATAATCTTTGATTTGAAAGTGATTTATAACCTAATTGATGATTAACTAAGAATCACCATAAACCTTAAGATAAGATATGTTTCATTGTACCAATTTTTAAAGTCCTAAAACAAGTTATTCATATTTGTCCATGTTGTTGGTATAAGGAACTCTAATCCTAAATGATTAGGGATTAGATCCCCCTTTGGTGTAATAAATAAAAGGCCTACCCATAATCCATGTGATGTAAATGATCCATAAAAATACATCTTCTAGTGCTTCTCCTCAAGAGGTGTATCAATGATTGTCATATAGATTCATCAAGAAATTGGAATGTGAGTGACATTTTATTAGAAAGGGGTTCTTCAATAATCTAATCTACCAGAACTTGCCCCTTAATGGATTTTTGGTTGATGTACTTGATGTAAAACTCACTAATAAGCATGATCCATTTGGTCATATAGCCTTGTAAATTTGTTTTAGATAGTAGATACTTGAGTGGATCTATTTTTGAAATCATCATAGTCTTATTTTTTCACATATAATGATGCAATTTCTAAGCTATGAAGATTATGGATAAATAGGATTTTTATATGGGCATATAATTATGTTTATATGTGACCAATGTATGACTTAAGTAGTACATATCATGCTCTTTTACATTATCATCATGTTGAGCTAAAAGTTCCCCCAGGACATTGTTAGTAGTAGATAGATACAACAAGAATGTCTTTCTTGACATAGGAGGCAAAAAAATATTTGGATTTGTTAGATAGTCTTTTAGTTGTTGAAAAGTTGTTTGGCATTAATCATCCTAGTTAAATGTGACTCCCTTATTTATAAGATGTGTAAAAGGATGGTATTTATCATCCAATTGTGAAATGAAGCATCGGATAGACTAGATCTTTCCCTATAAACTATGGAGCTTCTTTAAATTAGTTGATGGTGGCATATCTATTATGGTTTGGACTTTGGCTGGATTGAATTCAATGCATCAACAAACAAAATGAAGCCTAGTAATTTTCTTGATGTGAATCCAAAGACACACTTCTTAGGATAAGTTTCATTTTGTAATCACAAAATCTTTTAAATATTCTACATAGTATTGCTAGATGATCGACCCTGGTCTTTGATTTGCCAAGAATGTCATCAACATAGTCTTTAACAATGTCATGCATCATATCATGAAATATGACAATCATGGATCTTTTATAGGTGCCCCCTACATTTTTAAGAATAAAAAACATAACCTAATAAAAGAATGCTCTTTATGGAGTGGTGAACATTATTATGTGTTGGTCTTGTAGAGTTATCTCTATCTGGTTGTACCTTGAAAAGCCATCCATTAATGAAAAAATCTCATAACCCATTATGGATTCAACTATCATGTCAATGTTTGGAAATGAAAAATAATTCTTAGGGTAAGCTTTATTTATATCTTATAAATTAGTATAGATTTAGATTCCTTCTAGATTTTTACTAACTAACATAACATTAGAGATCTACTCTGAATAATCGATCGACCAAATACATCATGCTTCCAAGATTTTTTCTAACTCTTTATTCACTATATAGTAATGCAAGGATTCATCTTATGTAAATTTTATTTTAATGGTTTGACACTAGGATTTACCACAAGATGGTGCAGAACCAAGGTGGGGTCCAAACCTAACATGTCAAAATATGCCCATGCAAATATGTTAATAATTCCCTCAAAAGGCTTGTAAGAACTTCAAAATCATTCTTAGTAAGGGACATGCCTATCTTGATCTACTTTGGTTCATCTAATGACCTAATGTTAACTATATTTTGTATCTTCCACTAGAAGGGTTGAACCATCTTCAAGGATAGTGGGCAAATATTTGAACTAATTAGCAACATTAGAGTCCTTTGTTAGGATTGGCTCTTTGAGTTCCCCTAGGCATGATGAATCAGAGTCATCAATGGAAGGTTTGGCCATGTAAAAAAAATTATAATAAACTATTGAATGATTCAATCAAAATCTTGTTGTTCTTCAAAATTGAACTTAAACTCATAGACAAGTTCATCATTGGTGATCTCCTAAGATATGTTTGAATAAGGTTGAACACCCTCATCTAATGGTGCCTAAAATAGGTTTTTGTCACTAGATTGGAAATTTTCTTTAATTTTTCCCTAGTTAGAAAGTGTCTCAAAGAGGTTTTCACTTTGGGACCTCAATGTTTTATTTATTTGATTTTGAATAAGGGTGTTCACCTACTCTCCAAAATAGGCTTCAAGATCAAACTTGATTGAGAACCCTAATTTATGGTCCACCAATGGAACATTATCTATAACACCTAGAAAATCATAGAAAGCCTCATCATTTTAAAACTCATAAATTGGAACATTGGATTATTATTGGTCCTAGTCTATCAGTTGGGGGTAATACAATGGTAGTGGGTTGTGACAAATAACTAGTCTAAGGATATAAATAGAATGAGGGTTAAACAAGTTGGTCTCAACTAGGTCATTAAAAAACCTATGATTAGACTTGGATTCACTATTGGAATCATCATCATTAGTTAATGGAAATTGAACATGATTAAGGTACATGGGGTCATCCTTAGGTGGTTTACATCCAATTCCATAGGGCCCTTTATATCTAGTCATGGAAACTAGATCAATTATTCCTTATTGATTTGGTTTGAGGCTACCTCCTTCATAGTCTTGATTCTTCATGATCCTATTGGGAATAGGATACTTTATATTCTCAGAACAATCAGCCTACTTGTCATTATACAACCATGATTCATCTCCTTCAAGAGGGCCTTATTCGAGGCCAGATACCAATATAAATGTGATAGGTCTTAGACTATACTTTTTACCTTTGCCCTTTTGTTGCCATTTTAGATGAAGTGTTTTGGCTATAGGTCTTCCAAAGGACTTTGAGTTCTATGGAAGGTTTTCAATGTGAAAGGTATCATGGGTTAAATACTCTCCTGGGCTATTAGGTGAGATGGTATAATAATTAGATATCTCAGAAGGTGGCATGTGGGAAAGGGAATCAAGGGTATTAGGATAAATGTAGTTACCCTATAGAAAATTAAGGACTATTTCATTTCCCTTATCTTTCTTGGCCATTGGATTCATGCCAAAACAATAGTTATAGCTATTGAACTTGGCTTCTAGGTTTTTTCAGTGCTTATATGGATGCAAATCTCCTAGTATAAAAACTTCCATTATTGAATTAGAGAACTTGATACATTGGTGCAACGTCAAAGGGACTACATGAGTTTCATATAACTAAGGTTTACCCAAAAGAATATTGTATGACAAATTGAGATCTATCACATGGAAAAGTGTATCATGGGTCTAGGGCCTAAGGATAACTAGCAAATAGATGGTGCCTTGTGATTCTTGTTCTTCATTATCATAAGATTTGATGGTTATCATTTTTGACTTAATATCTACCATCATGTACCCAATAATCTTGATGATATTTAGAGACACTATGTTTAGACATGATCCATTGTATATAAGGACACACTTCACTTTATGTCACTTTATGAAAAATTCAATGTACAAGGGGTTATTATGTAGCAGGCCAAGGGATGACATATCACTTTGGTTGAATGTGCATTTTGGGATAGAGCTAGATGTCCAACAAAAGCTTAGAAAGTATTAGGGGATATGTCACTTAAAAGAGTAGATTGGCTAAGGAACTCATTTAAGATATTTTTGTGGATTGTTGATGTACGCAAAAAATATTAAATAAAGATTTGTGCTAGCATATTTTACAATTATTCCACAAGGTTAAATGTATTTTCTTGAATAGTGTTAAATGACTTGTTCTAAGGTAGAATGGTTGGTTTAGTGATAAATGAAGTGGTAGATGGTTGTGGGCATGGGATGGTAATCTTTGACCACTAAGTTGTGATTGCATAATTAGAATTAGATACACGACCATAATTACTAACAAATGATGGTGATAGTGGGCGGCCAAATAAGATAAGTCTTATTTATTGGTGTACTTGTGAATGGTCATGAAAAAATGATGAGTTATAAGTATAGGGTCCAAAATTAATAATCCTTGCTTGCTAGTATGCTTGTATACGGTCCCAAGTTAAGTAAGGATTATCAATGTGAGTTGGTGGATTGAAATTATTTATAAAAGGTATTGATTGATTGGTATTTGGTCTTAGATTTATGGAGATGGTGTTAACATGACCTCCTACAATATGACCTATAACCCTGTTGAAGTCATGTGCAACTACATGGTAGGTATGTTGGTTCTTGTCATTCTGAACTTAGTTTTATCCATTGTTTGGACACTATTGGTTATATTTTTGGTGATTAAATTGATTATATTAGTTCAATATTAGTTTTTTAAATTATTTCTATTAGTGTTGCATTATCCATTATTTTTGTTATTATTATGGTTGGTTGTTATGTTATGGAAAAGGGTTTTGAAAGATTCTAAGGTTTTGATTGGAAGTGGAAGCACCACCATCCAATGTTATCTCCCATTTATCTAAAATATTATTAATAAAAAAAATTATTTTCACACAAAGATGCATATTGTTCTCATTAACCTAATGATATTCATATAATTCACTTTGGTGGTACCAATCAGGATAAGGCATGCCCTCAGGATAATGTTTTGATATAGGCCAGCTAATCAAATTAGTGGTAGTGAGCTTACAAAATACATATTTAATTTTTTTCTCTAAGGTCACTAAAAATTCAATGAGTAGGCATTATTCTCCTTAGATGAGGGGTATGTAATGGCAAAGGCTACTATATTTATTATGTAGACCTGGGTTATTATACTTGTTATGTTAGATGAAAAGGTTGTAGGTTAGGCATATTTTGCATATGATACATGGGTTGAGAAAATGGTTTTTACACCATTTAGACATGTCTATACTCTATTACTCTATTTACAACAACATTCTTATTTTGGTTGAATTTTTTTGGTCTATCATTGTTATTGACCTATGTCAGTTGCAATGCTTACGCTTGGACTTGATGCTAGTTTTGGTCATTTTCTTGATTAGTACCTTGATTTTGATTTGAAAAAGTAATATTTATGATCCATTTATTAATAATTTTTCACTCGATCAACAAACCTTTTTAATTATCTCTTTAAAGGTATGTGCAAATTATAGTTCTAAATGATAGGATATCTCACTGTGTATTTTTTTGGTAAACACAGTGGCTAATTATTTGTTTGGGAAACTATGAGTGAATTGGCTTGCAAGGGCTCTCCATATATATATATATAACTTGAAAAAATTCACTATCCTTTTTCTTATTTTGCATTAAGTCAACCAATGAAATCTCATGCTTGAGATTGTATGAAAAGTGCTGCATAAATTTTTCTAAAAGATCATCAATATATGATATTAGATTCTTGGCCAAATTTAAAAACCACTCCAAGGATTGTCCTAATAGACTCTTTGGGAAAAAAAATAATAGGTATATGTCTCTATATTCCATTGGTTGGCATGCAATAAATAACTTGATCAAATGAGCCTTGGGGTCACATTTCCCCTTTTTTTTTCAAATTTTGGTGGTTTGTATCTTGGAGGAAATGGTATCTACAAGTAATCCATGTTAAATGGATAAGAACACACACCATCCAACTTAAATTCTTATTTTTTTTCCATCTTGGATGGTAACAATTGCATCTTTCTTTTGTTGTAGTTCTTGAGCTAGGAAACTAGACGGAACATTGGTTTGAGGTGAAATATTAGCCTAGGTAGATGGTTGAGTGGTCACATACAGAACACTTTGACTGAGGTATGATGGAGGTATTTATTTGGGTATGTTGTTTTGGTTGGGGAATTGACCAATAATATGCATGAGTGGATTAGGGTTTGATTATTGAAATTATACTTACTGTGATATTATATTCTAGTTTGGATTGGGTATATAGGTTTGATTTTAAGGATTTTGAGGTTGGGATGGAGGAATATGGTTGTACTATTATTTTTGAGGTTAAATAGGGACATGTTACTGAGTAATCAAACCTTGATATTTAGGTGGTGCTTGTGAACCAATACCTTATCTTTGAACTAGTGGTACGTTCTACACAAAAGGTAAAGGTTACTTGATCAATACTAGAGGAACATTGAAACCTATTTATTGTATGAATCTTAATTGGGAAGTGGATTCATGTTGGATATTTAAATTTTGTTTCTAACCAATAATTATACAATTTTTATTATACACCATTTGGATTTGAATTGGTATATTGGTCTACGAGGAAAGAGGTATGTTTGCTTATACATAGAGAGGTCAAACATTGGTTGCCCCTATTAAGGTGGCAATATGTTCTACCTTTGCTATTTTGGTATGTTTAATTGTGCCTATTTTTATTGAACACTACTAGTTACCTATTATGGAGTAGTATTATTTTTCACATTTTGTTGTTAAGGCATGATATTGGTTGTTGGCTAGCTACCTAACCCTGTTGGTTGAGTGCTTGAAAAAGAAGCTAGTTGAGGATTAGTGGTAGTAGTTGGTTGAAGTTGAGATGTATGAACTCCTACTCCCTAATTTGGAAAAACACTCATGGTGTTAACTAAATGTACACTTATTTGTGGACTAGTTATTTGTCTACCTACACCACTTTGGTTTGGATTGGATATTGCTTACATATTATCTACTATGTTTTGTTATGTACTCTGTGTAGAAGTAAAAGACACTTATTTGATGGTTGGCATATGAAAAAAGTTTTTAAACAAAGTTTTTTGCATGAATAAGTCTAAACCTTAATTTTATTGACCCATTAACTCTATTAAAACCCATGTTGAAGGAACCAAGTCAATAAGATGCCTATTTGACATGGTCATCTGATTAAAATTACACATTAAGTTCAAGCAAGTTTGGTATGCTATCTTCATCTATACAAAGTGATACTCCATGAGGTCCTTTCTTTTGACAATCATACTAGGGTCATGATATACCATTGGGGATAGAGGTAAAGGATTGTTAAAATATGCTCATTGACTATACAGTATGTTGTGAGGCATTCTTACTAGACTTGGAAAATTCTCATGGGGTAATTATACCAAAAAATTATTCCCTACTTATATAGCTCTAAAAAAAATATCATCTTTATTTTCCAATAATTGAGACTCAAATAGATAAGGATCATACATGGATAGTGTAGTAACATAGTACAATTTTTCAGAAAATGGTTCTTTAATTATAGGTACTGTAGCTAGGTATTTCTCTATTTATTCTTGATCTTGCTCTGAGTATGGAGGTGTGTTAACCAAATAGTGAGCTAATGGGTCTTGGTTTTATACCCTTTTTTGAGTGTTATAATATGGATAAGGATCCATTTCATTATCAACATTGTTTTCATAGGGTTCTTGAACCATTTCATCTTGAATGATTACATTACTATATCCCAAATTGTACATGAGGCAACTACAAGTGTAGGAAGACATGTTGGGATCCATAGTAAATGTTTGGTGAAAAAAAAGAATAGAGTTATACAAACTCTAAAAAGGTGATGTGTAATAATAGGTTCAAACTTGATCTAACCTAGTCAAGGTTTGAACATGATTATAAGTAGACAATGAAGGAAAGGAGTGTTGGACCTATAGAGGGTTTAGGAGCAGTAATTTTAGTGGTGAGTACATGTAGATTCAACAAAAATAGGAGTGTCTATAGTTCACAAGGGTCAGTGCATGCCATTTTAGGGGGTTGGGTGAGCTAGGGTGAGTGTGCCCTAGCCTACCCCTGGTGTTTGTTCATGGTCGTGTCAAGGGGGAGTGAATGCATGTGGGGGAGGGCTAGAGCTGTGGTGGAAATAAAAATAGAAAACACAAATTTTATGATTATTGGTGCATCCTTGCCCATGCGCACGGGGGGGGAGGGGTGGTTTCTTTGTCCTAATTAGAGGTCTTAGGTGGGGGTTGTCCTTAATTGTACTGGTCTATAGTTTAAAGGTAGTGCTAGGTGCTAGGTCAGTGAAACCCTAGTCATGGTTCCTTCTCTTATAGCCCTATTTGCTCACCTTGGTGTGGTGGAATGGCAATGCTGATTGGGGAGTCTTTAGGGGCTTGTCCCAAGATGGATTATCACTTAGCAATGGTTGGTGCAAAGTCTACTTTGCATGCTTTGAAGGTTTATGATAATAATTTATTCTCACTAGCACCGATAATGGTTGGATTAGGATTGTCTAGTGGTACTCAGATTATGAAGATCAATGGATGTCTTGAAAGATGTGAGGTGAGGCCAAAACTAGTTATCCCACTTGATATGATTGTAGAGGATATTGAATATTACTTGAAACATGCTTTGTTGTGCAAGTTTATGGGGATATAGGTTTCATTAAAAAATTTGGAATCATGGGCCCAACGGACTTGATGCCTGAGTTAGAAATGGAGGTAATGCTTTTAGCAAATAGCTTTTTCATGGTTTCATTTAATTTCTTGACAGACTGCAATAAGGTCTTTGAAGGAGGACCCTATTTTCATAACTAGATTGGGATATTTATTAAACCTTGGCATGCGGGCTTCATTCTTGTTGAAGAGCTTTTGAATTGGGTTTCAGTGTGGGTTCACCTTCCAAGATTCCCTATGGAATGTTGGTAGGAAGATGTTTTACATCTATTGGCTTCGATGCTAGGAAAACTAGTGGGTACCTCAAAATAGACTCAAGGTAAAAAAATGATGACTTTTGCTCGTATATATATTGATATTGATTTAAGTAACCCTTTGCCAGATTTGATGGATATGTGTGCGCATTCTTACTCTTGGGTACAATAGTTGGATTATGAAACTCTTCCTTTTTAGTGTCAACTCTATCATGAATATGGTCATTTGTAGAGAACATGCCCAAAGGCTAGACCTATGGATCCCTAGCATTTTCAACTACTCCACAACCCCCCTAGGGTTGAAAAAGGGAAGGAACCCATCCCTGGTGATGTGGATGGGGCTGATGGATTCATTCTTGTTAAGGCTCAAAATAGGAATTGAGGTCAAAAGAAGAATTTGAAAGAAAGGTAGGAGGAAGACTCTTTCAATAGATTTGAAGTCTTAGATGATCTCAGCTAGTAGGAAGTGAATCCAAGTTTGATAAATTTGGATTAGGATGCTTTGGGTATAAGACAGGAGGGCCTTCTCTAAGAAGTGACTCAGGGTCTATAGGATATTAGGGCTTTGTAAATGGACACTGATGTTCAAATGGAAGTCTAGGGGGAATTATCTCTTATTGTAGTAAGGAAGAAGGGTGGGGAGGATGGATTTCC
Organism: Torreya grandis; assembly: GCA_037957365.1. Classification (NCBI taxonomy): domain Eukaryota; kingdom Viridiplantae; phylum Streptophyta; class Pinopsida; order Cupressales; family Taxaceae; genus Torreya; species Torreya grandis. The sequence continues at coordinate 1,144,306 of JARHVA010003593.1, read as the reverse complement.
TCTTGTCTTAAATATAGGTACTGAGGGGGTGAAGATTGATAAGTCTTCTTCTTCTCATTTGGGTCTTCTTCAAAATGAGCTAAAAAAGGAGTAGGGGAGAAGTCTTCCAAGCTTGGTAGAAAAAATATTTGGAAAAGAATAAATTAATAGGGGAAACTTTAGTTGAGTTAGGGTCTATTAAGACTCTTGATTCTCATCTTTTGACCCCCTTGAAATGATCATTCTATCCTGGAATGTAAGGGGATTGAACAGTGGCCCTAGACAAAAAGTTGGTCAAGATCTGGTTAGAAGTCAATCTCCTGATGTTCTTTTCTTGCAAGAGACTAAGGTATCAATGGAGAGTATGTTTGGTTTAGTGCCTAAGCTTTGGTGGGTGGAGAGTGCTAGTGTATTGGTGCTTAAGGGTCTATAGGGGGAGTGGCTTGTTTATGGAATCCTCAAAAGATCCACCCTCTTTGGTGGTTATCCTTGCAGTCTTTTATCTCTATGATTACATCTTGTGTTGAGATGGGGGAGGTGGTTCTCTTTTCCAATATCTATGCACCTACTGATCTTCAAGGTAAACAACTTTTGTGGTCCCATATTTGGTCTGTCTGAAGCATGGCTCCTTTCCATCTATGGATAATGGCTGGAGACTTCAATGCTATTTTTGAGTTGGCTGAGAAGAGGGGTGGGATTGTGAGGCTGGAGCCTTCTATGATACTACTTTAGGATAATATCTCAATGTTAAATCTTATGGATATCAAGCCCATTAATGGCCAGTTTACTTGGAACAATCAGAGGACTAGGAATAATTGCATTGTAGAATGACTTGATTGATTTCTAGTTTCTTGCTATTGGGTTGGTGGGCTATGGTGTTCTAGATCAGAAATTTTGGATTGGAGGAGTTTAGATCATTAGCCTATCAAGCTAGCTATTTCTTTAGATTGAGTACCTAGATCTCCTACTTTCAAGTTCTAGCTAATGTGGTTATGTGACTCCTCTCTCAACAACTATTTTGCTGAGTGGTGGAGGTATGGTAGACCTATTTATGGTATAGTAATGTATACTTTTGCTAAGTTACTTAAATTTGTCAAGTATCAGCTTAAATGTTGGAATCGACAGTGCTTTGGAAACATTTTTATGAGAAGACTGCTACCCAAGCTAAGTTGGATGGTATTACGAGGTTGATCAGAGAGGATGGAATGAATGAGGACTTGCTGCAGGAAGAGACTAGGGCTTTGAAATCACTGGAAGAGTGTGAGATATGAGAGGAGGTCTTTTGGAAACAAAAGGCTCGAATTGAGTGGCTTTAAGAAGGGGATAAAAATATTACTTTTTTCTTCAACTCAGTGAAAGCTAGGAGACATGGTAATTCTATTTATGCTCTGGTGAATGATAGGGGTGAAACTCTTTCTTCTTTCTATGAAATTACGTGGGAAACTAATCAATATTTTGCTTCATTATTTAGAGAGGACTTGTAAGGGGGTTCTGATGAGGAAGCTCAGGTTCTTTCTTGTATCCCTTCTTTGGTTTCCATGGAGATGAATGAGTAGCTTATGAGTAATATCACGATTGAGGAGCTAGAGGGGATTGTGTTTCAAATGAAGAGGGGGAAAGCTCCTAGCCCTGATGGTTTCTCGATTGAGTTATTTCAAGAATTTTGGGAGATTATCAAGTTGGACTTGTTGGTGGTTGTTCAAGAGTCTCATAAGAATAAACAGATGTTGTGGACCTTGAATTCTACCTTCCTTACTCTCATCCCAAAGTGTGAGGGGGTGGATAGGTTAAGTCAATTTTGGCCTATCTCTCTTTGCAATGTGATTTATAAAATTATCTCTAAGTTGATTGCTGATATGTTGAAAAAGTGGCTTAAAGTGTTGATTTCTAAAGAACAGAGTGGTTTTGTTGCGGGACGTCAGATTCTAGATGGGATTATTATTACAACTGAGACCATTCACTCTATGGCCAACTCCAAAGATAAGGCAACATTCATCAAGCTTGATATGGCAAAGGATTATGATCACGTTCGATGGTCCTTCCGTCAGAAGGTCCTAGGTGTTTTTGATTTTGGGGATGATTGGATTTATTAGGTTATGAGTTGTGTTACTTCGGTATCCTTCTCTGTGTTATTAAATGGTGAGCACTCTAAGATTTTGGGTGCCTCTTAGGGTCTACGACAAGGTGACCCCCTCTCTCCTTACTTGTTTATTCTTCTTGTTGAGGGTCTAGGATGCTTGATAAAAAGGAATGTGGAGTTAGGTTTCATTCAAGGGTGGGGGTGGGGAGGTGGTCTACCTTCACAATCCCATTTTTAGTTTATAGATGACACCGCTTTGATGGGTATGGCTATAATTAGGGAAGCTTCAACTATATGCAAGGTGTTGGATGTTTACCTTGTAGATTTGGGCCAATTGATTAATGAAGATAAGTCTTCCATCTTTTTCTTCAATACTCTAAGTTTTATTCAAAGGAGAATGGCTCATATATTGAGATTCTAGATTGGGGTGCTCCCTTTGACCTATCTTGGTATTTCCATCTCTGTTGGAAGACTTCCCAAGGAGTCTTGGTAGAATATGTTGGATAAATTTCATGTGAAAGTTAATCATTGGACCCATCAGTAGTTGTCTTTCGTGGGTCATGTTCAACTGCTCAAATCTATGGTGCAGGCTCTCCCCATTTATAGATGTATGATTCAAGTGGCTCCTATGGGCTTTGTTAAGGAGTTGGATTCCTTAGCAAGATAGTTTTTATGGGTTGGTAGCTTAGTGTCCTCTAAATGGAGCCTTGTCATATGGGACATTGTTTATAGACCGAAACAGCTTGGTGGCCTTGGGTTAAGGTAGTCATCACTATCAAGGATGGCATTGGCTGCTAAATTATATTGGTAGTGGTGTGTGGAGTAGGATGGGATATGGGCCAGGGTATTAACATAGAAATACTTCGTAGGGGTCCCTCAAATTGATATTCCTTGTTATCCCTTGGTGGGGAAAGGCTCGGTGATTTGGAGTACACTCAAGAAAGGCACTACTCTAGTTAAGGGGGGTTTATTTTGGATTTGTAAAAGAGGGACTAAAGCTCATTTTTGGTCTGATTCTCAGCATGGATTTCCTCCCATTGTGTCTCAATTCCCTAATTTAGTAAATTTGTGCCAGAGGTTCTGTGAAGTAGGATGTCAAGGGTGAGTGACTTCAAGTCCTTTTCTTCTCATGGACAGATGGTGATGGTGAGATGGAAGAAACATGAGGAGTGGCCTATTGTTGGTATGGAAGAGGAGTGTGTTGAGCTTCATAACATCCTTTCTCATAGGCATTGTAGCTCCCTCCAGGAAAGGGATGTCCTTTCTTGGTATCCTAATCCTAAGGGTGTTTATACTATTGTTTTCAGATATTAGGTTTTGTTAGTTCAACAACTGGATGGGATGGAGATTCACTAGTGGAAGAAAGCATGGAATAAGCTTTCTTGGCTAAAGTCTAACTACTTTATATGGAATTTGGCTTGGAATACATGCTTGACATGGGATAAGCTTTAGAAAAGGTGTTTTTAGGGTCTTATGTGTGTTTGGTGTGGATGTGGAGAGGAGGATTCCCCCCACTTGTTTTTCCAGTGTCCTATGACCTGGCAGCTTTGGCATTTTTGGTGGGAGGTTTGGAAAAGACCTTGTGTTCATGCATCTTCCCTGGAGGATTTTTGGAATAGTCTGGGGAGACCTCCATTGATGGCCTCTTTCTTACAATATGTGTGGTATGTTGGGCCTTCTTTCATACTCTAGCAGATTTGGTTGGAATGAAATCAAAGAATATTTTGAGGAGAGAAGTTGTTGATTCAACAAGTTTGGCAAAAAATTATGGGTATGATTTGGGAGACAGTGGAAGCTAAGTGTGATGCGGTGTTCCCTTTGGTGAAAGAGGATGCTAGTTAGTGGATATATTGGGTATTCAATGGTTGTCTCCAACTTCTACTTATGTTAGGAGAGGAAGGTGGCTAAATAATAAAGTTTAAAGGGGGGAGTTGGCTACCCCCTTCGACTGGCATTATGAAGCTCAATACTAATGGCTCTTCAAGAGGAAATCCTATCCCTATTGGCATTGGTGGGGCTTGTAGCGAATTTTCTGGATCGGTGGTTTTTTTCTTTTCTATTCATGAAGGAGTTCAGACTAACAACCTTATAGAAGGTTTGCCAATTTTTTATGCTTTGGAGAGGGCTTATGCTTTGGGATGGTGCAAGGTTATTTGTGAGTCTGACTCATAGGTTTTGATTAATGTGTTGAATAAATAGAAGATATCTAATGTTAATTGGTAGGTGGAAATGATAGTGCAATAGATTTTGTAGATGAGTTCTTTGATGGAAATGGTGTCCTTTGTCCATATCCCAAGGGAGTGGAATAGGGCAGCAGACTGTTTGGCTAAGTGGGCCTCTAAGTAGTTAGATGGATGGAAGATTGATGAGTGGGAGCAAGTTCCCCATGAGCTCCGACATGACTTGGAGAGGATTTTGGTTGAGGATGAGAATGACATTGGTGAAGGATAATGGTGTTTCAAGATTGGTTTGACTAGTTCTTTTGAGTTCCTGGGGCTCTGGCCCTTTGCTATTTTGTAATACTTTTTTTCTGATTTTCAATAAATTTTTTACCCTTTTATTAAAAAAACTTGATCTAACCTAGTCAAAAAGATGGATATGTATATCGAAAAAGATTGATGTAATTATTTATGATAAAATAAGCTAATGTTAAATGTCCAACATTATAGATCTCACACAAAAAGGTCAAGTAGATGGATTGAAAATCAAAATACTATATTCTAGGACCAAAGTGTTTCAAATGAGTCTAATCTAGGAAAAACAAAAGTTTCTATGTCTTTCGGCCAAACACAACGTCAAAATCTAGGCTCAAACAAACGTATGTGCTAGGAATTTTTGTCTAAATGGCATCAAAAGATATAATTTAGATAAACATGAGATATTTAATCTAACATATTTGAAACACTTCTAATAAAAACTAGGCATTTCACTCCTAGACATAAAATTGATCAATAAGTATGATGTATGAAACAAAAAGCATTTGGAGATAGTTTATTTTATCCCAAATAATGGCACAAACTAGATTCTTTTGACCAATGAGGTAGACAAAAAATTAATAGTGTAAGCATGCTAGACAAAGGCTCATAAATAAAACTTAAATTCTTTTGAAATTTTGGAAAAAAAATTCGACTCTATGTAAATAGGCCTGTGAAAATGTTTCAAAATAATTTGAGAAGTGTAACAATGCTAAAATTCTCAAAAGGTGTGACAATTTTTTGCTTCAAGACTCTAAGGAAATATGGTTTAACATGATTTTGATAGTGTAACACTACTCTTCTCAACTGAAATCACACACACACACACACACACACAAAGTTTGACAAATCTCTAAGGCAAAAATGTGGTATCAAATGGACTCAAGACAAATGGAAAAATAGGTTGGGAAGTAGAAAGTGTAGAATAGGACTCAAAGCATGAGAGATACACAATATTTCTTGAGTCCTACCAAATGATAATAATGATTATGAGTCCAAAAAAATGGCCCTCAATATAAATTGGTAATTAAACCCAAGTTCCCTCAAGTTTAGTAAAAATGGAGAACCCACTTAACACATCAACTTTATAAACTTATAAATGTCCAATTTTGAATTTAAATTATCAATGAAGGACTTAAGAAAATTTGAGAAAATGGTCTAGACTCAAATGGGTAGCATAACTACACCAAGGGATGATATGGCACAAAGTTTATGATAAATTTTTGAACAAGGAAGAAGATGATTTTCACTTGGGCATCATAATGCCTCCTTGTTCAATAAAAATGGTGGACAATGTGTTTGGTTATGGATTTATGTTAACAAATATTTTTGACTCCAAACAAGACCAAGTAATATAAGACAAACACAAATCAACTAATTAATCATCCTAAGCCCTAAACTGACAAGGTTGTATGGTATTATTAAAGTTCATCTTTATACATGCACTTGAGAGGAATTAATTATTCATCCAAAAATAAAATTGCATATATAGTAGGGTTTTTACACCCCCTTCTCTCAAGTGACAATAACGTAACATGGACCTTGAGGCACACCTTGCATCAACAATATTTCTATGAAAAGTGGGGATTAACTAAAAATCTACAAGTTTTTGAACATCTAGATGGATCAAATGCATATGACTTTCATGTCAGCATACAAAATAATTTCAAGTCATTTGGATCTAAATCATATGGCTTGTTGTAAAAATGTCTTGTCTTTTTTATAACCACTACATCTGTCACTTACTCAGTTTAGTGTAATGTCCAACATGCTCAAACATCCTAGGCTTAGCCTCTACTAACAAAGATGGTTTAACCATTCAAGTCATCATATTAATGAGGGGATCCCAATTTATATACCCCTCATGGAGGGAGGTTGAATACCATGTTGAGAGATGAAGCCACAGGTCAAAGCTTCCTTATAAAACTTATGGGAGGTAATGAAGTCCTCCTCACAAGCCAAGATGCAATGAAATAAAAACTAAGTAAAAGAGCTTTATGGATATTTTGTGCCACCTAATCCATGTGGTTTTGTAGAGATCCTTCACAACATCTCTTTACACCTTTGGACTAAGGTAGTTTGCAATTAATATGGTGATTTTGATCCCACAAGTTTTATGTATGGGACAGGGGAGAGTATACATGCATAACTTATTTTTTTCTCAAACAAATCTAACTAAGAAAAAAATGATTAATTTGAATAAAATAAAAATTTGGAAGTGATTTCAATTTAGATAACTAAAATGAAATATTTGGTGGTGTTCTTTCACCCCTTGGCCTTAAGGTACAAAACTTTGAAAGAACAACAACAAAACTATTCAAGTAAACACCCTAAAAAATTCTTTAAGCACTAAATGAAAGATTCCTAATTATTTTTAAGCATCCCAAAAGAGGTTTAAAAATATATAATTAAGCATGATTTGGCACTTTTCAAGTAGTCCTTACAAGGAAATGGTCAGAGTGTTGTTTAGTTTTTAAGCACTTTTTAAAATAAAATAGGTAACTTTGAAAATTGAGCTCTCGAGTTCACATAGTGCAATCCCACAACTCCACAATCTAATACCATAACTCTTAAAAACTATGACTGGTTAACACAATATCACAACTCATAGGTTAGTCAACATAAATTGACAATATCATAACTAAAAAATCAAACCCGCGACTTAGAGATTTGAAGTATTAAAATCAACCCTAATGACCTCGGCTAATTGTTAGTGGTTTAACTACAATACCATGATTCAAATTGATACTATTTCCACTTGAAAAATCATGGTATTGTAATATAATGAATGTCAAGTCATTCTATTACAATAATGCAACTTGACCTATAAATAAAGAACATGTCAGTCCAAAACCATAGTTAAAATGTAATATCATGACTAAATGACAAAATGTGATTATGTCAGTTATGGGATTGTGGTCTAGAGGAAAACATTGCAACTACATAGTAATAAAATTGTAATTTCTATATAATGTGTTTTTACTTAAAATTTTCACTCCTTTTTCTCCAACACTCTAAGATTCTGCATGAAAATGATTAGTAGGTTTCTTGTAGGATCTATTTGATCAAATTTATGGGTTGTGGTCCCATTAGGCATGCCATTTGTGAACATATAAATTTGATAAGGGGATATTAGTATCATGTAATTACATAAAATTAAATCCAAAACAAAACACACTAATTCTAACACCTTATGCCTAGATCTTAGGGGGAGCTTAGTAAGTAAAAACCATTATCAAAACACAACTAGAATGTAAGAAACAAAATTTATCACCTTTCTTGAATGATCCAAAGGCTCTCCTTATTGGCTTACTTAGCTTGTGCTTGAAAGGTCTTTAGAAATGGAGCTTTGGCTAGCCTCCACCTCCTCTTGGCATCATTTAGCTTATGGCTTTGGCTTGTGAAGCTTCTCTCAATAACTGGGCATAATAACACTATATCAAATGGCTTATGAATTCATTTAAGCATTATAACTCTAAACCAAGAAAGCTTAAAATTATGAGTGTAAGGCCTTTTATCTATAGATTTTTCCATTTGATCAAAATGAACCTGAACCATCTATCTCAAGATTAATATGTGTGGCTAAGAATCCATTCAATTTTGGAGGCTAAAATCAATAAATTCCCTCATACATTTTTGGGATAGAGAGGCATTAAAGAGGCATGGGAGGACTTAATCAGATATATTTTTGTAATTAAGGCTTGTGGATGCCACCCCATATAATGACCTCACCTGATGATGAAGATATTAAAAATCAATTTCTATTAATGAAATATTCAACAAGTTCCATGGAAAATTAAATTAATCTATTGATTCAAATTAATTAGCTTTAAACATGATTTATCAATTTTTGTGAAAATCTTGGCAATTAGTGAACAAATTAATCAAACTTGTCAAAATTTGACTGGATTAGAATTGGAAGGTGATGTTAGATACATTGGAACTATTACACTAGTTATGATGTTTCCAAAACAAAATAATAAAGGCATGCGTCTCATGCAATAAATTTGATATAAAAGAGAAATCTAGAGCATCTAGGTGCAAAATCATCATTTTGACTCAAAATGATCTGATCAAAGTTATCTATCTCATAAAATGCATTACCCCATTTAGGGATACATTGGCCAAAATTGGCACTTGTATATGACAAATTCAAATCATTTAGCATGTTTTAGTATTTTTAGGCTAAATTGTGATATTTGATAGAAATTGGTCTGAAGCTTGATTGGAGATCCTTAGTGGCCACTTTTAGGTGTCTACATTAGTCACAAATAATACCAACCAATGATGGACACTTGGCACATTCCAAAATTACCCAAGAAACCATAGGGTAAAGACAGTCAAGTGCCTACTACACTTATATCATTAACTAAATGGCAAACTAGACTTTGATGGATAATTTTAAATGTCTTATCATGGTCACCAAATCTATTAGGTGACATATCTCTAAAATATGACTTAATTCTAGATCAAGAAATGAATAGGTGGATCTTGCCACCAAATCAAATTTGAATTTACACTGGATAAGACACCAAATTCCATCAATGTAGGATATATTTGTTAATCCCTATAGGTTCCTAGAGGAAATATTATTTACCATTATTTATTTATAATTACCTAGAGTTTGCCTCTTCACTTTTAGCTCATTCATGTGCCCTTTTATTCCCTCCCTTCTCATAGTTAGTAACTATCAAGATTTCCCCCTTTTTTCCATGGCTAATTCATCTTATAACACCAATGTTAGCTTCAGTATAGAGACACCACCTTCCTGAAGAACTTAAACCAATTCAATAACTATAATGAAATATTCAAGAAAATGAAGTTATGCCTAAGTTTACCTCTAATGATGATGAAGATGAGGCTAAATTCTAAGATTCCCTTAGGGAATGAAAGATGTCGGTTCCATAAAGTTGTATCAAAACTAGAGGTTTTCCACTATGCCAACATCTTCATAAAAATTCTCTTCAAATCCAATCAAGTGTAGGATAGTTCCCATAATTTGGTGTACTCTACAAGATCCAAGCACAAGATTGCAGACATCTCAAGAGCTTCATTTAAAAAATACTACAACCTCCCAGAGTACATAGTCTCCTATGATTCATTCACCATAAACTTGTGGGATAAAACCTATCATATTTACAAGGTTTTATAGGATTGGGTGAATAAGCCTGATTCCAAGTGGGTCAACAAGGAAGACATTGATTCCTACATAATTTGCTACTTCAAGGAAGGGGTCTATGTTGGGATGATATTGCTTGATCAATTTTTTAGGTAAAGTGATTTTTTTGCATTTTGATATCCTTTGGGTGCCCTTTATTTCCATTATCCTCAATGGAAAGGAGATCATGGAGATCAGGGGAATAATCAACTTCTGACTAGTGCACCATGTCATGGAGGCCCAAAATAGTGGTAACTTTTACATGATGAATTACCTAGTGGACATAGTCTATATTAATATCATGTTTAAGCCTTATAATTTCCCACCATGGACTTGGAGGATCACAATGGTCTATATGGTGAGATATAAACTACATGGCCACCATTTATAGAATGACATCCAAGAAATTTGAGTAATTTTATGTGGTGGTCTAGATGGCCATCAATGAAGCAATCATACCTTCACTCTTAAATGAAATTAGGTAATACCTTTCCCCTATCATTGATTACTGGTATTATAGTAATGACACTATCATCTAAGTGGTAGGCATTCTTAAGCCCCCTCTAATTTCACTATTAGGTTTCAGACTAGTTATTTGATTAAGAGATTGCCTATTAGATAATTGAAGGTGTATTCAAATACAGAAGGCTTTCCTAGACTTCCCTATCACCATTTTCAACCATATATATAAAATTATACCTCCATTGTAGAATATGGCAATGACTACAGATTCTTATGCCTTGGGTAGAGTGGGTCATAATGAATAAGACCCCTATGGCATAGTCAAGGTGAACGTGGTGAGATATCAATATCATCTCAACATAATTTACAACTATTTGACTCAAAAGGATGATGAGATCCACCTCAACCCCATAAATGAAAATGAGGCACACACCATGTTTGAGGTGAATAAAGAGAAGTAAAACAAGGTTCAACTCAAGCCATCCACCTAGAGTAACCTTGATTCACCTAAACTAACTCAACCTTAGGGATAATTTCATGTGACTACCCCCATATTTTAGGACAAATTATATGAGTTCCAACTCCTTCTCCTCTATAGGTTTCACCTCCCCTAATATTTGATCTAGAACCACCACCTTTTGTAGTTCAGGTAACTTGACCTAAGGCTACATAGGTGTTATGATTAGACCTTAGTAGTAGACTAGATTTTATCCTAAAGCATGACCAATAATAAGAGGCCATATATATCCCTTGCCCTACTTTAACCATCCCTTCAAAACCTAGTAGGGAACCCCATGGTTTCCATTTTCCTACTAGGCCTATTTAAGTGGTGCCTCACCTATTTCCCCTTCTAACCCCCATTATTCCCTTAGATAACTCTAGCTCTATCCATATACAACATACTCACATCATAATTTTCATCCACTTAGCCCATTACATTAGTAGGGATCCCTATGTCTCACCTCAGATCTTTAGGAGTTATAGTTTTGTATCTTTTGGCACCTCCTTTGGTCCTTCTGTAAGTTCAACCTACTTTGGGTGTTCTCATTTAAAAAAGTTTTATGGTACCCCTAGTGATGAATGCACCTATGTGTATAAGTCAGTCAGAGCTAACTACCTCAATGGAACTTTCAATCAATCTAGAGTCTCCCTAATCGACCCTAACCACCACTTTTACCATTTCTCCTTCTAATGTAACTAGCAAGAGGCCTAAGAAGAATCAAAATGTAACTCCTTATACCCATCCCCTTGTTTCTCCCCAAGTGCATCTTATGCCTCCCTTTGATATTATTTTGGGTTTTTAAGTATTTGGCTTTAATCAAAAACATTCCTCATTCCTTTTAAACACTCCTATCCCTAGTGCCATGATCCCATAGGTCAATTTGACCCAAATACAATAACACACCTATATGTTCCCATGGGCTTCCTTATTTGTCCTCCCCACTTTCGCCCTCATTCCTCCACCTCCCCTATTTTTATCTTCATTATTTCCATACACTTCACCCATTCCTCCCATTCCCATGCCTCCACCTTCCACCTCTATCTCTACCACCCCACCTTCACCCCTTTCACCCTAAAATTTTCCATAGAATCATAGGAGCATGATATGATTCTACAAGGTGATTTAGAAGTTTAGTGGGAGTTTGATAGGAAATTAGGGAACATAATGAGGATCCTCACTTAAAAAATAACTTAAGGGGGAGACTTATTGGTATGATAGACCAATCATGACCTCTTCTCCCTCATAAAATTGATAACATCCTATGGGGAGGAAAGGGTGGATAAGGATCTAGTGTCCATTATGTGAGCCACTCACAACATGTTTGAAAATATTATGGAGGTCATGAAGGAGTAGTTTCGGGTGCTCAAGGTGTAGGTAAATATCACTTTCCCTATAGAATTGATTTTCCAAGTCAAAGAGGCCCTCTTATATCTCTTCACAACTTTGAAGGAAATAGTCAAGAACTTGATTATGAGAAAGGAACACCTCCAATAAGCATAGGAATATTTGGAAAGGATCACCCACCTAGACAAAAAGTGTAAAAATATTGCTATATTTATTAATAAGGGCATGTTTCTAGAGCTAAAACTCATAACTCTATCAAATTTAAACATATAACATGCCTATGTTAGGAGAACAAAATATTCATTCGAGGATTATTTGGCAGTAGTGAAAATGGTCATGGAAACTCTAAAGGAAGGTAGTGAAAATATGTTGACTTACTTCAAGGAAATCAACATCACAATGTCATTCAATCTGAATGGCACACTCCTTGATAGAGGAGAATTTGAGGTCCACCTAGGTCAATTTAACCAGGTCATGATGAGGGTGGCCAAGACCATTAAGTATTAGGCCAAGGTGATTCTATATATCTCAACCTAATCCATGACTAGTATTAACCAGGTGTCAAAGGTGAAAATTTCCATTGAGGTCCCACTCTAGGTGCATCAAAGACTTTTGGCCAAATTAGAGGTGATCTTCTAAGATCTTCCCATGATATTTTCCAATCTGGATAGGGATTTTTATATAGTGGAAACCTCACTAGTCTCTATGGAGGCACATCCTAAGTAATTTGGATATGCTTCTTCTCTATCTCATTAGTGTATCAACTAAGTGGGACCTTGGGTATCTTTTGGGAGAACTAGAGAGTATTTTGTTTGTTTTGAATATTTTCAATTGTAACAAATTTGAGAGGCCATCATGGCCAAGGATGGGAATCTCATGTTACTTGGGGATGAGTCCCATAATTTTTATAAATTATAAACTACTTTCCCTTGTAATGGTTGGCATTTGTTATGTAAATAAACTCTACTAAATTTGAATTCAAATTTCATGACTTTTATTAGACTAAGTTTCATTTATCTATGAATGTGGTCCATCATTTTTATCTTTTAAAGGAATGTTGATGTTAAATAATTGATTGTGTTCTTGGTTACTAAGAATTACTTTAGTAATTAAAATGTGGTTTTTTGTTTTAACTCATTTATGAATTCTTATCATTTTCTTTAAAACACTTGTAATATGTGATCTTGAAATTATAAATTATAGTTTGAAACCCTATGTAACTTACTATAGGCCCTTATTTATGTTTAATTTTATTGTAAAATTCATGAATCAATAATTTCATTTTGTTTTCATTAGAATCTTTCCCAATGTAATGATGAGTTTGAGACCCTGGTGAAACTCTACACATAGTGGTATAACTATGGTTGGTTATACAACTTGGTTCTTGAAGCATTAGCATCCTTTAAATCTTAAAAACATATTTTTCTCCTTTAACCTATTTATATTTGTGTGTTTGTTTTATGAATCTAAATAAGTCCATCCACTTCACTTAAAAGTCATTTAAGTGAAACCTAATAGTGCTTATGATTGTAATTGGTTGAACAAGGTGAGGTTTGGAATTACTCTATCAAATCAGTATCACATCTTTGATGGTAACACTACATCTCTCAAAGACTTATTTCAAGAATTATACATCATGGAGATTAATACTTACAACAGTGCCATAGATTGAATTAATTTCAATCCTATAATGGAGGGGAAAAGTCCCTTATTATCCCAAAGTTTGTCTTGAAATCTTAGTCTCATAAGTGTCCTAGGACATGATTTTAGACCAAACAACACATAGGTTATTTGGTATCTTGTAATAGGAGGAAGGGGTGTTGTACATTTTTCAATACCAATAGGAGGATGAAGGAGTGTGGTTTTTATTATATAATTGGTATCCCAAGTGGTAAAAATAATGTTGAGAGGTAACCAACAACCACCATAGGTAGAAACACAATAAGAGTAGTAACTATGAGTAGTGGATACATGAGGAGGAGACCAAGGAAGATCAATAAAAGGAGGACAGATCCATACTAAAGATAAAATCATGGATGAGGAGGAAGAAGGTGAGATGATTTTTAAAAAAGACTTAGATCTTGACCAAAATTAAGGGAACCCAAGTAAGACAATGATTAGTTTCATTTTTAGTTATTTATCACATTTAGCATTATTTATCAATACATTGAGTTTTGATTATCTATTTGAATGGGTATATAATTTATGTTTTTATGTGCATATGTTTTCAAATTTGACCACAAACTAGAATCACCTAATCAAATATACTCTAGTGAACCCATTTCACATGGGTATTGGGCTCACTATGGAGTAGATTTTGACTGATGCATATCTTCTTATGGGTGTGGGTAGGCACACCAACTTCTTTGCCCATGTGAATCATGGATCTTATGATCTTATATCATATAGGGTTGATAATTTTGGCCTATAGGCCAATGTTTCTATCTTAGAGTCTTAGGTAAATGATCTTAGTAATATTTTTTTCATTTGAGGTATGTGAGATTCCTTTAGTAGATAGATAGTGGGAGGGGAGGCTTCCTAGGTAGGCATGAGCCATATATGTCATCAATAAAAAATTCATAACCCCCACCACTCTACATTAGGTCTTTCTTAGAGGAGGACTACGATTCTTAGGCATTCTACCTTTAGAGGAGTTAAATAATAGGGTTGATCTTATTCTAGTCTAGAATTACTCTACTTATTTTGGATTTTTGGATTTTGAGACACATTTACTTTTATAAATATGTGTGCACTAAATATCTATGTATATGAAACATGTGATGTGTGTGTGTGTAGTTATATATCCCATGTTGGATTAATCATTTTTCAACAGCTTTTTTTCTTTTATTAATGTATGATTTTTAATTTATGCACTTTAGATGACTAGGAATGTGATGAAGCAATATAGAGATTTGTTTTGGTAACATGTTATGGATATGCTTATAATTTTTAATATGATAAAATAATATATTCAAGTGTAATATTTTAAATGGTGTACAAATATGAATGCTATATCAGTTATTTTTCAAATAAAAATAAAGTTGATTTAATCATGAGACAAAATTATGTTCATATCATAGTAGGTAATGAAAGGGAGGAAAGATATACGAGATAATGAAAGAGGAAAACTACACATCAAATTTTCATTAGAAATAGTAGGTTGACCTAATCCTCGTGAGCAATGGGAATAATTATACTTCCTTCAAAGTTTATAAAATACTAGTTTTTTTGGGCTTCATCTATATTTAGATTAAGAGATATCCAACCACTAAAAATTTAGTAAAAAAGATGAGTTTCTCCTTCTATCATAGACATGTATACAAGATTTATGGGGATTTTATTACTTCTTGGAAAAAAATTTGAATTAATTTTCCTCTTAGTTTACTCTCCAAACACCCTACACTTAGTATCATGTGACTAAGAACACGTATGGTCTCATCACCAACATTAAATGTATCTAAGCAAGTGCATATAATCCCAAAAAACTAGTGGGATCTGAGGCCTCAACACCAAATATTAGAAAAGGGTAAGAGATGTATGATTAATTTTTTACTTGCATATGATTGATTTTATATAATGTATTTTTTCTTGGAGGGCCTGGGGGGGAGGAGGGAGGTTCTTATCCCCAAATCTTGGCCCTATGAATCTAGTAATATGAAAGGGATCATCATCAATGCCAAAGTGTAACAACCCCTTAAGGTTAACTAAATTTACATTAATTTTAATTATTTTTTAATTAAACTTCAAAATTAATATAACATTAATTATCCCTAACTAAATGTACCAAATGTGATAATTATGTTAATAACCATAAGGTTAAGTGTGATTCATGTAGCTAGTGATAATTAGACACATGTTGATTTGTTTTCATAATTTTAATAATATGAAGTACAATAATAATCCAAGATAATAATTTAGTCATTGTTTATTAACTATTAAAATAGGTACAAGTATATTAAATCATGTTTTTTCTATTTATAATTTACAATAGATAGTTTAACTATATAATAATACATATCTGAGTAACATATTATAATTATACAATGTTCTACACAACATATGAGTCCCAAAGTACTTGTTAATATTTAATAATAATATTAAGTAAATCCTATATTAGTTGACTACTAGAAGGGGAGGGAGAGTATCATCTGAGTGATTTTCCACACCAATCATGGACCATTGATCCCACACACAATCTCTCAACAATTGAATGTTCGTCCCTTCATGGATGGGTAGATAGTGATAGTGCATAAATAGAGAAAGTCAACTAGAAACCCATGTGTTGTAAGATAACTATCACATGCAACATATCATAAAGAAATATGTTCTAACATGATATCATGCAATACATGCAAATTAATTCAAATAGGTGAAATGACAATGTTCAAACCATAAATATTAATTTGGCCAAAGTTTTAATAATTTTTTTAGATCTAAAGATTAGTCAATTTCACACACATAAATCATATGATAAACTCCAATCTTCCTATTAATGTCACTAACTAAGTATGTGAATTATGTTACACCTACTTATTTAATGTCAATAATTTCATATAAGCATAATAATGATAAAATATTAAGATTTAAAACACACAAAGATTAAATAATAAATGTAATAGCACATACGAATATAAGTACATCATAATCATTCTAATAATTCATTATGAACATATAAATTTTAAAATTAGTTAATAGAAGTTCAATTAACCCATTTAAATCAAATAGCTTAATTTAATTAAACATAAACAATAGTAGAAATATTTAAATCACAAACATAATTTAATGCCCATTTACTTTCAAACCATTTTTCATAGAAGCTCATATTAATTTAACTACTAGTCTCAAACATATATAATCCCTTGTCTCCATGACAATCATTTCAATCCTAAAAAATTATTTTATAAAATTTCAACATAATCATCATAATGTAATCAGCTAAAAATTGTCAATAAGTCAAACAATGTTTGATTCCATGTAAGCTTTAGGTTTAATTTAAAATAAATAAAGTTTAGTTTTCAATTCCACACAAGAATAATATCACACCTAATATTTTGAATAAACTTCAAATAAAACAATCGATAATGAACAACCACTTAAATCTCATCAAAAATTCTTCTACACACACACACACACACACACACACACACACACACACACACACACACACACACACACATATAACTCATAATAGTATTTTAAGATTATATTCCAGTTAGTGTCTTGCATTCAAAAAATAATAATTGGTTTGAAATGACTCCACAACATAAAATGTGAATTCCATATCTCTAGTAACTAATTAATAGCTACATGGTCGATTATCAATAATCATTCCTCTAGCTACTTGAAACACTAAATAATTCACAAATAATGAAACCAATGAAACCTTTATAACTTATTTAAACCATATAACTAATACTTTGTTCAAGCATTCATGCACATATAGTCCAAAGATTGGATAAATATATCATAGTACAGATCTAGAATGACTCTTCCTATTAACCAACCAATAAATAATATTATTCATAGCTTGATTGTATATTAGAATGATACACAGTCTATTTACTCCTTTCTATGTTTTCTATATTTTCTGATAAAACAACTTAATTCAAAACATTATTCAAAATTTAACTAGTCCATAGATATTAAGTATCAACAATTTGATTATTCATCTACCCCATCAAAATCTAAATATCTATGTATCAACTAAGATTAAAAACCCTTATTCAATGTAAAAAAATTATACACCACCTATTAATTATTAAAGATAATATTTACTTCCATACCCACATTTCTACTTGTTAGCTGTTGGAATAAAGGTTCATTCATATTTGACCCTATGGATGGGTTGACCTATCCACAAAGACACATATGAAGGACCCAAATATATTTTATATATTTAAACATAAAAACATAATACTAAAAGGGAGTGCTCAATTCCAATTTACTCAAATTCTTAATAAAAAAGGAACCACATATAACATAATTGGTGAACACCTCATTTCCATTTTGTGCACGAATTTGTAAGGATGACCCTATTAAAGGGTTTGAACCAAAATCAATTTACCAGTTATTTTTAAAACTAATTCACATATCAATTTTAATAATTTTGGATTTATTTTAAAATAAATTTAAAACATTTTAGGGTCAAAACCCTTACTTTATTCTCTAAACATACAAACTGTCACAATTTCCATGTTTCAAAACTTAAACATAACTGAAAACAAATAGAGGGGAGGGTTAATTATGAGCTCCACCCTCTGGATGGATTGTAACCACCCATAAGTTTACCTCATAAAACCCTTCATTTATATAAATATATTTTTTTAGATAAACTCAGAACCTCAAAGCCCCAATAGATTTTAATCAATAATATGTGCATGACATTCATGAAATGATTTCATCAGAGAACCATAAATTATTTAAAAACAAACCCTACCTCAATTTCCAACAAAACTTAAAATTATTTATTTCTTGAATTTCTCTTCCTCACAAGCTTTCCTTCTTATCTTTATTTCCACCATACCATCCTCCATAACCCACGGCATTCTTTTATCTCCATCCATTTGTAACTAGAATGCAAATTTTCTAACATGGCTATTTCCTTAGAAATCTCAATAGACCAATTAACTAGTCAAAACCCCAAAATGACTATGTTATGCAACAAAACTAAAATCAATGTGTTTCCCATAATGACTTTAAGAGTTTGTAAACTCATTGAATCAACCCTAATTCTTTAAATATTAAAAAAATACATAATAATTTTAAACATTATATCTAAATGATATCTTTGACTTAAGAAAACATCAACTAATTACCATGCAAAGTGATGTGTTTCGAATAGATTTTTGACTTAAACCTAGAAATCGTGCCTCAATCATAATTTAAACTATCTTTGATTGATCAACTTGCATAATATTTGATTAAATCCTTTACTAATCAAACTTGATTCTAATTATAATAATCAACCATGCAATATGCATTATGCCTCAACCAAATAAATACTCCTCATTTAATTTTCAAAACTTTTACAACTATAATAATACCTAAAGTTATAAACCTTGTAAATAATACAAACAAGTCCCTTTTTATTATAATAATGAATTTCACCAAATCAAAACATGTCGTAGGGTTTATTTGAAAACCTTATACTAGAGCAATATGTTTTATAGTAACATATTTATCAATCCATGTTTAATGTTATTACAATGTTCAAATCAAATATTACTAGATAAAAGTGAAATCCATGTCGAGATAGAAGAATTAGACTTCACATCACAACAATACCAATCAAGGAATTCAAAAGCACAAGTTATGGCAATTATAAATACATGAAGTAAGATAATTAAAACATTTCAATTTACCTTAGTAAACATATACCACACTTATTTGACCCACATGGTACATAGTTGTAGATAACAGAGTAAGATAAACATATAAGAATCTCATCCATTGTATGATCTCATAAATTCAAACATACTACTAGTGTTTAATTAATATTCAACATGATAATTAATCACATACAAATGTATAAAATACATTAGTAATCAAAAGCATGATGTAAACAATATTAACCAACTAGAAATTAACAAATATATTATACTCTATGTGGTGTGTGTTGGGTTTGCCATTTCATTCTCTCCTCCCCCACTTGTCTCCATCTGCACCTCCTCTTCAATGATACCCTCCCTTGGTCATATTTAGGAGGGTGGAATCCATCGTGCATCCACCTCAGTATAAATGAATAGTGGTTAGACCATATCATGTAAAAATTATAATTAAATGTTTTAACATAATATACTACATTATCATGATTAAAATGTATCATAATATAATATTTAAAAAACTAACTAATAGTTAACTATCATGATCATAAGAAATAAATATGAATGTAGGGGAATGAGGTGCATAGTATCTATAAGAAATAAGATAACACTCATATGTTATGATATTTTTTAGAGTGTTTTATAAAGGGGAACATGGTAACATGAGGGGGTGGAATGAGATGATATGTTGCATTTGAAAAACTTTGTCATGCAAACTTATAGCTAAATAATTATCCAAAAAAATAACTAAAATATAAGAACAATGCAAAAATAACAATTTATATATATATATATATATATATATATATATATATATATATATATATATATATATATATATATATATATATATGAAAAGAGGGAAATGTGGAATGTGTGTGTGTGTGTGTGAAGGAAAATTTAAGGTGAAAAGAGTTCATAAACTCAATTAACTGCTTTCCCTCCAAGGTGAATAATAAAAAATCTATGTTTTATAAATCTTCTTTTACCAAATATGGGCCTAACCAATCATGTTTTAATTTTCAACCTTATCCTTTCCTATTCTTAAATATTATATTGATTCTTAATTAAATTTATCCTAATTGAATTGGATGATGGTGGATGTTCTTATGGTATCTATTGATCAAATTTTGACCTCAAGTCAAAACTGGTTAACCCTTATAAGTTGACACTTTTCAAGGGATTATCAAAACTTGTATGTGGTATTTTAATGGTCTTAAATTTCCCTAAATAGTTTTCATATGGTCACATTAGTCATTTATTATCTTGGTCCAAGGTTTGGTATCGTGTGCACTTATCTAGTCCTAGGGGTCATTTATGAGGTCTTGATGTTGTCAATCATGGTCAAAGGTTTGATATGGTTTAGAGTCAATATAAAAGGTTATTAATGTTGGAATAAAAATGACTAAGAGGGGAGGATGAATCAGTCTTCAAAAAAAATTATTTCAATTCCACTTAAGCATTCATTAACATTCATTCAATCATGTGGATCAAACAATGCATAAGCAATCAACTATACAAGCATGAAACATAAGAACACAAGATAACACAGCTTATGTATGGGAAAACCTTAACGGGATGAAAACCCACTAATATATATAAATGGACTATAGTCCTATTTTTGTCACAAAATTTTTCAAACTAAAATAAGTTATTCAAGCTTCTTCCAAATTTGGGCAACATAGGAACATTTATAGGTATGTGGGTGTACCTATATTAGAAATGAGCCTCTATATTTAAGGGCTAGCTCCCTGAATATATTGTGAAATTCTTATCACTTAAACCAATACTTACTTATGGGGAAAAGAGTTAGGGAATGTTATAAATTGATCCTACCCTAAAATAGGTGATGCACCAAAAATGTCTTCCATATGACCATCATATTTCTATCACAATGAAATAAAGCATACAAACTAGTCTCTAAGTCTTAATGGGTTGTAACATGAGCATTTCAATATAGAGGTGAGATGTGAGTAGTAGTAAAGTTAAGTGAACTAGAGGGTAGATTGCACACTCCAAGGATAATCATATACTTGAAAAGCTTTACACACTAGACTACACTCTATATGACATGTTAGACTAAGAACTCTTGCTCAAACATGAAAGGATAAATAAAGTAAGAATAGAATATTATCACTTCTCATCACCATACATCACTTAAAAACTTAGAAAATTATTTATAACTTAGAAAATAGACTTGCATTAATGTTCAAAGGTAAAATATGACATTAGTCAAGCAAGGCTTTGCCATACATGGTGTGGTCTCTTTTTACAATAGCTCTAAATATATACTTATAAAATAAAGGAAGAAAGAGAAAGGGAGATTTGGCACTCCAAAATAGAATCAATCAATTCAAACATTTGAATCATAGTTGCATCTACTTCTGTAAGTTATTCTCATTTAAACCTTTTGATTGGTCTAGGCCACTTCAAGTGGTTACATAGCTACATTATTCCCTCATACATGATGTATATCATTAAAACAACAAGATCAAGTGGTTTCAAGCTAAGTTTTAGCATCAATGTAGTTAGAGTAATTAGATCCATCTATTAGACACTTGTCATGGTGCTAACTTTTCCAAATAGGTTTGTCATGGCATGCACAGGGGAGGGAAGGGTCCTTATAATGTATTTGGTCCTAGAGATGAAACCATTGGATCATGTGTGTATTCCTTTATGGCATCCTTTGAAATTTTGGCACTTGTTTAAACCATATCATGATTGAACTTGTTCTTTTATCCATGGGTCTAGTATAGATAGAAAACCAATCTCAGACTATTAGTTTTCTTATAGTCATTATATTATGCCACTTTTCTCGATGCCTAGTTCCTATTAGGTCTACATAGATCCATTATGTCACTATAGCAGCCAAGGGTTTATAGATGCATAGACCCTTATTTAGAATAGTAAACATAGTCACCAAACATGAACCCCACATGATACAACTCATTTAACCAAAAGTTAATATTAGGCTCTAATTGTGTCTTTTTATGTTCCTTATGCCTGACTACATCACTATTTCCTTTTCATGGCATTCAAATGAGCTTCAATGGTAGAAAGATGACCCTATAATACCCATTTGATTCTATAAAAAATGTATTCTCAACCTCTATAAAAATTTATGATATATCCTTTGTCCTAATTATCTATCAATCTTTGACTCATCTTATTGGCATATTGACCTTTGCTCTCACCATTGATCTTGATTTGTATGATCAAACACCATCCATAGATATTACCCTTAACTTATCAACTTTATCTAGGCTTACACCATGTTTCAAATGCATATTGATTCTTAGGATTTGTTGTTACTCTACTAGCCTCATGTGTTTATGCCACATGTTGGTCTCTCAAGCTCCTTAATTGTTTCATTCATCTCACATTGTTATATCAAGATGTATGATGCAATGTGGATCATCAGATCAACTAGGCCTCACTATTTGAAATGTAATGGCTAATTAATGAGATTAAAAATGATTTCCTTGCTCCTGTCAAATGACATTCATGTGATCATCATTGAAGTTCATGTGACCATCAAATTTAAGATCAAAAGGATTTATTTTACGTGAGCTTAAATGTGACATTAGTGCAAGCGCCTTATGTTGCAAGTCCAACTTTAGAAGGTCATAACTTGAGCCAAAAATATCACATAGACTTAAAACTTTTAGATCATGTTATTAACATTTAGAACTATAATTACATGTGATCTAATTGTTGTGAGAGGATTATTGAATGAATAAAAAATTGCACAATCAAGCTACTCTATTTTAGTTTCCATCTGACATCCTAATGATTGTCTGGCTTCACAAAGCTTTTTCTTGAGATAATACTTGATCTTTGAAGGCTCAAATGAATTATTTGAATAATAATCAAAGTTTTTCCATGATATAACTATGTTGATCACCATAAAGACCTTTCACGTGCATATATGACCCTAAAAAGACCCTTAAGACACCAAATGGCATAAGGATTGAACCAGACCATGACCAAGACTAGAATGGCATATGAAATGACATTAAATGAGCTAAAACATACCCCATGACATTATTAAAATCTCCTATATATATTTTGACTATAGAAGGTTGACCTATTTTGGTTTATAGTAAAAATGGTCAACATTCTTGGTGATTTCCCAAGGGTGGATGCTTGTTATGCCATGACCAATCACCTAATCCTATCCATTGGGATATGGAATCATAATTATATAGGTTGGATATACAAAGTGCCTTGAATAGTATAGAAAACATAAGAAAATAATGGGAATAAAACATAAAGCAAGGAACTAATCAAAACACACATGCGCTTAAGAGAACTTATTAAAACATAACACACATAATAAAGGAAACACACACCTAATATAATATTTACAAAACATACCTTCATCTCTCAATAGCAAGGTTTTAAATGTATCCCATTAATAGGGATAGGTATATATTCTCCATTTATCCATGCTAACTAAAAAGACTTGTTTTGCTTACACTTGATGGTGACATATGGCCTACTCTATAAGGTAACAAATTTGGTATGCCTCCCTAGTGTTTCTCTATCTTTATTCCATTTCAAGACTATGTCACCTTATTTAAATGATCTTGGAGTTGCTTTATTATCAAAATACCTCTTCATCAGTACCTAGTGATGTTCCATAGTTTGATGAGCTTTATCTCTAGTCTCATACAACTCCATTAATTCTATCAATCTCACCTCCATTAGAGTGTTCTCAAGCAACTCTAGTTGATTTTTTATCTCTAAGGTAGGTAGCTATTGAGAGATAGACAACCTATCTTCCCTTCCATAGATAAGCATAAATGATAATTCCCTATTGACCCCTTGGGATTTATCCTATCATCCTATAAGGCTATCTTCAATTTGGTGTGCCAAGCTCTTTGGTTATGTTCTAAGGTTCTCTTGATGATTTGTATTAGGTTTTTGTTAGTAGATTCATCCAACCCATTACCTTGGGGGTAATATTTGGATGAATTTATTATCCCAATTAAATGTCTTAGCACCCATAAAATCAAGAACATTGTCTGAAATAATAGGAGTGAGAAACCTTGTTATGATGCTCTTATAAAACTCTAGGATAGCACTCTCATTATCTTCTTTCAATGATATAGCCTCAACCCATATTATAAAATAGTCATTTGTTGTGATTATCCATTTATGACCATCACTTGATGGGGGATTTATCATGCTAAAGAAATTAAGACTCCATTATATGAAAGTTTTATCAACTTGGATAGGCTTCAAAGGAAGGGTTGCAAGCTTATTCTTTCCTAAAAAGAAAGCACATTGTCCACACCTTCTCACCCAATCATAGCAATCCTTTAAGAGTCTAGGAAAATAATAGCCTTCCCTCATGATCTTGGTAGCTATGTTTCTTGGAGAGAAATGCCATCCTATTGTTCCATCATGGAACTTCTTAATTAATTCTCCAAACTGATCATTATTAATACATCTTATTGGC
This sequence comes from Torreya grandis, assembly GCA_037957365.1. NCBI lineage: Eukaryota > Viridiplantae > Streptophyta > Pinopsida > Cupressales > Taxaceae > Torreya > Torreya grandis. The sequence goes on along the minus strand of JARHVA010003593.1, from coordinate 1,119,521 downwards.
ACACCATTGATTCCCTCCTAAAAATCACACCATCCATAAGACAAAAGGGAATGTATTTTGATCGAAAATATCTCCTTTGTGTTATATTCATATTATTTGGATACTCATCATTTTGATAAATTTTATCACATCATGTGTCCAACTTTGTGGAGGCAATGAACCGATTGGTTGAGGACAATCATGGTTGACTAGAGCCTCCTCTTTTGACTCATGAAGATATGAAGCTAGATGTTCACAAAGGAATTTACACCCTACCAATTTTTTCACTTTGATGTCAACATCATAATCCATTACCTTAGTGATCCACCCTACCCTTTTTTCACTAAGGTCTTTTCTCAAAAGAAACTCTTTGGTACTAGGATGAGAGACCATAACATGAATCTTGTTATTTGAGACCATATATCTAAACTTTTTTAGTCTTCTTAAAAAATCAAGGACCTATTTCTATAAAAATATGTACTTGACTTCATAATCTTATAAACCTTAACTAAGGAATGTAATAGGCTACTCTACACCCTCATAATTCTTTTGCATCATCATGGCTGACATAGTATCAAGGTTAGTAAATAAATAAAACATGAAGTCTTTAGTAAAATTAGGATTCAAAAGGGTAGGAACTTCTAAAATTTATTTCTTTATGGATTCAAAACTTCTCTTACCCTCTTTGTTCCAAGAAAAGACTTGGTTCCTCCTAAGCATAGTTGTGATATGTTTCACCAAAGATATAAAACCAGGTATAAACCTCCTTACAAAATTTATCTTGCCTAATAAAATTTTAATACTTTTCTTATGAAATGGAAATTATAAGCATAGAATAACCTATATTCTCCTAGGATCAATAGTCAAGCCATCTTTGGAAATAATATCTCCTAAGAGCTTACCTTCATGAATAATAAAGATGTACTTTTTTGGGTTAAAAGACACTCAATACTGCCTACATCTTTCAAACACTTGACTCAAGTGTTGAATGTGTTCATTAGCATCTTTATAAAATATTTTTATATCATCTAGATAAACCAATAACATCTCATTGATCAAAACTTTAAAGGCAATGTCTATTGCTCTTTCAAAAGTGACACCAACATTAGACTGACCAAACAGAATATTCATATAAGAAAAGGTCCCCCATTTAGTAGTGAATATTATTATAAACTAATAATATTCATTAAATTTTGATTATATCCTGAATATCTATCTATAAGAGAGAAATGTTGAGAATCTAAAACTATTTGCATAATCTACTCTATTGAAGGTAAAGGATAGTGATCTTTGAGGGCCACTATATTAAGATCTATAAAGTCTACACAAAGTCTTATCTCCTCATTCTTATTTCTAATATGCACAAGGTTAGCTACCCATGTTGAATGTTTGATGAGAAATATTATCTCATATTCAAGGATTTTGGTAAGCTCTAACCTCATTAGTTACTCAACCTTGGGGTTGATGGGTCTTTACTTATGTCTAATTGGTTTAACTCTAGGTTCCAATTCAATGGTATGGTGTGATAATCTAGGATCAAATAATTTGATTTCATTATATTCCCAAGAAAAGATATCATGAAAATCTCTACACAACTTAATAAATGCTTACTTATCTAATGTAGTGCATACTTTGGCTAGTTTGAGGAGTATGTCCTTGAAGATCAAAACCCTTTCATAATTATCCTCTTTTATGGACATGCTTAATTTATCCTTATTATTTTGATAATTTTCATTGAAGATAATTTCTAAGGTCACCAAACCCTTAGGTATTTTATTGTTTCTTAGTTGTATAATTTAATCACCCAATTATTCCTAGAGCCTCATTTGATTCCTTGAAGAAAACTCAGCCTCATTTTGAAATAAGCATGCAATGTGTTATTCACTATAAAACACTTGCCAAGACACTTAATTATCAAGTACAAAAGGCTTGATAATGATCTTAATATGAGGCCATTTTCCTTCCTCTTTTATGGTAGTTAGAGTGTCAAATTGAGCTCCTATGGTAATAAGTCTATCAACATGACTATTAGGCTCCCTTAAGACTGATTATACATTGAATGCATTAAAATTTTCAATAAATACCATACCCTATAACTATATGACTTAATAAAAGGGTTTTTGGTATAAATCACATTTATCACCTGATGCACAACTAATTCACTATCTCCATACACTTGAAAATTATTGATTCCTTTTCTCCTTACCTATTGAAAGCTATGAATCAAACTATCATACTCAGTCACATTACAAGTACAAATGAAGTGAAATATGTATGAAGCATAATACTATTTTTTGGATGGAGATACAAACATAACACCATGCTCTGCACCAACTTTACTTATTGAACCATAAAAAAACATCTTCCATGACTCATCATCTTCACCCTCTTCCTTGGCAAGTAGAGGTGTTGGTACTTCTTCATGTATACAATACACTCATAGATCAGTTTCCTCTATGAGAAAATAAGTATCATATTCATAAGTATTAATAGAATATTCATCAAGAAACAAATTTGCAATTCCCTCAAGCTTGGAAGAAGTTCCATCATCTAGAATGGAATCATTTTCTTCATGAACAACATAATTCAAATTAGAACTTGTCTCAATGTAAGGTTCAATATGAAACCTTGAAAGAGGTTGTGTCCTAATTATCACCTTGGACCTGTACCTTATACTAAAATCTAAGAAAGACCATTTAGTTAAGAGGTAGCCACCTATCTTAGTTGTGAAGTCCTTTAATAGGTATATTTCAAAGTGGGCTAGGAGATCAACCACAACTGTGTCTTGCAAGATAGGAAAACTATGTAATTAATCATTCAAGCCTTTTATCAGCCCTAATATATTATAAGGTATACCATCTAGTTGAAAGATCCCTTGGTTATGTGGCTCATGTTTCAAGCCCAACTTGTTAGCTACAACTTTGGGCATGAGAAAAGTAGAAGCTCCATTATCGACTATGTAATTATGTACCAAATTGTCACCTATAATGAGGATGAGGAAAAATGGTGGAGGTTTCTCAACCCTAGTGTATGGTTAAATAATGGTACTAGGATCATTTTGAAGAGCAACATGTCCATGACTTTGATTTGAGGGTGAGACACTAGCAAGGATAGCAGATAACTGCTTTTATAGGAGTTCTTTTTGACAAGGCATATGAAGGACATCCCAAAGAGAAATTGATGTTTAATATTCTTTAAAGAATATAAATTTTTTAAAGAATACATACCTAGTTTATCTTGGGTTCTTTAAAGTTGATAATTGCTTGGAACCTAAGGAATAGGAGCAAACATTACCATATTTTGACTTGGTGGAGAGGTAGAAGATTTTGGAACTATCACACCTGTGATATTATCACCTCCTATATCCATCCTCTTGTCCCTTGTATTGTCTATAATAGAGGCTCCTTGATTTAGCACAAAAGTTTCTTCAACCAAAAAATTGGTGAAGATCTCTCCTTGAGTTTGCCAATCCTCATTATCTTGCATCATCCCCTCATATTCATTTGATAGGAGGGGAGTAACTACACATTGAGCCACCAGAGCTTATTCTCCACTTTGATTGGCATCTAAGAATTGGTCTTTCTAGCAATCTTCTTCCTACACCAAATTTGCTATGAACTGGTACCATCTCCCTTACACTAGTAGTAGAGTTAGAATTGTATGCATTAGAAAGACTTTTGGGATTAGGTGACCATTGGCCTCTTCATCTTCCATATTGTTGACCATACTATTATTGATAGGGGTAAAGATTCTGATAGGCACCTTTTCACATATTAGCTTTCTTATTTTGAGCCTCTAAGGCCAAGAAATTTACTTTCTAATCAACATTATTATTTTTTTACCTAAGAGCCACCTTAGTTTTGGTATTGGCATTAGGAACTTGTAAAAAATCTAGGATAATATCAAAATCATGAGACAATAGAGGCATAGACACCCTAAGAGGTAATCTTCCATTTTGGATGAGACTATTCTCAACTTTGACATCAAAATTATATGCTTCATGGAGAGTGGAATCTCCCATAGGTTGAAGCATGATAGTAATTTCAGTCCCAATGGCTTTTAAATAGGTAGAAAACACAAAACTAGTAGGTGGTCTCATGGGAGGAGGAAATCTATGTCAAGTCTTTTGAAACCTTTTGTTGAAGTCATGCATTATTTCTTTAGGTCCCCTTTTTATCATGTTGAGCTTATGTCTGAGAAAATCATGGTCACTTTCATAAACAAATCTAGAAGTCAATAGCAATCCAAACGCATCCCATGTTGTCATGTATCCACATTCTAGAGTCATATACCAATCAAGAGCCTTCCCTTCAAGGGACATGGTAAGGAGTCTAATGACAATGTTTTCTTGAATAATATTTTGGAAACTAAAAAAGTTAGAAACATTTATAATGTGCTCACTAGGTGTGATATGACTCTCACCATTAAATGTGGGCACATCTTTTATGGTTTTAGGAAGAATGGCATCATATACATGAATTTGAATTGGATTATTAGTATTGAAGGTATGGTAAGCATGAGGTCTAGCCATGTATTCTTCATAAATATATTCAACTTATTTACCCTCTTCAACCTCTTCCTCCCTATCAAAATATACACTATCTTCAAAGGGTAGATTAGGCTATGGATACTGAATTGCAAGAAGAATTTCAGGCTGAATGGGTGGGTTAATAGGATTGGATATTCTAATAGAGGATGAATTAGTGAGGACCATGAATTATTAAGGCATTTTAAAATAAAAATAAATGGCCTTAAACCAAATTTACTATGAAGGAGTCACCAAATGTTGAGTAGCACACCAATTTGTAGTTGATGTTTGTCAAGACCAACATTCACCTTAACAAGTTGTCTTGAAGATAATGTATCCCACTAGGTGTGCCAAAATTGTTTTCACCAAATATTTCACCCTAGAATAATTTTTTCAAGATTCTTATATATTTTGGAAACATGAAAACATTTATAAGTATGTGGGTGTACCTATATTAGAAATGAGCCTCTTGATTTAAGGGTTAGCTCCCTGAATATATTGTGCAATGCTTATCACTTAAATTACTACTTACTTATGGGGAAAAAAGTTAAGTAATGCATAAATTTAACCTAATATAAAGGATATGATGTATCAAAAATTTCTTCCACATGACCATCATATTTCTACCATGATGAAACAAAGCATACAAACTAGTCTTAGTTTTAATGGGTTCTAACATGAGCATTTTAATATAGAGGTGAGATGTGAGAAATAGAATAAGGAAAGTGAACCAAAGGGTATATTTCACACTCCAAGGATAATCATATACTTGAAAATATTTTCACACTAGACTACACTCTATACGACCTATTAGACTAAGAAATCTTGCTCAAACATGAAAGGATAAGGAAAGGAAAAATAGAGTATTATCACTTATCGTCACCATACATCACTTTTAGACATAGAAAATTGTTCAAAACTCATAAAATAGATTTTAATTAATGTTAAAATTCAAAATATGACATAAATCCATCAGGGATTCACCATACATGGTGTGGTCTCTTTTTACAATAGCTCTAAAGCTATACTTATAAAAGAAAGGTAGTAAGAGAAAGGGAGCCTTGGCACTCCAAATGGGAATCAATTACTTCAAAAATTTGAACTATAGTTATATTTACTTCTATAAATTATGATAATTTAGAATTTTTTATTGATTTAGGTCACTTCAAGTGGTTGCACAGTTACATTATTCCCTCATTCATGCTCTATATGGTTGGAATGATGGGATCAAGTGGTTTAGAGCTAAGATCTAGCATAAATGTAGTTATAAAAATTGGATCCATCTATTATACACTTTTCTTGGTTCTAACTACTCCAAATAATTTTTTTTATGGTGTGCATAGTGGAAGGAAGGGTCCCTTTCATGTAGCTGGTCTTGGAGATGAAACCATTGGAGCCTACATTTATTCCTTTTTGGAATAATTTAAAATGATGGTAATTATTCAAACTAGATAGTGCTTGAGCTTGTTATTATATCAATGGGTGAAATATATATGGAAAACCAATCTCATACTATTAGTTTTCCTATAGTTTTTATATTATGCCACTCTACTTGATGCCTGGTTCCTAATAGGTCCACATAGATTTATTATGTCACTATAGGAGCTGAGGGTTTATATATGTATGGACCCTTATTTTATAATGGTAAACACAATCACTAGACATAAAACCTACACACTACAACTCATTAAACTAGAATTTAACATTGGGCTCTAATGGTGTCTTTTATGTTCCAAGTACCTGACTTCATCACTATGTTCTTTTTATGGTGTTCGAGTGAGCTTCAATGATGGAAAGATGACCCTATGAGACCCATTCTATTATATTGAAAATGGATTCTTGACCTCTATTATAAGTCATATGCTCTCCATTATCCTAATTGGATGTCAAGCTCTGACTCAACTTATTGACATATTAACCTTTGCTCACACCATCAATCTTGATCTGTATGATCAAGTACTAGCCATTAATCTTACCCTTCACTTGTCAATTTTATCTAGGCTTACATCATGTGTTAAATGTGCATTGATTCTCAAGATCCTCTATTATTCTACCATCCTCATTCACTTTTTCCATGTGTTAATATCTCAATCTCCTTCACTATTTAACTCATCTAGAACCATTAGATCAAGATGTATGATGCAACATGGACCATCAGATTAATTGGGACCCACCAATTAAAATCCAATGGCTACTTCATGAGATTAAAAATGACATCCTCTCTCCCATTAAATTACATTCCCATGACCATCATTAATGTTTTCATAACTGTCAAATTTAAGATCAAAAGTATTTATTTTTCTCAAGATTAAACATGATGTTATCATGAATGTCTTATGCTACAAGTCCAAGTTCATAAGCTTATAACTTGAGCTAGAAAGCTTAAATGCACTTGGAAATTTTAGATCATTTTACTAGCATGTATAACTACAATTTTACATGATCTATTGGTCATGTGAGGATTCCTAAGTGAAGATAAAAAATTCATAAGCAAGCTTCTCCATCATGTTTTACATGTGATGTCCTAATGATGGTTTAGATTCACAAAACTTATTTTTGAGCTACTGCTTGATCTTTGAGGGATCATATGAATTCCTTGAGTCATAATCAAACCTTTTCCATAATATAAATATATTTATTACCATGAATACCTACCACTTTCATATATGACCCTAAAAAGGCCCTTAAGACACCAAATTGCATAAGGATTGAACCAGACCATGACCAAGAATAGAATGACATATTAAATGACATAAAGTGAGATACAACATACCCAACATCAATATAAAAATACCCTATATATATTATAACTATAGGATGTTGACCCATTTTATCTTATAGTAAAAAATGGTCAACACCTATAAAATAAACATCAATTTTAGTGAAGCACCAACTTTACATGAAGCACTAACCCTAACTAGCTAAGCACCAACTCAACTAAGCTTTAGCAATCACCCACTTGTAAGGAAGAACCAAACCCCTAGATGACTCGGAAACCTAAAACACTTGATAACCTTTATAATAAGTGTTTTCTAATACAACAAATTATGATCTCCTTCCTCAACTCTTCACACACTTTTATCCCTCTCAAACTAGCCTCTAACCTTCTTTACTCAACTAGATCTCTTCTTGACTTAATTAGGTCATATGACCTTGATCCTCCTATGAAAAACCTATATCAATTCTTATTTATTAATCCTCTATTCTCATTTTATGGTCTATAAGACCTTATTATACTCAACGTTGTGTTATCCTATTTACTTGCACTTTACTCACTACTATAGGCCTAAAATTTCCTAGTATTTATACAATACACTTATTCATATCCTTATTAGTTAGACAAACATCTTTAACCTATTAGTTCAAACATGAAATGGCTCTTACGACATCTCATAGTAATGGATGTTCTTTGATTCCCTTTAGGTCTAACATATCTCAATTAGTCTGTATCTCACCTTTAGGTCTCATAGAGACCTAATCCCATTAGGTCTATTATAATACATGTTACACTTTATCTTCCTTAGAACACTTAAAAACTCCAAAAATGGTAGGAAAATCATAAAAAAAAATCAAATATATCTATTATAATATCATCTAGGTTTCATAACACTTTTTATCTCAAACCACTACTTGGAGCACACCATTAGTATTATTTATATTAGTCTTGTGCATACCCAAAAAGTCTATCTTAAATAACTAAATCATAGACACAAATTTTATAATAAAACATGGAATAAAATCACATATAAAATAGATAAATTACTTAATGTTCATGACCATACACTTTAAAATTCTCAACATAGGAAAAAAATACTCAACCCCTTCTCTTCAAGTAGCCCACTTAGAACTGCCAACTAGCCTCAAAACACAGTCATGAAAAATTGATCTTCAACACCTAAAATAATACTTACTATGATATGTGATTTATTAAATATATTATTTGATATTTATACATTATATATATATATATATATATATATATATATGTAAGGTATAAATATCATAATTTCTAATGCCAAATATTGGTCTTGTAGACCAATCTTTTATCTTCAATACACAGTCAAACCTAAACTAGTCAACCCATTTTGTCTTTAACATTTCAATCACTTTAACTAACTATAAAATATTATTAAAATAATTTATATGGTATACATGTAAAAAATAACAAAAAAATATGCATTGGATAATTTATATCATGTAATAGATCCTTAAACTCATAATTACAACTTGCTTACCCTAAATTGATAGTTTACCTTGAGGACTAGGCATGATGATTTTTAACCTTCCACACTTGTGTAAATAGTTTTAGAGACTTTAAATTCATTTTAATGATCTTATGAGATCATTATAAAAATATTAGATATAAATATAACATGTTAATGATAATATTGGTCTTGTAGACCAATCTCATAGTCTTGTACCTCATTGTCTCATCTAAACTAGATAGGTCAACATATGAGCAACATTTTCATCATATACAATTATCTCTAAATATTATATACAATATTAACATGTATTATAGTTATTTAATTACATATACATACACTTATCATCCATAATCCATGATAACACATCCCTAATCACCTTCTCACTTCTGCCTAATTTTCTCATTATTTGCACCATTAGGCTTTTTAGCAATAGGTCAACTTGTATGACTAGTTTAGTACCTTAAGGGATATAACCTACTCATAAACCACCATGGTCATTAAATAAAAGTATCAATATTTATCCTCCATCTATTTATTAACTTTTACTTGGTCAACTCTGATTGTTATAACAAATCTTTGAGAAACAAGGCCTTCCTTGTAGGGTCCACTCACTCACTTGACAAACCAATCATACTTTCAAGTACTTGGGAGAATTAACTATGACATATAATCACTTAAATATCCATACCAATCCATTCTAATCACTTTATAATAATATATTTCACATCAATTCATTGTTAGGGTTCTTTTAGGGTTTAAACCATCTTCTAGTTTTAATGATCATTCATAAAGCTTAGCTCCTTATTCCCAAAACCAATTATTAAAATTTTGATAAAATACCCTTCCCCATTTAACATGACTATATTAGGTTACCATTTAAAGGTTACACATTCCAATGAAAACTTGAAAGTCTTTCTTATGTTGAGAACCCTCCATTCTATGCACTTGAGAGACCTTAAAGAACTTTTTCTTGCCTTAACCTTCAAATTTTGACCTAAAATTTGGTAAACATACTCAAAACAATATTAAATACCTATGAAAACACTCACATGTCCATAATTTCCTTATAAGTATAACCTCATACCTTATTAGGCCATGATCTCTCTCTTTTCTCTCTGGGCTTTGACCTGTAAGTCACATTGTGCCTTGAAACTGTAGACACCTAAATCTAACCACCGATAACCTCCAACTAGGCTTTTGACCAATTTCCACCTAAAATTTACAATTTGTCCTAAAAACACTAAAACATGATAAATTATGTGAAACTAACATATTCAAGTATCACTTTTGGCTAGGGTATCCCTAAATGGGGCAATACAATTTATGGGCCAGCTAACTTTGATCAAATCATTCTGAGTCAAAATGCCAATTTTTCACATAGGTGCTCTAAATTTCTCTTTCCTATCAAATATTTTTCACAAGATGCATGCCTTTGTTATTTTTTTCATTAACATCCTAAATAGGATAATGGATCCAATGCATCTAACATGGACTTCCAATTCTAATCTAGTCAAAATTTTGGACCAATAACAAGACATTCTGATCAATATGAGTAATTTGTGCAAAAAGTGCTTAAACATGATTAAGAGATAATTAACCCAATTCAAGTCCTAATTAATTATTCCATGGAAACTTGTCAAATATTTATTTTTGGAAAAGAATATTGAATATTTGCATAATCAGGTGACTTCATTTCTTAGGAAGACATCTGTAGGTCATAAATGCCACAAATATTAAGATTCATGCCCTCCATGCCTCATCAATGCCTTCCATGATTCCCTTAATGCCTATTAATTTCTCCTCTATACCAAATATTGATGAGCCTATTTATCAATTTTAATTACAAAACTGGATTAATCCTTAGCCACACATCTCAATCTTGAGATGGAAAGTTCAAGTTGATTCTAGACATTCCCAAAAATATATAAATAAGAGGCCTTACCACATAATTTATAAGATATTTTGGTGCAAATTTATGATGTTAAAATATCTTTAAAATATTGATAATTAGTGTTACCATGCCAAATTGATTCTAAGCCAAGCCAAGCCAAAGCCACAAGGTGCCAAGGAGAAAAGGAAATAGCCAAGCCTCCTTTGATGAAGACTTAATGAACACAAGATAATAAAGCCACTACAACAAAAAATTTGGAGCATAAAATGAAGGTAAAAGAGAGTTTATTTTTTATTTTAGTCATGTGTTTTATTTATGTTTGTTAACTAAGCTCTCCCTAGTGTCTAGGCCTAGATATGTTATGTTTGTTAGTGTGTTTTTTTCATTTTGTTTTAATTTTGGAACTAACACAATACTAACCATCCTCTCTTGAGTAAAATTATTAGATTCACATATGGCATGCCATTTAACATGTTTTAGTATTTTTAGGCTAAATTATGCATTTTAGATGGAAATTGGTCAAAAGCTTAGTTAGTGGTATTGGTGGCTAGATTTAGGTGTCTACAAAAACTGACCTTCAAGTCTCTTTCCATGTGATATCCAACTTATATAAATTATCATAAAAAATCTCACATACTTACAAAATTTCAAACAATATCCATGTCTTGTCAATAGCTCATGTTACCTTAGTAGACCAAGCAAGGTTTAGAGATGGTCTAGTTACATACTAGGTCTGTAGGTCTTGCCCCTATAGGCTTATCTTGAGACTCACCTAAGTGATAAAAATCCTCATAATAATACTCAAAAAACCTCATATAGCCTCGTATTCCTTTGTGCATTCATCTCACCAAGATACCAAGCTTATACCTTCTTATAGGGTCTCTTCATACTATGATTCACATCATGACTAGGCTTTTCAAGTACTTGAAGCTTAAAAACTAATCTTAAAACACTCATTAATGATTATTAACCTTATAAAATTACTTTAATACTCCTTATATAATATAATACCTGTGTACATGCCTCTCTATTCTCATCATGCACATGCTCATGATATGACTATGCTTGTTATGACTAGGCTTCTCAAGAACCTTATACTAAAGGAATGGTACTCAAACAAGATTACCTTGTACTAAACCTTGACATAAACCTCATAATAATCATTAGATTTCTTTCAAATTATCTCTCAACAAAGAGACAATATGTTTATTTCAAATTCTCTCTTGTCATATGGCTTCCTTGTCACATACCACTTCACCATGTATCTTTACTATATGCACCTTAACATCAACCTTGACCTTTATATTAATGACATGAAAATTGACATTAACATCAATGACAACACTTATTAATAATTAATTAGTCTTTAATGTCACAATACAATTTATTAACCCTTTATTATGTTCTTATGTACTAAATTTTCATTTTCATCACCTTTTGGCCTATTTGGAGGGGTTATACATACCATCTTCAAATGAATTTTTTTTAATAAGGTTTCTTAATGTAAATGATGTCATATAATGTTTAGGTATGATTAGATACTAAAAATGTGTAGGTTTAATGCATAAAATGAGCAAAATTCCACTTTATAAGCACTTTTGGGCACTTGTATGACCATAGATCATTTTTCAATTGAAAACAATATTAGAGTGTCCCTTAGGATTCCTCAAATTAGTTTTAGGCTTTGAATCATGTTTCAATTCATACAAATTATTTATACATTATCTCTCCTCCTTTGTTGCATTCACAATCTTAGAAAGGAAAAATTCAAGTGGATGGTATAGCCAGGAAAGAGAGAGTTGGGAGCTAGCCCTATAATATAGATATTAAAACTCTCCCATAGGTCACCCATAACTTGAGATATGTTTCCATGTTACATAAAATTGAAGGAGGATGGATTAGAATTTATTTAAGATGCAAATTTGAATGATAAAATTTTTTGTATGCCTGATGGGACCTAAAAGGAAAGAGGTTATCCAATATATATGTTATTCTTGGAATTATTACAGTAGTAGTAGCCTTTTTCATGTAACATTTGGTGACTCCAAAATGTTTTGAACTCCTGGTTATTGACTAGTGAGCCAAATTTCATGCCAAAGGTGACTACAAGATCAAAATTAAAAGGTATTACCTTTGAATTTATTTAATTACCTTTGTATTCATATAAAATAAATATATTTCCTCATACACTCCCATACACCAAGTCACCTAAAGGTAATCTCTTTATTCTAGATTATCCAAGTTCTCCTAAGGCTAAAAACATGGATATAAATTTTCCTTTTATTTCCTTTAATGGTTATTCTCCTTTGAATCTTCAACAATATGATGATAGACCTATGGCTACCCTCAAGAGTGTGCCCTATTTCAGTGGATAGACCCCTCTTAATCTAATTAAACACATTAGAGACATGACAAACTTTTGTAACATCCACAACATCACATAAGAGAATGTGGAAATCAAGTTATTAGTAATAAATTTCAAAATCAAATATTTGGAGTGGTATAAAACCTTATCTCCTAATTCAATTGACTCATGGAATGACTTAGGAGAGAATTTGAGTAAGAGATTTGAATATAAAAGTGGTCATTTATCCTTGGCTGAATAATTGACTACCATAAAGAGAGACCCCTAAGAATTCATGAAATATTTCAATTATTGGTTCCAAAATACATTGGAAAGAGTCTCAATTCTTGTAATACCCATTCCAAACTATGATTTTCTATATTATCTCAAGGTATTGAATAGTGATATCATTGTTATGATCCAATCCATGGGCGGGAATACTTTACCAAATGCATATAAATTTTGTATATTATTAGAGAAAAACTTGATCCAATATGTAAACTTTCTCCAAGACCTCATTTTCCTTTATTTCCTAACATTCAACCCCTACCCTATCTCTTACTCCAATTCCTACCATAACCGGTCATCAATTGGTTTCCCTAGTCAAGAAAGTAAGACAAATGATGTGGAAGGACTTATTAAGACTCTTATAAACAAATTCATGAAAATGGAAAGGCAAAAAAATAAATTTCATATGCCTTACCAAGATTAATATCAATATCATCAACCCTATCAATTAAATAGGCCACCGTTTCAAGTAAATGCTCAAGGACAAGGTCTTATCACTAATACTAGACCATATACATATTTCAATTGAAATGTAGCCTCTAGTTCAAGAGAATAGGTACCCATTAAAAAATAATATAATGCAAGACAAATAATTTCCTCCTCAATCTAATCAATTTAATGATAAATCTCCCAATCAAGATAGAATATTGAATCAAACTTATGTAGCACAAAAATTAACATTTCCTTCCATGACACAAGATGAAGTTTCCAATCAATTTATGACTATTGAAAATCAAGTTCAATCAGGGTATACACTTTTTAACTTCCAATAATATGACTATTGTGTAGTAAATTAGGTGAGAAACTCAAGTAAAGGTGTGTATAGTTTAGTTGTAGCCAACACTAGGTCTAATAGAAGAGATGTTGAAGATCTAGATACAAGAGAGTGGAAAAGGTTCAAATTCATTTCCATCCATGACTCAAGGGGTAATATATCCTAATTTACTTCTCAAGGCTCAATAATCTCAAATAAATAATAATTACAAAGGTAATTTTGTACACCAAAACAAACAATCCCAAGGTGATACTATGAATGCTAGAGGACAACCAAGGATTGATTCTTCTTCTCTTAACATAGTAAATCAAATGAAAAAGATTCATGTAAGTATACCTATGTGGGGAAATTTGTATATTCTTGGAAAAAAATATATGTTGTAATAGTAACTAAGTTCAATTTATTATCAGGAGAAATAAGGAATTGTACTACTACATATGTAAACACAACTAAGATTAGAGAGCCACAACAAGGTGAAGTGAACAAGCCTCATCCATTCTATGTTTCAGTGATAATTGGTGATTATTTGGTGAAAATTTTTATGATATATAGTGGGCCTATTATCTTATTCATTCCAAATAAAATTTTGGATAAAGTAGGCCTCAATTATGAACCTCATGCTAGAGGTGTGTTTCAAATCGATGGACCAGTCACTCAGACAATTGGTATTTTCAAGGGTTTAAATATAACTCTTCATGTTTATCCTAACTTCTCTATTAATCAAGATGTATTTATGATTTCTCTACCACCATAATTTTCCCTTTTCTTTTCAAGGCATTTTATGGAAAATATAGGTGTTTACTTATCATCATATTGGTCTTACATGGATTTTAGGATAAGATATGACACCAATTTTACTATAGGATTAGAACCTATTTCAAGGTTTCATATTGAGCCATACAAACTAAATGTAACTAATGGTAATTGTGTCATTATTAATGAATAATATCACCCTAGGTATCAATAACCAATTTTTACTCTTAAAGACATTTTAGGCCTCTTCTTTGATGAATGAGGGGTAGAAAATCATGATTTTGATCCATATAAGCACATTAAAGAGACAGGTCTTAGAACATACATTATGCATGAAGTAGATGATGAGCATATTGATGTAAGTCTTGATTATATCATTTAATAAGATACATGGGGACACTAATTCATCCATATGGAAGGTGATTATGAGATTCCAAGTATGTTAGAACATGGTAATAAAGAAGAAGATGCATTTTTTCCTACCCAAAAGGAAGAAGTTCATGACTATGACAGTCAAGAGGAAGGTGATGATATGTGATAATAGTACCATGTAATAATAAAGGAGTTTTAACAAGTAACCCTAAGCCTAATATTATTCACATGGAATATTATCTTGATGATAAGGATAATGGTGGACCTAATGAGTATAAATAAGAGTTTGAAACTAATGTCAATTAGATTGTAGCCTTTAAGGAATGTACTCAAGCCAAGGTAGAATTTTGTGTGATTGAGGAGTATCATAGACCTGAATATGATATTAAGTCACTTATAAATGTTTTTGGCCATAAATAAGGAAAGTCTGATGCCTTTAGACATCAAACACATCATAGTATAAATCAAGATGAAGTTGTGAAGAGTTTCATGACTCCCAATAAGTAAATTGAAAATCATCAAATGACCATGAATGAGATCAATTAGGCTAAAATGTTAAGTAGACCTAAAGGATAGATAAAAGGACCATTAAAATAAGTCTCAAATGCATCACTTTTATCTAGTATATATCTCATTAATGGTAAGTCATTTATCACCTTCACAAGCAATTTTTCTTTGCCAAACATCAATCATATGGTGATTTGCTTTCATGGAGTAGTTATGACTTTAGTAACATTGTTTTTTATCCTAGTTAAATCAATAGCAACTATTTCATCACCTCAAACACGTTTTGAGTTCTATACATAATAGGTTAGGTGTATTTTTTTAAGTCTTTTGTGTGTGGTTTTCCCTAAATGCCTTTGGCATAGTGTGTTTGCTTCTTGTTATGTGGTTTTGTGTGTGTTTTAAGTCTTTAAAAGGCATGTTAGTTTTAGTTTGTATCATAAGTATGACTCCATTTACCAATGGGAGGATAAGGCCATTGATCTATTAGCATTGTAGGCATGCTACCCCTATGAATCACCAATTTATTGACCAATTTTTTACATCCAGTCAAAATTGGTCAACCCTTATAGGTTAAAACTTTTCGTGGAATTATCAAAATGTGTATGTGGTATTTTCATGGTCTTAAATGGTGATAAATAGTTTTTATATGGTCACATTAGTCATTTATTAGCTTAATATAAGGTTTGGTCTCATGTGTACTTGTCTAGTCTTAGGGTTCATTTATGAGGTCTTAATGTTGTCAAATAATGTCAAAGGTTTAATATGGTTTAAAGTCATTATAAAAGGTTATTAATGATTTTGTAATGTCACAATATCATTTATTAAACCTTTATTATGTTCTTATGTTATAAATTGTCATTTTAGTCATAGTTTGGCCTATTTGGAGGAGTTGTACATACCATCTTCAAATGAAAACATTTCTAGAAGGTTCCCTAACATACCTAATGTTAGAGAATGTTCACATATGGTTAGATAATGACAAATTTATAGGTTAAATTCCTAAAATGAGTAAAATTCCACTTTACAAGAACTTTTGGGTACTTGTATGGCCTTAGAAGATCATTTTTTTGTTGAAAATAGTTTTAGAGTGTCACTCAAGCTTTTTTAGCTCAGTTTTAGGATTTGGATCAAGTTTTATGTCATATAAATGATTTAAACATTATCTCTCCTCCATCATTGCCTTCACAAGTTTATAAATGGAAATTTAAGTGAATGGTATGACCAAGAGAGAGAGAGAGTTGTGTGCTAGTCCTTTAATCTAGAGAATCATCTCTCCCATAGGCCACCCACAATTTGAAATATGTTTCCATGTTACATCAAATTTAAGAAGTCTAGAGTAGACCTCCTTTAGGGTGAAAATTTGATCAATAAAATTATCAATAGTAATCATTATAAGGCATGATAATTTATGTTTGTCTTCTCATATTTGAGTGAGAGAAAGCAAAATATTTTGAAATCTCAATGATAATATTTTTGTGATCTTATAATTACTTATTGGAGAGAAAATATCCAAGATTGAGGATTTTTAGTTGTTCCTCACAACCAAAATAGACATGTATAGTGTTTTGGGTTAAATTATGACTCCATTCTTTAATTTCATGAGGGTCAAGAGGAAGGTCAATGGTTTTATCATCTCACCTAGTGTCTAAACAATATTTTACCCCTTCTTAATGAGGTGTCAGTTGATTTCATGGAGGAGGTGGATCATCAAATTCTTTAGGATTTTATTCATGCCCCAAGACTTATACCATGCAAACATAGTGGAATTCAATATTAGAATTAAGATCTTATAAACTATGAGGTATATAGGGACTATAAGTCCCAAGTTGATGAGCCTGATAGGATTATCCCTTTTTAGGATACTAATGATCTCTTTTATAAAATTGGTTGAGATGGTCAAAATTGTTACAATTTTTTCCTTGTCTATTTATAAGTTGTTCTTATGACTTTTTCCTTAATTTGTTCACTTATTAAGGCTTCAAGACTCTCACAATTTGATTTTAAAACACGTGTCATGGTTATAAGTGACTCTTAATCTTTGGATAGTGTATGGGGCTTCACTAAACCATTTTTATGCAAGTGATAATAAATGTGAATCCCCAATACTTTACTAAGGGTTTATTGGTTAAAATATAATAGCTTCATATCACCTTGGGAAACAAATACCTTGACTAGGTGTAAAAACTTGATTACTTGAAAAGGGGTGGAGGGGATTGCCCTCATCTTAAGGATCTTATTTAACCCTAAAATGAAACTATGGGGTATGTTTTCACTTTAATATCAGGGTTAAGAATATATAAATTAAATAGCACAAGGATGATAATCAAATCTATAACATGCTAATTAAATGTTGAATTCATATATAAGCATACACAAAATTTATTGTGTTAAGATAGTATAAATATATAAAATATAAGTAGGCTAGATATATAAATGACAAAGGAGAGAATTAATTAGCTTGTTTTAATGCTAATGCAGTTCTAGATATGGAGTAGAACGAAAGTAGGTAGGAAGATAGTTATGGAATAGTTGTCAGATTTTGGATCTAGTATCTTTGGCTATATAGATAATTGTGTCATCCCTGAATGGTTACATTGATGATACTATATGATTATGATGATAGTGTCCTTTTGGAACATTTATTGAAATAGGATGTGACCACTTAGATGATTTTTGGTTTGGATTTGCCTTCACTTTGGTGCATTCCAGTCTAGATTATGGACTATGACTCATTTTGAAATGATAAAACCCTAGATTTCTATCTTCAATGTGAGCTTGGGGGGAAATGGTTCAGTGGGAATATTGTGTTGATCTAACCCTAATGTCCCTATTGTTAAATAACATTGCCTACATAGTCAATAATCTGAAGAGGGACTCATATTGATGTAGTTATCTCATATGTGTTGGCTTATATTTGAATCATGTAATGTGTGTAAATAAAGTGAAATAATGACTAGATTTTAACTTGGAAAATTAGGATTTTGGGATTCTCCTTTAGTAATTCAGATTTATAAATGTGATGTACATATGACTAGTATGGAAATAGGGAAGCTTTGATCAATTGAATGCTTCATAGAGTATTTTTATAAGTGACTTGATATTTTTTGTCTTTTCTAGGTGAGGAATGAATGAGGGTTGATCTTGTATTTATATCAATCCCTTTTGAATAATAATTCACACTAAATAACTTAGGCTAACCATTGGAATACATTTCATTTGAAAATTGTATGACTTTAGGGTACTAGACACTTGTGTCAGGGTAGGATAGTAATGTCAATACTATTGTTTATATTGAACATTAATGTCCAAGGAGTATCAAAATATGTATAGGACTAGAACTTACAAAGGTTTAAGATAAGTACATTTTAGGCATTCTAGGCAAGGTAGAGTGTTTGTGTCATCAATATAAGATTGGCCAAACTAAAATATATTCAAATGGGCATGAGATAGAGTATATATGAGTCTTGAAAATATAAGGAGTGTATAACTAGTAGTAACAAACAAGGTCTAAGTTTGCCAATTGCATAATACTAGTGTGACATAATCATAAAATATCATCTGTGATCAAGGAATTTGATAAAGAGAGGAGGTTAGATCAAGTGTTAGTACATAAAAATCTAAAATCAACACACTAAAATACTAACATCTCCAAGCCTATATATTAGGGGGAGTTTAATTAATAAACAATAATTAAAACCCCAACTAAAATGCAAAAAATAACAATCTTTACCTTCCTTGAGATCTCTAATGATTTCTTCATTGGCTTTGCTTGATTTATGCATAAGAAGTCTTCATCAATGGGTCTTGGATATTTATATTTCCTCTTATCACCGTGCTTGAGTGCTTAGCTTGATTGATATGGTTTGGGTCAATTTCAACATTATAACACTAGGATTTTAGCTTCATGAATATATTCCTATATTATAACTCTATTTTTGATTGAGCTCCCTAAATGAAGAGCTCTAGGATTGATTTTATAGGCTTTCAAATCTCTTGGAATGGGTTAAATCTGACCATGTTTGAGTTTATTAACTTTGGTTGAGTTTGGCATATTCTTAGAATATTCTTTTAGATGTTTTCCAAAAATGACAACTCACAAAGGTAATGAGTGTGTTCTAGAATATTTTAAGATGCTCTTTAATTTCCTTTTTAGTAATTGATTTATTAGCTCATGGGTGAACTCAATTAGGATTTAAAATTGATTTAACTTGCTAACTAATTTTGATTAGGGTGTGAAAGTAATTAATTATTTTTAGGTATTTGGTCGTTTGTTTGATGTTGATTAATTCAATGTATGTATTTGCCTTGTTTAATTGATTTAATATTTCAAATTGATTTAATTCAAGGTTATAAATTTAAATTCAAGACTAATAGAAATTCTTGGGCTAGGTAGTCAATTATTGGAAAGAATTGGATTAAATTTGGATATGAAGCCATTAGTCACCAAATTTACATGTCTATAATTTACCCCTATTTGGGAAGATGTTATAAGGTATAATCATATTAACGTATTTTCAAAGAATAAAATGGTTATTTATTATTATGACTACAATGGTAATTATTTAACTATAGCTACCCCCTTAAGGGATCAGTTGGCAAGTGGGTTGGTAAATAGTCCCTCAAAAGAAAGAAGTGAAATGAGGGGACCAAACAAATGAAGATGATAGGGTGAAAACACAATGATTTACCCAAAATTAGGAAAAATCACTAAGAAATGTAAGTGGGATGGTGTATAATGGTTTTCCCAAAGATGGTTATAAATATTATACCCTAATAGTGGCAACATGGTATAATAACACAATGGTTTGCCCTAGCAAGTGAAATAATCATTGAGAAGATGGAACTACCCAAGTTAGGATAGACAAACAAGAAAAGAAAATTGGTGATAACACAATAATTTGTCCCAGTAGGTGATATAATCATTGAGAATGCATGTCAAATGGTGTATAGTGCTGATGCAATATTCCTTGATTACAAAAAACATGATTAATGGTTGATGATTGATAATTTGATACAAAGGATAAAGATGAATTTGGATAACCTACTAGTAGGGAGATGCTCATCCAAACTAACAAAAGTTGAAATTATTTTGTTACTTAATTACTCTATTTAGGATATGATTGGGATTTTTGTTGATGTTGGTGTCAAGGAGATGGTGATGTTGTATTGATGTTGTAGATCTCTCAAAGCTGATTTTTGTTGTAGCATTTGATGGTAGGCCTCATGATAGAACACCATGGGGGCTTGGCCAAAATATACATAAGGAATGACTCTCGATATCCAATACTCAATGGAAAATAATTTCACTAATGATAAAAATCATGATGATAATGTAGATGTTTGAATATGGATAGATTCAAAAATAATGTGCAAGGAATCACCCAATGAACACACATAGATTGAATAAAGGCCATAGTGATAAAAGCAAACAAACAAGCACACAAATAAATAAACAAAGAAACAAGTAATATAGACAAAGAAACAAACAAAAATAAATAAACATCCTAGAAGCAAAATCAAAATAAAGCATCCTAACGATGGCTTTGCCCCAGTAGGGTAGATTAAGGATGATGAACTAAGCTTAGACATGACAAATGTTTTTGGATTTTGAAATGTTATAAATGTTTTTATAATTTTGAGGTATCTTAACTCATTTGATAATGACAAGATACCTACTCATAAAATAGAGAGAGCATTGGTTTAGGTTGATCATAAAATTATAAGAATGTATGGTAAATAGGGACTAAGGTGACCACAACATGAATTTAACACAACCTACATAGTCCCAAAATGACCTCAAGTCACAATAATTCTATCCATACAAAAGGTGAGGAAAAACCAACTAGGTCCCAACAAGTTCTCATGTTTGAAAAATGGCCAATGAAATGAAAATAACAATGTCAAGGTGATGTAGTAATGCATGATAAAATATTTCTCCTAGTTTTTTCATAGGTGGATATAACTAGGATAAAATGGATTAGATCAATGATATTAATTTTCCCATAGGTGGTTATAATTAGTAGCAAGACTAGTAAACACTAATTTGCCCCAACAGGTGATATAATCAGGGTCACATAAACAAACTTGATATAAGATGGAAAATGAAAGATATCTTGCTAGATCAACTATCACACTACTTTTATAGACTATCATTGTAAACATGAATTTGATTGATTATTGAAACTTGATCAAAATCCCCTCACAAAAAGTGTGAGAAGAACCAAAGTAACCAAGATCAAATAAGATTGGATAAGATGACTAAAAATAGGCTTTAGTCTAGATAGGAATGGTATGGTAAAATGGAATGGTCTTACTCTAGGATAATGATGGTTTGATAAATTGGATAAGATGGTAAGAGGTTTCCCCCATGTGATAAGGTGAATGGTTAAGATATGAGACAAAAAAAAAAGGATTGATAACTTGATATGATATGGTACATGTTTGGTTCTAGCCTAGGTATGATAAATGATTTTGTTGTTCCTATTGAAGTGGAGATGCACATCTTGATCAACAAATGATACAACTAGAATAGTCAATCATATAAATTTCTGTCCCACACCTCATTTGAATATTTTCTTTGTCAATAATTTCTTATATATTTAGATGCAAATGATGTTATTGTGATCTTCATTGGTCATTGATTCTAATTCCTTCAAGTGTTGAGACAAGATATTCTCATAGCCTCTATAAAGGAAAGTGTGACCATGGATGGTAAATATGGATAAATGTTGGTTGATAGGTTTGATTATAAAATGTAATGGTGGATGATAATGTAATGAATAATGTATGGGAAATAAATGAAGATCAAGGTTTTCAAGCACACACAATGTTGTTGATTTTAGATTTGACATAACTTTAGATGTGGTAGGGCCAAAGACTTTTGAATATTCTCTTAATAAGACCACTGAATTCTTCTATTGTTTAGGTTTGAGAGTATCTACCATTTGATTAGGTTTTAGAGTGGAAGTTATTTTGATTTGATCTTTGATAATGTCTTCATGAAGTAATAAAGAGTTTTTGTGCTCAGTCATTGGCACCTTGAAGAGGTTTTTACCAATGAATTTTTTTTTAATTGTCCCATAGTGCCTATAAGAAGGTTTCACTAAGTAACATGGACTTTTGAATTTTATTGTCCCTTAACACCTATAAAAAGGTTTCACTAGAATATGTTGAGTTTTGACTTTGATTTCCCCCTCACACCTTTGAAAAGGTTTTGCTAAGAGAGTGTTATTCTATTATATGATTGTGATCTTGGCCTCCTTGCTTTTCTTCATTTTATATGTCACCATGGATGTAATTCAATAAGGTATGATTATATTGGCCCCAATCGACACTTGTGGGAGATGGAATTTCAATAATATGGCTATGTTGGTTAATGGTAATGGCATGTGGAATGGTAATGGGATGAAGGAAGATTGTATAATCCTTATAGAAGATACTAGGAGAACTTGTGTCAATGATAAAGTAATCATCCTCAAAAACCATATAAGTATCACAAATGTATTCATACTAATCTACTAGGCATGTATAACCAATGTTTTAATAGTCATGAATATATTTTATATCTAAATCTGATTCTAACTCAAGGGACCTAGAATTTGATGTTGAGACTGATGTCGATTCTGCTTCTAATGTTAAATCTGATGTTGGTTCAAGAGTAGAACATGAATCTAATTTTGATTCATCATCTGATAGATACTTTTTTATAATTATATCTTATTGAATGTTTGGTATTAGACAAGTAATGACCTATGATGGCATAATAGGCTCCATAAAGACTAGTTTGTCATAGTGAGACTCCTCTAGGATGGGAAAATTGTCAAGAGACAACTCCTTAGAGACTAGATTGTCAAAGGAATAATCTTGAAAAATAGGCATATGTTCAAGATAATGGTTTGCCCAAAAGTAGTTATAATCATTAAAAAGGGACTCAATAAAGACTGACTCATCATAATGAGACTCCTTGACAATAGGTATAGAATTGAAAGGTGATTCATCATAGGTTGACTTATCAAAAATGGTTGGTTCAAAAAAAAACATCTTGTATCAATTGGTTCTCTTAGCCTTAGTTTATAATGATTTGGAAAATATTAAGTTTGATCATAACTTGGTCGTTAAATGATTGGCTTAGTTGAGGGATTGACTACACTGATTAAGGTTTTGGTTGAATTGGTTAGGGTTTAGGTTGAATGATGGGTTGAAGCTAAATGATTAGATGAGTTTTAGGCTAAATTATTGGTTAGGATCATAAATGGATTGTTTAATATTTGGGTTGGATTGATTGGGGTTTTATAAAGTGGGAAATGATAGTCATTAGATGAGGAATGGTCAATAGTTAGATAATGGGTGGGCACTATGGAGCTTGATTACTTGTAAAATCCAAAGGACAAGGTCCTAGAATAGAAATGGTGGGGCATCATGGAGCTTGACTTCTTAGATAATCCAAAGCATCTAAGTCCTCCTTATAAACCATATCATCCTAGTCAGGGTCTTGAGTTGAATTGTAAGTCAATCCTTGACTTTGTTTCCTAAATTGATTATTGTAAGGAGGGTATGAATTTATCTCACAATCACCCTCATCATAGAGGTCTACACCCAATTCCTCCTCACCAACCATATCATCCTAGTTGAGGTCTTGACTTTGGTCCTCAATTTTATTTATGAAAGTTGGATAAAAGTCCATCTTACAAACCATATTATCATCAAATGGGTCTTGAATAAAGCCATAAAAATCAAAGCCATTTTATGTGGACATTCTATCATAATATGGATTTTACATGACTCCACCATAAGTGTAGCTAGACATATTTGTATCAATGAAGAAATCTCTAAAAAAAAAGCTTAGAGTTCTACAAAATCTAAAAAAAACTATGTCCAAATGACAAATTATTAAAATGTGATCTAACTAGGTTAAAATGGGTGGAGTTGTATCTCCAAACAATAATTTGATCATGGAGTTATATCTCCAAAATGTTTTATGCAAGAACTTGGCATAAAAAGGTCTAAATTCAAATGTCTAACGTCTAATGTCAAATGTAATACACACAAAAGTTCAAGCATCTAAATAAAACCAACATGTCAAAATCTAGGCCAAATTGTTCCAAATAAGGTATAAATTAGGAAAAAGAAAAGTTAAGTTTCTAGAGCTTTCATCTAAACATGAAGTCAAAGGCTAGGCTCAAATAGACATGATCTACTAGGACTTTTAACCAAATGATATCAAAAGCTATAATTTAAAATAAAGGCTAATGTGATTTAATTTAATCTAAAAATGTTGGAATAATTTTGACATGGACCCGACACATGAAATCAAACATAAACATGATCAATTAGTATAAGACATAAGGCAAAAGGCACTTGGAGAAAAGACTATGTTTTCCCAAATAAAGGCACAAACAATAGTGAAGATAGGTTTAATGAACAAAAAAGTGATAGTTTTTAAATTTTAATAATCAATTAACCTAAGTTATGCAACCCAAAATAGAAATATTTTTGTATCGACCCCTGTGAAGCGAGGCCTAAATAAAAATCAATCAATGTTTGAATTCAAACTTTGAAAAGGTTATTTGAAAAATCAATGGTTGAAAACTATGATTGAACTAAAAAATTTAGACAAGATTGAACATCATGACGACACATGAACAAGGTCCAAATGACATATATGACATGGTTTGGTTGGTTTTAAACAATGGTTTTTGATACAAGGTCAAATAAGTCTTGAAACAAAATGAGCAGTCTAACGATGTCAGCATGCTCTAATGATGTGATCAATGTTATGTTTCAAAGACTTAAAGGCTAAAACTTGATAATGATGTGGAAAACATATTAGTACCCATATCAAACAATTAACACACACAAACATGTTTTAAAAAAATTACAAGGCATAAGTTTGGTGTAAAATGGATAGCATAAAGCATTTTCGATCAAGTAGTGACATATAAACAAATTGGTTTTTGACATAGTTTATAAATAAACACATTAGTTTTAGTCTAAAAACATACCATGTAAAAATGACAAAAATACACTAAGTATAATCATCCAAATCCTAGTAAGGGTATGGAAATATGGGGTTGACTAAAACTAATTGGTTTTCGATCATTCTAGATAGATCAATTACATATGACTTTCACATTAGCATATAAAATAAGCATGATTTAATTGTGTGTTTATGGCACTTATAATTTTTCAAAAAGGTCTTTCCCTTTTTTCAACCACTACATTCATCACTTGTTCAATGTAGTGCGATGTCCAATGTGTAGATACATCCCAGTGCTTAACTCCAACACTAAAAGGTGGTTTAACCACTCAAACCTATGATCCTCATGGGGGTGATGAATTCAATTTTGGGAGATAAAAATCCAAGTTAAAGCTTCCTTAAATAACTCATGGGAGGTAATGAAGTCCCCCTCACAAGCCAAGATGCAATAAAATAAATGACATAATAGAAAGACTTTATGGTTGCCTCAAGATCACCCAATACAATTACGAGTTTTTGGGGAGGGATTTAAAATATATTATTTCCATGCCTTATAATAGGCTAAAAGTGTGATGATATGTCATTTTTTATCCCAAAATTTCCCTAAAGGAGATAGATGGGAGAGCATAGATGCATATCTATTTTCGTTAAAACACATAATCAATAAGCAAGTTTGCAAATAATTGAAGTGAGGTTAATTTGATTGAACCAAATTGAAAGTTTTTTATTAGATTCATTACTATCCCCTTGGATTTAATAATTAAAAACATAAATAATTTCAAACCACCCAAAAATAAGTTGATTCATGTGATCTCAAACATTCCCTAAAGGGGATGGATGGGAGAGCATACACACACAACTCCCTATTTACTCAAACAAGTTCAAAATAAATAAATAATGAAAACAAATTGCAAAAAATTTGAAGTGTATTAAATTTTATAGCACTAAAAGAAATGTGTGGTGGTGTGTTTTAGCCCTTAGCTTTAAGTTGTGAACTTTGAAAGAAACCACAAAAACTTAACCAATAAAACACCCTAAAAATGTTTCTTTAAACACTAAAATGAAGTATTCCTAGTTCATTTTAGACATTTAAATGAGGTTTGAAAATACTAATTTATATTTAAATTATATAATTCAAATAGGTCCTACAAAGAAAAGGTCAGAACTTCATTTAGCCTTGAAGCTTATTTATCAAATGAGACAAACAACTTTGAAAGGTAAAATCAGTCAACCCGAAGGCAAAACCCCAAAAAATAAAGCATGTTGAGTTAGGAAAAGTTTATCAAAAATATTAATTAAAAAATTAAAATTAAAAATAAAAAAACAAAATAAACCTATGAAACATGTAAACAAGTTAGAAGATAAAAAAAAGAAAATCAAACATAAAAAACCTATAGTCAGTAATGTAATAATATATTTTAAAATATACATCCATTTGTCAAAAAAAAAGGTTATTTATAGGTCTATTTCACACCTCTCTTCAAAAATTTAGGTTAAAAAAGTAAATAAAATACAATTTATTATCTCTTTATTAACTATTTTTACCAGAAAAATAATAAACAAAAAGTGACAGTCACTAAAAGAATTATAACTTCTAAAATATAAAGATATATTTTTTTTAAATTTTCATATAATATAAATAAAATATTTATATATACTACTAAAAAAATTTAGAAAAAAATAATAAGTAAATAAAAAGTTATTAATTATTTATGGGCCATTTTTACTCTAGCAAAGCAAAAACAACAAAAAAAGAATTAAAACTATGAATACAAAGAAATTTGTGGGTTGCACAATCATGTAGATAAAGAATTTGATATCAAGGAATTTGTGATAAAATAATTTTATAGAAAGAGGAGGTTATATCAAGTGTTATTCCATAAAACCATGAAATCAACACACTAATAGACTAACATCTTTAAGCCTAGATCTTAGGGGGAGCTTAATAAACAAATAGCAATTGAAAATCCAACTAAAATACAAAGAACAATCTTTACCTTCCTTGAGAGCTCCAAATTATTTAATCATTGGATTTCTTAGTTTATTATTAATAAATCTTCATCAATGGGGCTTGGCTATCTCCATCTCCTCTTAACACCATGCTTGAATGTTTGGCTTGATTGATATGGCTTGGCTCAATTTCAACATTATAACACTAGGATTTCAGCTTCATGAATATATTCTTGCATTATAACTCTACTTTTGATTGAGATATATAAATGAAGATCTCTAGGCTTGCTTTTATAGGCTGTCAAATCTCTTGAAATGGGTTAAATCTGACCATTATTGAGTTTATTAACTTTTATTGAGTTTGGCATATTCTTAGAATATTATTTTAGATAATTTCCAAAAGTGAAAACTCACAAAGGTAATGAGTGTATTCTAGAATGTTCTAAGATGCTCTTAAATTTTCTTTTTAGTAATTGATTTATTAGCTCATGGGTGAACTCAATTAGGATTTGAAATTGATTTAACTTACTAATTAATTTTGATTAGGGTGTGTAAATTAATTTTTTATAGGCATTTGGTCATTTATTTGATTTTTATTGATTTAATGTATGTATTTGTCTTGTTTATTGATTTAATAGGTCAAATTTATTTAATGTGAGGTTATAAAACCAAATTTGAGACTAGTAAAAATTCTTAGGCTAGGTATTCAATGATTGGCAAGAATTGGTCTAAAGTTGGATATGAAGCCATTGGTGGCCAAATTTACATGTCTACATCATCTACATTCCCCCCTTTATCTAATAATTAAATTGTTAATTTTAAATAAAGGGGTAACTATCTAGGTGTGTGTGAACACGTATTTTATTGAGTTGAATTCGAGTGATTTTTTATGACTGATCTGTAGCCAAGAGCATGTTACATTGTAAAAATAATGCATATAATCTAGGTCAAAAGTATTTTAAATATATTTAAATTGAAAGAATAAGGTTTAGGAGTACATATATGTGTCGATGTAACCACATTACGTATTGGTAAGTTGTTTTTCAAAATATGTATCATTTTAAGGCTATGAATTTGATATTAGAATAAATATAGTCAAATATTTAAAGTGCATATATCTAAGGAGATAGAGAGAGATAGATATTGGAAGGCACATGCCCCCAACTTTAGAGAAAAATATATTTTCCACCTAACAATTGAGATTAGCTCAACTATGAAATCCAATTATATTTATAACTTGATGAGGATGGATGATCATGTCCAACCTAAAAACTTGAAAATATTAAGTGATTTGATCACCTCAATCATACCAAAAGGTGAACCAACTATTGTAATAGATTTGTTGAATAAAGTCTATAAAATATGTGCAGTATCAAGAGTACAATAGTTTTTTAATCTAAAATTAGTTTGTATATTTTAATATTATGCACATGTTTCATAGCATATGCACCTTATATATGTCTCATGATGAAATTGTGTATAAAAATGGTACTAATTTATAAAATTATACCACAACTATTAATATGAATCAAATAACTATGTGATTTGGCTAATTTGGATAGTTATTTAAGTGTGGAGGACATACTTCTAAAGCATGCCCCTATTATATATGAATAAATATTAAAATTTATATAAGTTCCAATGTGGAGGACATGTTTTTAATGCATGACCCCATTATAAACTAGACATGTTGACTAGGTGCAGATAACATGCCTCCAAAGCATACCCCCCTTAAATATTTAAACTAATATAAGTACCATATATGAATAAATGTAGAGAACATGATTTCCAAGCATTCCCCCATTAAATCTAAAAATGGATATAAGTACCAAATATTGAGTGAGTGTGGAGAACATGATTTCAAACCATGCCCCCATTAGATCTAATAAATGTGCCAAGTTTAGACAACATGCTTCCCAAGTATGTCTCCACTAATATTTTCCCCCTTTGAGGTGAGTAAAAAATAATAACTAGGTGTTGTCTCACCTCAAAATGTTAAGACAACTATAAAATCTATAAATGTAACCATGTATCATATAGAAGAAACATATATAGGTAAATATATCATTAAAGCACATAGAACTAGTGTGATCAAATTTAGGCCTAATATGCATGGGGGGCACAAGGAAAATATCATATTCAAATGCTTAAACAAGCAAGACAAGACACTCAAAGACATGCATAAAGAAAAACATAAGAAACCAACATAAACATGTCATATTGGCTCATGGAATGTGTTATAAAAGTATGCCAAGTGTATAACGTATAAATTACCCTTTGTAATATATAATAATGAATAATAGGAATGTGTAAGTACATATGTAATATCAAACATGAAAGTGTAGAGTGATCATCATATCATATAACTTGTGTGTATCAAGAACAAATAAGTGGATTCCCCTAATGTCCATATGACATGAGTAGAGGGAAATACCAACATCAAAAATAGGAGTGTATCATGTATTTGTGTATGCTTGTATCACCCCCAATGTATGTGACACATATGTATATGTAGGAGTAAATAAGTATGTAGTTCATCAACATGGAACTAACACTTATATGCCAAGGAGCCCATAGAACATTTAGGTGCCAATTTTTTTTATAAAAAAAATTGAATGTTTTTTTATTGTTTTTGGTGTTTTTTGAATATTTTAAAGAGAAAGATGGTACTATTATTCCAACCAATGTATGGTCATCCATATCTCCAAACTATGAACTTGGTTTAATAATCTTATAACATTGTTGAAGAGCATGTATAGGTGTAATATCTATCATTTTAGTATATATGATGTTTTGCATATGTAAAATAGGACTTTGTGGTCTAGGATAAATAGTAGGAGTAATAGGCATAGGGATTTGTGAAAGCCATCATTGAGTGTTCCATGGTTTCTTTTGAATATCAGTAATAGGTACATGTGTAGGTGCTCTTGTTATCTGAATTAGAAATTAGGAATTTGTATCATGGTTCTTTGGTAAGTTTGTATTTGGTATTCTTATTTCACATGACATTGTACCTTTAGTTTCATACATTTATTTTAGTAATGTATGGTTGGATATGTTAACAAGTATGTTTTTTTTTTAAGTGCATGTATTTTACTAATAGTAGATATACCAAAATAGGAAATGAAATATGGATGGGTTTAAGAAGGCCTAATTGTAATGATCGATTGAAAATGAGATTATGGATGGTGTTTTTATAGTCATCTCTAAAGTATTTATAGAAATATCCTATGAAGGTGTATGTATCTATTTAGGTACCCATATATGTTGTGTAATTTTACCATATCCCCATGTCTTTATATGAAGGACCTGATCAACCAATGGTTCCTCACTAGGATCACTATGGGAGAGATTAGTTCTAGGAGAGAGTACACTGGCAAAGTAATTATACTAGAACTTATCTTTTGTGAATGTTGATAGACCATGTGTTCCTCACAATGATCAACATGAGATATCTTGACCTTATACAAGACTCTATGAGAAGTATGTTGAATAAGTCTAGACATGTCTTTGTGATATGCAATGATTTTGTGACCAGTTAGTTATATAAGATTTTTCTCGATGTCAAAACACTCATTATCTAGATGACCATTAATACCATTATAAGTGAAAAAGTTATCCTTGTGATTTTTAAAATCTATGAGGTGAGTAATGTGAATCAAGATGGGGTTTATTCAACTGTTTATCCAAAAAAATTATTAATATGTCATGTGTTCTATTTTGATACCAATTAAACTAAAGAGGCTATCATTTTGTAGTGTTATATATTCTAACTATGAGAGATATTCTATACTCATGTTATTTTCATTTATTCAACACCGTTATTATTTCTTTTATGTCATATTAGGTTTGTTTTTTGGAAGGATTTTGAAGTGGTTTAAGATTTTTTGAAACCTTTTTATTTACCTTGGAAATAATATTTTTCCATGTGTGGGTTTGAATGGAAATATAGGTAACTTGGTTTCTGTGTTAATTAGAGTGCATGCATGTTTGTGCACATCCCAATATAATATATATAATTAAACATAGGGATTATTTAATTATCTTTCTCTTAGTAAATAAATAATATCTCTACTAAATATAAATTATGTTTCCAAATCTGAGTGTGTGTAATGTAAGGAATACATAAAATCCTTAAATCAAATAATATAATCATATATAAGCTCATTTTATGTTTGTGTCAATGTTTGAAAATGATCCAATGGTAATTTAGGTAAGGTATAATGATGAAAATGTGATATAAATACATCTTATAGTTATTTAAAAGTTTATAAATAACCATTTTACAAAGTATAAAACTAGACAAGAGCCCCTTGGATTAAACTAAGATAAAAAAACATTTAATAACAAGCTTTTATTTTGGGCCCAGTGTTTAAATGAGTATGTATATTATAGAAAATGAATCAAAGTATCTATTTGTCCATTAAAGGAGGAAAAAATAGGCATAATTAAGTTTTAAGGCTAAGGGTAATCAAATGCATCACTTGCAATAGGTTTATTTGTTAATTTATTCTCCTCAAGAATAGCTTCATGAGAAGAAACTTGCAATTTTCAAGTATTGACTTGTTGTTGAAAATCTCCAATGGTAGTCATAATATATAACATGTCATAATAATAAGGATAGGACTTTTCTAGTGGTTATAAGCTACCATTTTTATAGAAC
Source organism: Torreya grandis (assembly GCA_037957365.1). Lineage (NCBI taxonomy): Eukaryota > Viridiplantae > Streptophyta > Pinopsida > Cupressales > Taxaceae > Torreya > Torreya grandis. The sequence continues at coordinate 1,087,287 of JARHVA010003593.1, read as the reverse complement.
ATAGGAATGATGAACCCTTTATTACTTTATAAAATAGTCTCTTTATATGATTTTTCAATGTTTGGTAAAGGAACACCCATGTCTATAGATGTAGGTATATCTTGTGGAGTATCACAAAGATTAATATTATTATCATTTCAAGGTTCTACATTTATTAGAATTTTATGACATATTATAGGAATAGGAGATAAAATTTCATTTTGAGGCACATTCACCTTTTGAGAATAAAATGAAAAGGAGGAAATAGATGAAACATTTACTATATCATGTACACATTAAGTGATGTAAGGATGTCACTTTCAATTTAAGTTGTAGTGTTTCATCCTATAGAAATAAGAGTAAGTAATGCAATATCACTTTCTACTTTAGGTGCAAAATTGTTATTTGAGAAAGGAATATGGACATGACTATCATTTACATTCTTTCTAGTTGTTTTAGAATATTCTTTCATTAGGAAAAATTTGGGAACCATGGTATTTTTTTGCTTGAATTTATGTGTTTTTACCTTTATTAAAGATACATTAAATAGATTTGGTAATTTTGTTGTGTTCTTAAGTAACATAGGTTGTATAAGTGTTTCTTTAATTTTTTCAGATGTACTCTCATTTTTTCAACCAACAAAATGGGAGATATGGGACATGGAATTTGTTCCTAAAAAATGAGATGGGAAGAAGGAAGTTGACTATTTTCATTTCAATCATGCAAAGAAGTACTGGAATTTCAAAAACTATTATTATTTGGGGAAGGGGATACATACTTTATTTCATCAATATTTTCATTATGAGGTATATTTGAGGATCATTTAACTTCTTTGAAATTTTCAACATTGGAAAGGGGAGAGTCACACTCACTTGTTGAAATAACTAAAGAGGGATTGGATGCAATAGTTTGATTTTCAACATTATTAAAGGTATCATTTTACATATTTATTAGCTCTTCAATATCATAAAATAGAGGGATAGGAGAAGTATCACAACCAAGGTGAATTTCATCACATTCATAACCAAGAGTGGAAGCATCATGATCCCTACTTTTCTCAGTTATATTTGCATCATTATTTCTTTCATTGTCATAATTGAAAGAAAAATTGGCTTTATCTAGTTTTTTGTGTTCTTATAGGTTCTCATATGTAATACATTGATAATCAAGTGGATTCAAGAAATGGTCATAATTTTATTTTATGAAAATATTTTTTTAATAACTCTATAAAGAATATAAGGATGAAGATATATTTGAGGAATGCAATAAGTAGGGATAAAAAAGAAGGTAACTAAGAATTCCTAAGATATACCCACATAAGTGAGGTAGAAATCATATCTAATAATAAAATACAAAAATTTGAAATGAACTTCCAAAGAAGGTGAAATCCTTAATATGAAATTAGGGTTTTAGTTTAATAAACATAGGATGAGTTCAATAAATGTTTTTACCCTAAAATGAAACTATGTGGTATGTTTTCAATTTAAGCTTAGGGTTAAGAACATAAAAATGAAATGGCACAAAGGTGATAATTAGATCTATAAAAGGCTAATTAAATTCTAAATTTAGATATAATAATACACTAAATTTATTATATTGAGATAGTCTAAATATGTAAAGTACATCTAGTCTAGATATATAAATGATGAAGAAGAGAAGTAATTATCTTGTTCTAATTCTAATATAGTTATGGATCTATAATAGATTTAAAGTAGGCAAGAAGATAGTTTTTGAATAGTTTTTAGATTATAGATTTGGTGTCTCTACCTATCTAGATTGTTATGTTAGCCCTAGATGGTTATGTCGATGTCATTATTTAAATCTGTTGATAGTGCCCTAATAAAATATCTATTGAAATAATATGTAAACACCTAGATGATTCTAGGTTTGGCTTTGTCTTTACTCTATTGTATTCAGATCTAGGTCATAGACTATCACTCCTTATAAAATTGTAAAACCCTAACTTTCTATATTTAATGTGACCTTGGGTAAAAATGGGTTAGTGGGGATACAGTGTCAGGATGGCCCAAATGACATTGTTATCAAAGTATGTTACCTACATAGGCAATACTATGAAGAGAGATTTAGACTAATGTATTTCTCTTCTACATGTTGTATTGTGTTTAAATCATACAATGTGTGTGAATAAATTACAATAATGACTTAGCTTGTAAATTGGGAAATTAGGCCTCTAACCTATGGTTATTATGGAAATAGGGAAGCTTTAATCAATTGAATGCTTGATAGAGTGATTTTTGATAAATTCCTTGGTATCTTTGGTCTTTTATAGGTGAGGAATGAATGAAGGTTGATATTGTATTTATATCAATCCCTTTATAGTAATAACTCACATTAAATCACTTAGGTCGACCATTAGAATACATTTCATTTATAAATAATATGACTTTAGGGCACTAAACACTTATATTAGGGCAAGACAATAATGTCAACACTACTATCTATCCTAGATGTTAGTGTCGAGGGAGGTATAAAAATAGGTATAATATTAGAAATTGCAGAGGTGTAAGATATACTTACATTTTAGGCATTATAGGAAAAGTAGAGTGTTTATGTCATCAATATAAGACTAGTTAAACTAATAGATAAACCAATGATCATAATATAGAGCAGATTAAAGGCTTGTATAATAAATTAGAGTGTATAAATAAGAGGAATAACCAAGGTCTAAGTTTTCCAAGTGTATAAGACTGAGGTGCTACATAATCATAAAATATCATCTACATATCCAAAGCCTTCTTAGGATCATGTTGTAGTTTGTGTCCTTGTCTATGACATAGAATTTAGTTATCATAGTCTTGTAACCCAAATTAATAACTAGAAAAATGGTCATAATGGAAGAGTACTTAAGGCTATCATAGCCTCATATGTTTTTTCTAATTGTAAAGTATTTACTTTATCTATAGACAAGATTTTGAAAAAATGAAAAGGGGGCTATATTAACAGTAGCCCTATCATCAACCATTTCTCTCTTGACATAGTTATTATAAATCCAAAATTGTAAGTGAAAGGATAGATATCCTCCTATACATATTATCATTAGGAGGTAAGGTCTTAGTATTAAACAAATAGGCAACATCTCTTGAGTTTTTCCTATGTGGATACAAGTCTAACTCTATATGGTTTATTTAGTCTTTTTAGGGAGGTGTAATAGTAGATAAATTGCCTAATCCTAAGGCATTAATTAATGAAAGGAAATGGGATATATAATTTTTGAGAAGGTCCATGAAGTATATGTCAAATAAAAATTTTATAATCTCAGTAACAACATAGTTATTTATGGGCTTGGGGTGGATTTGGATTTAAATACCCAAAATGCTTACATGATGGGGATTCAATTATTGGTACTCCCTCATATGAGTGATGATGTTCAAAACCTCATCTATTTCTAAATATATAACACATAATTATAGTTTTTCCATGAGGTCCTAATTATTAAGCCATATTTGGATTTATTGGTGAATAATTGGAAGCTTTAACATCATGAGTTCTAATTGGCAAGGGTTACTTAACTATGTTGTCATGTGGTTGGTTTTGAATATCATGTTCTTGATGATTGGGAAATAAGTTTTGATATATGTAAAAGATGCATCATAAGAATTATTGGAGAGGGTTAGGGACTTGAATTTATATTTCCCAATAGAATGTCCATAAAGGTTTTTCATTGATCTTTGGGGAGTCATTAAATAAAATTATTAATAAAATCACTAGTTTTTTAATTAATGGTTTTGGTAAATATTTTAGTAATGGTTTTTAATTGGTTTTTAAATTGATTGTCTCATGGTGTAAATTGGTTAAAATCCACTATGTAAATTTAAGTGGAGGATTTTTATTTCTCACACATCCATTATTATTATTTTATTATTTACCACTTGGTTCTGGTTATTATTTAAAACATTTAAATTTTTAGCTAGGTTTTTCATACCATTTATGGTTGCATAATGTTTTTGGTTTTTAATCTTAGAACCTTAGTTATTGGGTTTGTTTTGATTGGATTTGTCATAATACTCATTATTTAGTTAGGGGGGGAAATATTCCATTGGATCCATAAATTATATGACCAATATCTAAATCTAATTAATCTATCATGAGTTTATTTTGAAGTGTTTATTTCTAAGACCTATAGGGAAACTATTTGACATCTTCCTTGGTTTCATTGTTGAGAAAGTGTAAGAAGAGATCACATAATCTCTCTAGTGCATGTGAGGATCACTATTATAGGATTAAAAAACTTTCCACTACCTCAAAATTAAGTGGGAAACAGACTCATTGGGTTATTATCTAATTGTAATAGTTTTTATATAGTGGTTTGAAGTAATTTTTTCATGACAACTATTGTCAAAAACCATGAATTGGTAAAATAAATGGTTGGAAGCCTCAAAGAGGTAGTAATAAAAATATAGATCAATTCCTTCTAGATATTTTTGGAATATCTTTACAACTACCCCATACAAATATAGAATCTTTCTAATGGCTATAGTATATGCTATAACACATGCATTTGGATCTCCCTTCCCCCTTGTATTTTAGGAGTTCAAGAAAGGGACATGGTAGGAGGAACTCTCATATTTTGTGATCAAGAGGTTCATTTATGTAATTTTAATAATTCCCAATGGTTCTAAATTTAGACAAAGTTATTTTAGGTTAGGCTTGATAGAGAGGATTTGGGTAAGAATTAGGCATAAAACCATTAGGGGAAAAGATGTGGGATAATAAGGTAGATAAAATAATTCCATAAAATATTTGTCTCATTGAGTATATTTTGAGATCTTATGATAGTAAGGAGGTAAAGAGTTAGAAGGGGGTACATCAATTAGTGCTTGTAAAGGTGATGTATATGTAGATGATGTGCTGGTTGAAATGTAATTATGAGTGATGGATAGTAGTGTGTTATATGTCACATTATGTGTATGAGGGTAAGATAAAGAACCTTCAATATGGACTTGGGTATAAGGTTGATAATATGGGGGTATTTTTAATGTCATGATATTAGGATCCCCATAAGTAAGGATGTACTTAGGGTTTTGGCTTGGTATGTAAACAGATAGAGGGGTATTAGATTGATACTATGGTGGTTGATAAGATTCCATTAGAATGGGAATAGAGGATGAATGAACTTGATTTTTGAGGTTTTAGGTCACTCCTTAGTTAAAATAATCTATTTTGAGATATTTTTGGTAACTTTCCAGATCTTAAACATACACATCAAGGTGGAGATGAGCTCATTTGATTTGACATTGGTGGTCAGTTTGGGGGGCTCTCTTATTTGAGGATCTATAAGAAACTACTGGTAACCTATTCTGAATTATCTCATGTTAGATGTGTTTGGAATAGTCATCATAGGAAACTCTGATGGTATGAAATTATTTTGATAAGTGTTTAAGGGAAGTGGGGGTAATCAAAATATAATTAATGCATATTCTAAAACATGAATTATTTAAAACTAATAATTGAACCTTGCCATGATTTTTGGGTTAGGGATTTGTAGACTATTGTGAGATCTAGTCAAAATTTGAGGATAGATCCCACCTCCAATGTTAAGAGTCATGTTGTGGAAGTCAAGGTAATTTTTATAAATTTTGGAGGGATCCCATAGATATTAACTCATTACCCAAGATTTAGTTTACAATATAGAATAATAAGAGTTTTTAAATGGAGCTTGGTTCTCCATGTTCTTGTTGGATTTTTTATTCCAAATAAATAAAGAAGCTTCACCTAGAGATTGAAGACTCATTATTTAAGTTTCAAGGTCTGAATTCCTATCAAATTCCTATCTAGACATATTCTATGGATGTAAATACACTCAAAAAATAAATGTAAGATAAGATAAGGATGAATGGAATAAAATAAAAATTGAAATGAAAAATGAGAATCCTTTCACATCATGTTCACCATATTTGTACATGCAAAAACCAACATGTTAACCTTCATATACTCAAATTCCTAAGGTCTATCCAAGATGACCAATGAAATAATGATGTGATGAGTGGTCTATTATTCTGGTTGATATGGTTGGTTTAGTTAAGGGTTTGAATAGTAAGATATAGAAGGGATAAATGGTTAGGATGAACCACTAGCAAGTGGTTTTGAGTAGTAGGTGGTAAAATATGTTTGTGTCAATACCAAAAGAGTTTAGTTTCATTAATTTTATTATTAATATTAGTTAATTGAGATGTTATGGTGTTCCAATAACATTTTGAGTTGATAATGATGAGGTATCATACTTCTTGGTCTATAATAGGTTTTGAGAATAGGGCGAAGTTAAGTTGAAGGACTCTAGAAATTGTCAGGAATCTAGAACAACAAACATGCTCTGATCCCACTTGTCAGGATGCGAAACCGGAAACATACAATTGATTACCAAACTTCAAACAACTTAATATGCAGAAATAACCAGATTCACCAAGTAACTAGAATTCAGAATAACACAGTATATGAGAGACAATACACAACTTGTATTTACACTTTATACAGAAAACAATACAATAAAGAAGATGCCACTTCTTCTCCACCACCTTACAGAGGTTTCCCACACCTCAAGTGAACAGTACTTCTTCTCCCCAAAGCTCTCCCTCTCACAGGTCCCAACACCCAACTCAAATACAGAGTTGGTGTTCACCTCCCGCGCTCCACACACACCACAAGTGCTCCACGCACTCCACAAGCACTCCACGTGCTCCACAAGTACTCAAAGTACTTCAAGTAGATCTCCCATGAACCTGCAATAACCTGCAATTCAACAGACCATACTTATGGAAGGAACTCCCTTGCCTTCCTCTCTGCTCTATCTGAGTACACACCTATACTCCAAGTAGATCCTGCCTGATACTGCTCCCTGTTGTGTTGGTGTTTATATGACCTTGCACACCTGCAAATCAAACAACGGTTCTGCTCACCTGTGAACCTCAACCTTGCACACACATACACCTGCAAATCAACGATCTTACTTACCATGTAGATCTCCTATATAGGCCATGTAAACTGTGACCAAGATCCTACACTCTTGAAGAACCCAGCTGGCTCTCCAATCCAGCACCAACACACCTGGTACTGAGGCACTAGGAGGAACGCACCATTGCTCTACCTCACACACAGAAGGAGCTTATAATTATGCTCTCTTACTCCCTAGCACACTTTTCCAATACAACCATGAGTCTATTATATAGATCTCATCCAAACAATAATTAGACATCTAATTACAATAATTAGATCCACAGCTCTTAGTCTAAAATTAGATCTCTTCATGCAAACACTTAGTTCGTTAGCTAACTGCCCATAAATAGCTCGCAGTCGAACCACACAGGCGACCGATGTCAGTCCCTGTCTGCCTGGAGGTGACCGACGTCAGCCGATATATGACCGACGTCGGTTGCTTCCCTTTGCTATCCTGCCGACGTTGGCTGATCAGACCGACCCCAACTTCTCTACAACCCAGCAACCTTTAGCGACCTCCTCTCCTGTTTACATCAGTGAAGCTTTTAGCTCCACAATCCTAACAATCTCCCACTTGGAGATAAATAGCTGCACTGTACCTGTACCTGTACTCTGTCTAATCTATTTCCTGGTTTGTATCCCTCTTCAAGCTCCCACCTGAAGACAACCCACCACACAACCTGTGATGTACCACCTGTCATCCGAGTACCCTGCCACATCCAAACCTACAACCCCTGTAGTGAAGTCCTGACCCTGCATAGCAACACCTGTTGCCGGTCCCTCTTAGAAAACCTGAGAACCCACTTCCCCGAATTGGCTTCTAACTCTGACAGCTCCCACTACATGGGAATACTCAGGTCTATACCAGACCTCATGTGATTTCGAACACTGTACCTGTCTAGCCCTTAGTGTGCTCCAGTTATTTACCGAACCTCGCCAACACCTGATTCACATCAGCTCCCACTGGAGACAAAATCAACCTGTGATCTCCATGCCTCCCATGTCAAAGAATTTCGCTGCTCCAAACTCCTCATGACATGCCACTGAACTAATCTTACCCTTAGCTCAGCAAAACCCTGTATGTACTAACCCTGCTAGCTAGCATACTATCCACATACAGCAACAGAATGATGTTGCAATCATCATCCCCCTAGTAAGTCAAACCACAGTAGTTACCTGACACTGACTGAAGCCATGCTTCGTCCTCCACCTGTTAAAACCTGGTACCACTATCTTGCAGCTCCTCAAGACCATATGCCTGGTCTTTCGTCTCACGTATCCGTTTTCTCTATTCTTTTACTAAGGAATCCATTCGTCTCTGTGCTTTCATCCAGCTGGCAAACCTACCAGAAACTCCCGTCTAGTTCTGCATCATAACCCTGCCTAGCTCCCACCTATTTCCTGGATCCTTCCTGCTCTATAATCAGCAACAAGTATGAAGAAGAGGAACATGAAATTGAGGGCCTAATTATGCCTTCAATCCTCCGTATGGGTGTTTGAGACTCCTTGACAGCGTGCTGTCCACCCAAAATTTGTTACAGTGACCGACCTCAGTCACCCCATAGTCTGCATCTGACCGACGTTGGTTCCATGCGTCTATACCTGACTACCAACTTGCCAGTGCTGGTGTCCCTTCTACCGATGTCGGTCCTCCTGACCGACATCGGTCTTCCTTACTGCCGACGTCGGTCTTCTTGACCGACGTCAGTCTTACCCTGCCTGACATCGCCGGCTTCAGTCTGCACATGACCGACATCGGCACCTGTCTGTTCGACATCGGTTCCTCCTGACTGACATCGGTGTCTGTGTTCACCTGTGAGTGATGACTTTTTACCTGTGAGCTCCTTTCGATCAATCTCCATGTCCAACTGCCCTGCTCAGATGTATCCAGCCTCATCCACTGAACTCTGTCTGCCATCTCCTCCAGGAACACCAAGGCTTTCCAGTTCTTAAGCCTGTCAAATATATATGTCTTCTGCTTAAGAACATGCATCTCCTTCCTGCTCATGTGACCAAGCCTACGAAGCCACGTCTCTGTAATAGAAGAAGAATCAGTAATATAAACAAGTAGATAAAGTATACCTATTTTCTTACCACCAGCTAATTCAAGTGCTACCGCTGTGAGAGTTCTTGTGCATCTCTCATCACCCAATCTTTCTGAAGAAATTAGCCATATCTCTAAACCTGGGACCTGCATGACCTTCATCAACACCTGTGTGTTGGCCGCCTGCAATTTCAGCTTCACTTCTCCTTTGCCAATTCTTTGGCAAGGTTTACCAGCTCCTCTACCTGGGGCTGCATGGAAAGAGGCAACCGAATCTTTTATCCAAGATTTAACTTTATCCAAGAAACCTGAAAATACATCCTGTGCAACAACACCTGTTACATCTGTATCTTCAGTTCTTTATGTTGATCTGTTACCAACCAACAATATTCTTTTACCTGCTCTTTCTTTCCATCGGACCGTGAGTAACCGTCTGTGCTTTTCAACTCCTCCATTCTTAGCTTACTTTGATCTGTTGTTGCTCTACTCCCACTCAATCAGAAACCCCTGAGAGTGCCCTGTAACCAAAACACAACCTGCTTCCTGCAACCTTAGCTCTGATACCACTTGTCAGGAATCTAGAACAACAAACATGCTCTGATCCCACTTGTCAGGATGCGAAACCGGAAACATACAATTGATTACCAAACTTCAAACAACTTAATATGCGGAAATAACCAGATTCACCAAGTAACTAGAATTCAGAATAACACAGTATATGAGAGACAATACACAACTTGTATTTACACTTTATACAGAAAAGAATACAATAAAGAAGATGCCACTTCTTCTCCACCACCTTACGGAGGTTTCCCACACCTCAAGTGAACAGTACTTCTTCTCCCCAAAGCTCTCCCTCTCACAGGTCCCAACACCCAACTCAAATACAGAGTTGGTGTTTACCTCCCGTGCTCCACACACACCACAAGTGCTCCACGCACTCCACAAGCACTCCACGTGCTCCACAAGTACTCAAAGTACTTCAAGTAGATCTCCCATGAACCTGTAATAACCTGCAATTTAACAGACCATACTTATGGAAGGAACTCCCTTGCCTTCCTCTCTGCTCTATCCGAGTACACACCTGTACTCCAAGTAGATCCTGCCTGATACTGCTCCCTGTTGTGTTGCTATCTATATGACCTTGCACACCTACAAATCAAACAACGGTTCTGCTCACCTGTGAACCTCGACCTTGCACACACATACACCTGCAGATCAACGATCTTACTTACCATGTAGATCTCCTATATAGGCCATGCAAACTGTGACCAAGATCCTACACTCTTGAAGAACCCAGCTGGCTCTCCAATCCAGCACCAACACACCTGGTACTGAGGCACTAGGAGGAACGCACCATTGCTCTACCTCACACATAGAAGGAGCTTATAATTATGCTCTCTTACTCCCTAGCACACTTTTCCAATACAACCATGAGTCTATTATATAGATCTCATCCAAACAATAATTAAACATCTAATTACAATAATTAGATCCGCAGCTCTCAGTCTAAAATTAGATCTCTTCATGCAAACACTTAGTTCGTTAGCTAACTGCCCGTAAATAGCTCGTAGTCGAACCACACAGGCGACCGACGTCGGTCCCTATCTGCCTGGAGGTGACCGACGTCGGCCGATATATGACCAATGTCGGTTGCTTCCCTTTGCTATCTTGCCGATGTCGGCTGATCAGATCGACCCCAACTTCTCTGCAACTCAGCAACCTTCAGCGACCTCCTCTCCTGTTTGCATCAGTGAAGCTTTTAGCTCCACAATCCTAACAGAAATTTGGCTTACTCTATTGGGTTAGCTTACCTAGGCAATGTTATCGATGAAGTAAATTAAAAATTAAAAGGATTAACCTAAGGATACAATGAAAATAATCAAAATTTTAATTTGTTTGCTTGACAAGATGACGATGGATATGTATTTCTAATTAGGCTTATGTTAATCAAGTTTACTCATCAAGAGCATTTAGATGACTAATAATAAGGTTTGTAATAGGATTTAAGTGAAATAATTATAATTTAATCTTAAATTATATGTCACTTTGGATGGTTTTCTCTATTATAGGAGCTTTCACTCTATGAAATGTTCCTACTCCATGAAAATGAGCTTGTTTTGGAAGCATCATTCAAGAGTGAGGCAAAAAATTGTTTAAAATTTTGAAAGTGTTATTCGATTTGGTTAGTATTTTTTTAAGAACACTTATCTAATTTTATTTTATTTCTAATATTTTTAATTTCTAAATTAGAGTTGAGTTTTATGTTTATAAAGGTTTTATTGGGCTTATTCATGTTTGGACAAGGCTTTACTTGGGCATGTTTGTGTTTTTACCAAGGTTTTTTCAAATGAAAATAAAATATAATGCTACTAAAATTAAATTATTAAAATCAAACAAAATATTTTTTTTTTTTTTACTTTTATTTGAGTCTTTATGCATGCAATGCTAATAAAAACTAAAATTTAAACTAAATTATGCAAGTACAGATTTATGTTCTTTTTTAATTTAAAAAATGTAAAAAAATTAATATGCTTGCTAAAATGAATGTTATTTTTTTAGTTTTTTTATGTGAATTAAATTAAATATTAGTGTATACTTTAATTAATATATGTCCAAATGGCAAACTAAAACTATAATTCTGGTTTTGTATGTGTATAATGCAATTTTTCAATTTTAAGCTCTAGTTTGTGTATGCAATGATAAATGTGAATTTATTATTCTTGGTTGTTTATGAAATTTTTAAGAAACTAAGTTTTATATTAAATTTAATTAATTATGATTTTTTTTTTTATATTTGTTTTAATGACTTTTATTATCATGCAAAGAGATAAATCAAAATGATTCTAGATACAATTTCTCTTTTTAATTTTTCTAGTTTTGTATGCAAGTTGCTTGTTTGTGCTATGTGTGTGAGATTTTTATATGAAAAATATAAAAACTTAAAGTTTTTTGGATATAAATAAATTAAATTTTACTTGTCAACATTTTATATAATATTCAAGTTAGCATTATTTGAGATCTAATGTTTATGGATGCAACTAGAGTGATTAAACAAATTTTTAATGCAAAAGAGGAGAAAGAGAGATGAATGATTTTTTGGAAACATTTATGTATATTTTTAAATTAAAAATAATCTAATAAAACAATAAATATAATATAAACAAACTAATTAATAAAATGAAAATGAAAATGAAAATAAATCCTACAACTTGGTCAAAGAAGAGATCAGATGGAGAAGAATTATTTGGTGGAATTATTTGATCCTTAGGATACTAGCTCCATGTATTTTACTCAATAAATGAATCAATAAATATCCAACAAATGGAAACATAAATAGTTTGAAAACAAAATCATAAGCTGAATAAAAAGACAAGTGAATATTATTTCATTGCTCATGAATAATAGAGTACTGGGTTGCAAATTTGTGTGTTTCTTTATCCAACACATGGATAATCAAATATTATTGTGAAACTTGGGATGATTTATTTAAAATAAATATAAATAAAAATCTATCTCTCTAAAACCTATATGCTCTAATATCTAATGCATTTTTTAATATAAAATCTAAGGAAAATATAGTTAATTGTAAGGAAGGAGAAGAGTGTGCATGTATGAGTTAATTGAAGCTTCATTAAGAACTTCTTAGAATTTACATGAAGGTAACTAGGATAGAATTAAACATGACCAAAATTTTACTTAGATATTTTCAATATGAATTCCAGAGAGAATTATAAAAATACAACAAAAATCATGTAAAACATGTCAAAACCCACATCCTAAGAGTCATTTGAAAAATAAATGCGACAGTGATGAAACCATCATTATATGAAAGTGACAATTATGAAACTACCATGGTGGTTATATAAACCACTAAGGAAAATATATAACTATTGAGGTGGTTTTAATAACCACCATGTGCTTGTGTAAAATTCCCCATCATATTAGTTTCACCATGCCATGCATAAACCTAGAATGAGAAGGTAATAGACTTAGAAAGTTAAAAAATTGAAGTTTAATAGGGTTAAAAAAGAGGTAAAAGCTAAGAAAACATGACAGGACTAGGTATTGCCATGTTTTTATGGATATCCTTGCATCATCATAATATTTTGTGAAATATTACACCATGTAAAATTTGGGTATGTATAGTTACATTATAATAGGTTATATTTATTTATGACCTCAAATGCCATCTTGAGATACATATATAACATGTGTATAATTAATCATATTTTACATTATGATACATGATTATGATACTTTTCTATGATGTTACATTGATATATATGGATAGTGTATACACATAATATTTTTAGACTTTATCAATTACTGATACTTTCCCTCTTGCAAGAACCCATCGAGCCTCAACCTCTTTTAGTTCACACCTTAAAAGGTGCATCAAGAAATGGGTGGGCAGGTCTTTGTTACTTTTTAAATTCTTTTTCCATATACCTCCACCGAAAACCAATAAAAACTGCTCCTTTACATTTCCCTAATCTTTGACACATCCTTTACACTATTCTCCAAACATTTCACTACCTCAAATAGCCCCTATCCAAGCCAAATCCCCCTTTTACCACCTTACCAAATGTAGTCAAATTTAAAACATTATAGGACTAAGTCTACCCATTTGACTTAGTCTGAGACCTAACTACTCTAATTTCCTAACTAACTAGGCCGACTGAACCGATTGTATTAGTTAAAAAATTAAAAGGGTTTAGGGTCAAATAAATCTATATATACACATATTTCACCCCATTTACAATGGAGAGAGTCATTCATTTTCACTTATCTATCTAATTATATACCATTATAATTTAGGAATCATTTCTTAGGGTTTTATATTACTTGGAGAATTATTTTGTCTCATGGAAGTTATATAAATAATATTTTTAAAACTTTGTCAATTATTAATGATTTCTATTTTTCAAGAACCATAGAGTCTCAATCTCTTTGAGTGCACACCTTAAAAGTTTCACTTGGAAATGAGTGGGTAGACCATTGGTGAATTTTAAGATTTTTTTCCTTATACAACCACTTAAAACCAAGACAAGTCCCTCTTATGTGTTTGTTTAAACTTTGACACTTCCCTTACACTCATCTTCAAATAATTCACCACCTCAAATATCCCCTATCTAATAAAAACCATATTTTAACCATATTCCAACCATATTTGAATAGTTTAACCCTATTATATGATTTGAGAACATTATGTGACTAAGTCGGCCCAACTAACTTAGTCCTAGACCTAATTGATCTATTTCCTAATGAACTAGGTTAACTAGGATAACTGCATCATCTAAAATTCTAAAAGGGTTTAGGGTTAAATCCATATATATAAACACATCCTTCACCTAATTTATAATATAAATAGTACTTCATTTATGCTTATATATCTTCTTATCTTCCATTCTACTTTAGGATTCATTGCTTAGGGTTTCATACTTTGGAGAAGAATTTTATCTCATGAGAAAAGTCTTTTGGATGTATAGGATAAGTCTTATAACCTAGAGCTGACTTATATTTTTATCCTTATGACCCACAAAATCCTCTCAAAAATCACCATTTTCCAAGGGATATATTTTTTAACACTCCAAATTACACCCTTAGAGAATATGGTTCAATTATCTCCAAGTTTGGGGTAACATAGGATTGGTCCAAAGGTTGTGGGTAACCTATAGGAGGACCAAACCTCTAGTTTAAGGGGATATATCCCTTGGTGCATCAATTTTATCTCATTTCCTAAGACCTAATAATTTTTTGGGGTGAAAATATATAGATAAATGCATGAAATAAACCTAACCTAATGAGGTGATGTACCAATATTGATCTATCCACTCTAACTGATCTTCAATTGACACTTTATGAATCAAGTAAATAATAAAGACTAAAAAAAGATTTATAATGAACTCATAAGAATAATTATTTTATGTGAAGGCTTTGGTGTATGTATGCAACTTGAAGGTGATCTGAAATAGGTATGTTTAAGTCACTATCAACTAACTTACTCTTCAACACATCTACTAACACTTTATCAAATCACATGACCTACATAGGATAACATTATAGTAACTAGGTGAAGGAAAGGACATGAAAAGGAAGACAAAACTTCAAAATTATTAAAATTAACAAACATATACAAACTAATGTTATCAAATAAACCTAAAAATAGTCCTTTGTTGATTTAAAGATGTTTTCAAGATATAATTTTGGTATTCTTATCATACACAGTTAAAGGATGATTTACAATAGCCTTAGATCATAATTTTATAGGATATTATAAATATATAAGAGAATAATATTGGTGTATAAGTGGCATGGATAGGTCATAATGGTCACCATTCATTCAACCAATAATTACAAGCATCCCTCTATTCCTTCTTCATGCATTGCATTGGCTGATTGGTGTCTTCAATGAGCATCTTTGGGCATTAAAGCATATTTTTACACAAGTTTGACCTAATAAATATTAAGGACACATAAAAATTGTTAAATTTTCTCTCCTCTTGAAAGTTACAAAGCATTGGAGTGGTTCAATTAGACCTCCTCCATGAAGCATTTAGTATCCACCTCCTTCTTACATGTCAACATGACTTGGAAAACTTCCCCAACCTTCATGGTGGATAGGAAATGGGTATAATAACTTCATGAGTTAGGTAAAAAGGTTTATTTATCATTAATTTACTCCATAATAGTAATTATATGCCCATGAACATCCTCATTTGTTGATTAAGTAGGCTTATTAGATAAGTAACCTAGTCTCTTGACTACTCACTACTTGGATGGCTATGAGGATTGAATGAAACCTTCAAGATGACTAAGTGAGACTATTTAAATATTTAACCAGCATAATATACTAAGACTTATAATTTAAAAATAGCTCACACCTACAAATCTACCTTACCTAGGTGACTAGGTCACCTTCCTTTAGCACATCTAGACTTCTTGTTTGGCATAAACTTGTATGATTATTTCCAAGTAGAATTATGAGTGTCTCATGATTTTATAAGGTAAAACATACCTCAAGGTATCCTCTTCAATTATTTTTAACCTTTTATTAAGTTTTTCACCTTGTAAATATCATTAAACCAAGCAAAAAGAGTGTTTCATATGGGTCCATACAAGATTTCCCATGGATGGAATATCCTCTTAGTGTAATATGAGATATAATTATTTAAAATTCCATAACAATTTATTTTTGATATAAATACTTCAATATCTTCTCTATCAGGTCATTATTAGGGTTTTAAGGAGGTTTAAAAGAGTTTCGATCCTTAACAATTGTTCATAAAGGTTAGGCCCCTAACCTATGAACCAATGCCACTTATCTCTTATACATAATTCCCCTAAACTATCCTAAAGAGATCAAATCCCCATTAAACTATTACATATATTTATGATCTCATCAAGTTCCTCCTCATATAAGAATTATGCATTCTATGTACCCACAAGGCAATTTTGAGCCATCGTAACCAATTTTGACCCTTCCTATGCAAACCATTATTTCTCACATACCTAAAAATTATTAAAAATAATATCCATGATGATTTTAGGTGTCATATAATATTATTTTTTTTTCTACTTCAATCTTAAAGTATTCATGCTTTGAGAGAAGTGTTAGACCAACAAGCCTAAAGGCAGAATTTTATAAGTTTTAACCCCAAAATAGAGCTATGAATCACTTATCCACCTTTATTGATATGAAAGCCATCCCTTAGGGCATCTAGATTACTTGTTTTGGATTGAGTGAGCTACTTAAATCTTCTTTATGAATGCATAGTCCTCTAACTAAGCACCTAGACATGTATACAAGTGACTATCAAATATGGAGGTCCCTATAGGTGGCCAATATGCAACTTTTTGAGACCTTTAAATCCCTCTACCTCCTTAGAAACACATAAGATGTGCAAACTTATTTAAATTTCCTACATATAATCTTAGATTAGCTCTTTTAGTCTTGATATATACATTGCACATCTTGTGCATGCAAACTAGTAGACCATTTGGGTGCTTATGTGACCTAGAGATTCTATTAAAACTTTTTAGTATCCCAACTACCTCATTTGTATGTATTTGAAGGTACAATTTCCTCATCAAGTTTGAATCAAGTTTTAGAGAGGGTTTTGGAGGTCTACCATCTTAACGATGGTTCATCGATTACAAGAATCTAAATCAAAAAAAATTCCATGAAAATGTATCCCATATACCCCTTTAAATCTCATAAATATCTCCTAGTCCTATGCAAACTATACGGTGAGATATGAATGAAAATCGGTGGCCTTTAAGCTCTTTACAAGATTTTTGGGTGGGTTGATAGTCTTAATGATTTTTCATAGAGTTGGGATCCTAAATCCCACTCTTTATTCCATATATATTTAGTGAATAGGGCTCCCAAACTCTCCCTAAGAGAACTAGGTTTGAGTATTCATACCATGTAAGATATGAGTGCCTGAGTTGGCAGCTCGACATGGATTCTTAGGATACTAGAGATCAAGAGGGTGTTAAGACAAAATTTTACCATTTATTTGTATTAATATTCTCCAAATACCTCCTTTAGGATCTATATCAACATCATACAACTTATTATGACTTAAATCTACTTGGGGTGGTTTGCATCTACTACTAAGTTGAGGATGGGGTCTTGAGGGTTGATGGTGGATTTATGTCACATACACTCAAACTATGATTTAGGACCTCAAATCACCTATATTTTCATTCTTAGCCTTAATTTTATCATAGCATCATCTTTATCCTAGTCTCCACTTTCTACACTTGTCTAGTGCTACCCTATACACCATCCTTGGTCTTATCCCTCTCAAGTCTGCCCTAAATGTCATTGACCATCTTGTTGGTCTAGAGTTAGATGTGTTAAGGGACTAGGTTTAAGTATTATTTCCTCTTTATCTTTTGTTTTTATTAATTTGGGATTTTAGACATGTTCTTAGATCTAACCATAGCATTCAATATTTAGCCTCCTCAATTCTACTATCAAAGCCCACCCATACAATCATTCATTAAAGTCTATGTGTTTTAGATGTCCAACTCAGACCAAGAAATCATATTAACATGTTATGACCATAATATGATATACTTAGGGATTAATTTCATCATAACACTATTATTCCCTCTAACATGTTTCTTTACTTTGCCATTCATTCCATTCATACACTGTAGATTGACTAAGTGGACCTAGCTCATTGTACATGTTTGATCCATTTTAATCAATCATTCCTTTAAAATAATATACTTCTCAAGGTCATGAAATTTATACCATACCTCACTTATTATAATTCCTCTCTTCCATGGTATATTACATCTCATATTCAAATTTTTAGGTAGACCATTCTTAGTTTTGAGCTTGGTGAAGTTTTAGTGTGAATGTCAATGGAACCTGATCATCAGATGAACTGAGTAAAAAGAGGGATGCAATATAATTTTTAAAAATATAGTGGATTCAATTTAACCCAAATCACATCCCTTTAAGTTATCCACCTTAATAAACTATGTCCCTTGTTTTCATTTTAAGACTCGGCTACATATGATGGTCTTGAAAACCTTTGGAGGCTAGTTCTGAGTTGTGTTCTTGTAAGTGGCCATTATACTTTTTAAATAGTATCCACACTTGGATAAGACCTTATATCATAGTATTAATGGATATTCAAGGTTATATATAACATTTTTTATTGTTATCAAACCTTAAGCATGGGTATAAGGGTTTAAAACTATAAGTGGTAGTCATAAGGCTTTATGGATTTCTAACTTGGAACTTAGAGCCTATTATGAGGTGGGTTTGCTTGATGAGACCATCAAAAAATAGAGTTTATTTGAGATGTTAAGATTAATTTTGACACATACTCAATATGACCTATGAATACCTTAAGCATCCCTACTCACATACTCAATAGGGAAAAACATTTGGAGTTCACCAATCAAACACATGGAGTGAGAAATTGAAACCTAGGATTCTATGAAAACCTTAACTTTTGCTAATAAACCTTAACTTATTCTAAACAAGTCTATGAAGGCATAGAGGGATAGTTGAAATTTTCTTATCTATGAGGGCCATAATGAGGTCTGATCATCCTAAAATATTGGATTTTCAAAATTAATACGACACTCCTTCCTATTCTACATGGTTCTAATGATTTTCAATAGCCATTCCAATGGAACACTCTATTCTCCCTTGTAATGAATATAAACTACTAGTCATACTCATTTAAAGGTATCATTGTGGGAAAAATTAAGCTCTATTTGGACACTCTACTTGAGGCAATAAGATCTTAACAACTTTAATAAACCATCATCAAATCGTAAAACATTGTCCATTCTTAGATATGTGCATTGGAGGCTCTTCCTTATCAAGGAAACCTTGTTTGTAGTTTGTAGCTTGAGTTAAATTTGATGTTTTTTTATCCCATAGGATTACACATGTGAACCAAATTTTTAGACTAAAATGGAAGGACCTTAAATACCTATAGAAGACACATATAGTCATTAATTTCATCAAGCAGGGCAATAATACATTGAAACCATTCGATTTTGATGTTGTGTGGATGTATAAGGCTAGTCTAACTACCTTAAGTTCTTAATTTTTTTCATAAATAACAATGGAATAATCTAGAAACAAATTCTTAGGATTATAAGGCCATTATGCCCCCTTCTTTTGGACAAGATCTAAAGTCACCATCTTCTCTCTCCTATTTATACTAAGTAAGAACCTGATTGGTTGTCCAAGGTTACCAAAGAGATAAATGGAAGAAATGGATCAATTTTTGGCTCTTATTACATTGAAACACTTTTATTCTCTCACTTTATGTCTATACTGACTCTCCTCTACATATCGCTAACTCTCTCTTACAATATTCATACTGTGCAGATCTATACTTGCTTGAAAACTCCTGTAAAACACTAGATTCATATGTTTTCTTAGGTATTGAGACCATGAATTATTATTTTTGGGAAGGAGGGCAGAAAATAGTGGTCAAAATTCATTTCAAACCATGAAGTATGGATGGGAAAGTTGAATATCCATTGTCTCCCATGTGTGGGCCCTTTAGTGGATAATAAAGCATTTTGACTTTTGAAAAGACACCTTTTACATATAAAATAGTTTGATCATGGAAATATGGTGATCATGGGGACATTTTAAGGACTTATTGATGGTTTTAGTGGCATTTTGGGGTCAAACTAGCATCGTCTTATGGTCAAACACCCTCCTTTTAAGCAATAGACATGATCTCAAGTGAAAGTGTAAATAAGGGATACCTTAATATCTATAAAGAGACCTTAAAACATGATAAAGAGATAAAAAAAATTTACCATATACTTTTTAAAACACCCTTAACCCATCTAATAAATACATACCTTTTAGATATTCAACATATTAGATGGATTCATCATGGGTTATAAGCTAAAACATTTGGTCATCTTCCATATGAGAAAATGTGGGTCATTAAGAACACCTTAAGGCCTGTTATGAATCTTTATACATGACTAATAAAAATGATATCATTTGATACAATATAAATAGGGTGAGTATAAAGTAACAACCATGGTATTCCTTGACATTACAAAACACTTAAATATGATGCCTTGACTTGATGACCAATGACCCCTTTTTTGGATTATCTTGACACCTTAAGAGATATATAAGGGTAACCATGGTGAGATTGGTTAATTAATACATGGATTGAATTATTTATAGGCCTAAGGATATAAATAATTCAACACTATTGGTGACTCTATATGCTTGACCTATTACTATTCAAGAGGACCTAGGATCTCTTATGCATCACCCATTCCTAGATGAAGACTCTTTGACTAACTATCACCTTATTACTAATAATTTTAAGACTTCAAGGACTGTAATAAACTATACAAGACACATAAAAATACACAAGAAAACATAATAAATACACACAACAACAAAAAAAAGAAAACAACCAAATAAGCAACTAACAAGGCATGTGTTATAACACTTGGAAGAAGGATACCTAAACTGCTATGGACAAAGATGGTTTTGTGATTCTTAGTAATAATAACTTAGGAACACACCATTGATATTTATAGGTAGTTTCTAACCATTTATTTTATATAATTATAAGGCACTATTCTATTTTCATCTAGTAATAACATATGGTCCACTCCAAAGACTATCAAACTTTGAATGCTTACCTGGCTTGGCATGATCTTCATCCCACTTGAGTACAATGTCACTTTATTGGAAGGTATTTTAAGAGGATATATTTTTTAAAAATATATTTACTTGAAATTTATTTGACCACATGGCATGCATATAATTATCCCTTATCTCTTTTATCTCCCTAAATTCATTTAGTCTCACCTCCATTGCATTATTCTCCATGAGTTCAAATCAGTGTGTAAGTTCCAAGGCTGGTAGCTCAAATGATATGGTAATTCTTGAATATTTTACATATATAAGGAGATATTTTTAATTTATATTAACATATTTGGTGTGATTCTATCTTGTCATAATGATGTCCTTATCGTAGTATGCCACTCACTTCGGTTGTCCTCCATTGTTCTTATTATGATCATAATCAGATTCTTATTGGTGGACTCTACAAGTCCATTGCCTTGTGGATAGTAATTAAATGAAGAAATAATTTAAATTCCATGGTTAATAGCCCATTAACTCACCTTTTAACTATATAAGGCTATTGCATTATCTGATATGATGGTGGAAAAGACCCTAAATCTACTCACTAGATTATCATAGAACACCAAAACTAAGTTCTCATTTGCTTCCTTAAGTACAATTGCTTCCACCCACATATTAAATTAATTATTAGTACTCAAAACCAATTTATTTATTATAATATATAGGATATTAATCATACCTATAAATTCTAGTCCCCACTACATTAAGGGTTGCTCCATTTGAATAGGCTTGAGAGGCAAGGCAACTAGTCTTTACTTGCCTATGAACATAGCACATTTTTGGCACCTCCTAACCCAAGCATGAGAGTCCATAAATAAAATTTTCCAAAAATATCCTATATTATGATCCTTGCTTTTATATTCTTGACTGTAAAGTATCCTCCTATGGGTTCATCATGAAACTGGTCTAGGATCTTATCAATTTGACTAGTTTCTACACACCTCAAAAACATGTTGTTGAGGTCCTTTTTGAAGATTGCCCCATAAATAAAGATATAAATAATGGATTGTATTATTAATTAACTCATTATTTTCCTATTTAATACCATAGGACATTTTCTCATTTATAGGAATCTCACCATGTCTTGAGTCTAGTTGGAAGGAGATATAGGTGCAGTTGCTTGTTGGTCACTTGGCATTGCTAAAACCACTTTCTTACCCTCCTTCACATATAATAAAAGGTGTTAAAAAAACATTTTAACCATAAAAAACTTGGTAAAATTCACCTCTATGTCATATTCCATACATTTGGTCACCCAACTAGTGCTCTTTTCACTCAATTCTCTATTAAGGATTAAATATTCGATGATAGGGTCAACCACGATGACAAAGATTTTGTTGTTAAACACCATGTGTCTAAAATTATTGAGACCTATCATGAATGTATGTACATGTTTTTCCACAAAAGTATACCTCTCTTCATACCCTTCCAATTCTTGGATAAATAAGGTTATGGGTTGTTCAAGGCCCTCATTGTTTTGTTACATAAGCATGGTAGAAATAGTGTCATTTGTAGAAAAGGCATAAAAAAGAATCCCATTAAAAAATAATTATTGAAGAGGGTGGGATATTTGTAAATATAATCCTTAATGGATTCAAATATTCTTTTACCTTCTTTAGTCCATGAAAAATATATGTTTCTTGATCAAGTGAGTTAGAGGCCATACCAATTATGCAAATTTGGGTATTAACCTTCTAATAAAGCTGATTTTGCCCAAGAAAATTTATAATCCTTTATTATGTTTTTTCAATGACAAGGAAAGGATTTAAATTATCCTCCTAGGGTCTATAGAGATACATTATTTTGACACAACATACCCTAGAATTTTGTCATCATGGACTACAAAAATACACTTTTTGGGGTTCAAAGAGACCCTATACTACCTACACCTATCAAACACTAGTCGTAAGTGTGTTAAATGATATTTGGGATCTTTAGAGAATAATATGATGTCATCAAGGTAGATGAACAAAAACTAATTGATGAGTCCTTATAAGGCCACATCTATTGCCCTTTATAAGGTGGATCTAGTATTAGATAGTCTAAAGTGCATCTTTTTGTAAGCATAAGTGCCCCACTTGTTTGTGAAGATAGTATTGTGTTTGTCCTCCTCCTTCACTAACACCTAATTATTCATCAAGAAAGGAGAACCTATGTGAACTTGTAACATTTTGAAGAATCTAATCTATATATGATAGGGGGTAGTGATGTCTTAGTGACACCTTGTTCATATCTTTAAAGTCTACACATAATCTTATCTCCCCATTCTTCTTCCTTATAGGCAAAAGATTTACTACCAATTAATAGTGTTTGATGGGGAATATGATGTTATATTTAATGATATTGGTTAACTCTCTCTTCATGAGGATCTCAATCTTGGGGTTGGATGGTCTTTATTTTTGTCTCACATGAATAGCACTTTCCTCCAACTCTATGGTATGCTAAGCCAAACTAAGGTCAAACCCCTTAAAATAATGATAATTCCAAGAAAATATGTCTATAAATTCTTGGAATAATTCTATGAAGGTTGCATTCTACTCTTTAGTGTTCACTTTTCCTAGTTTGAGAAGCCTATCTTTGAAAATGATGACTTTTTCATAGTGCTCTTCTTTTGTGGATATGTTAACCTTGTCTTTACTTAGCTGATAATATTCATTAAATATATTCTCCACTTTCACCAAACATTTAGGTAACTTATTTTTCCTCAATTAGATAATTTGGTCCCCATACTATTGTTGTAATCTACCTTGGTTCCTTGAGCATAATTTTTCCTCCTGTTGTAAGAAAAATGCAATGTGCTTGTCATTTTCATACACCTACTAGCTAACCCCATTATTAATATTTTAAGGTATGCGTACCAACTTTATTTGAGACTATTCCTTGATGTCTTTTACCCCACTTGGTACATCATATTGTGCTCATATGGCTGCCAACTAATCTGCATGTTGTTTGGCCTCTCTAGGAATAGAGAAAATGTCAAAGGCCTCAAATTCTTCTAAGAGTTCCCAAACCCTATGTTGATATGCCTTCAATATTATATTCTTGACTACATTCTTCCCACATACCTAATTCACTACTAGCTCAATGTCTCCCATGGCTTGTAAGAGCATGATGACTCTCTTCTTTACCCATTGCATCCCATGGATGAGTGATTCATACTCTACCATGTTGTAAGTACAACTAAATTAAAACCTTAGGGAGATAAAGTACCTTTTTTTATAAGGGTAGATAATCATGACACTTCCCCACTTCCATTCTTGGATCTAGAGTCATCAAATAAAAAATTCCATACTCCATGATCTTAGCTTGGACTAGTGAGATATGGTATGACAATCCTTTCTTCATGCATACAATATAAACCTAACACTACCTCAATAATCTTATATGGATCATAACCATGATTATTTTTTACCTATTCATCAAGGAAAAAATATGATATACCTTAAATTGGTTCAATGGGCTCTTAGTCATTGGGGTGCTCATCCTCATCTATGATAGTACAATTGACAGTATACAAGTTGGGCATGTAAGGCTCTAAATGGAACCTAGAGATAGGTTTAGACCTTATGATGACCTTTATTCCATACCTTGTCCTAAAAAACATATAGGACCAATCAAAATAAATATATCCCCCTATCTTGGTAGTAAAAACCCTAGACAAACATAAGGAGAAGTATGAAGGGAGGTCAACTACTACCACATCTTAGATATAGTACAATTAAGATAAGTAAACAAGACAATTTTTAGATCCTTAAAGATGCCAACAGTCTTAGTAGGAGACCCATCTAGTTGTATGACCCCTTTAGCATTAGGTTCATAATTTATCCCTAATTTATTTTATATAGACTTAGGCATGACAGAATTACTAGCCCCACTATCTATCATACAGTTGTGTACTTAGAGGGAATCACCTATAATGATAAAGAGATATAAAGGAGGGGGTTTGATTATTGTTGACTAAATTTGACCTTTAGGTCAAATTGGGGCACCCTTAGTAAAAAATTTGATTTTTAGGCCTATAAGTGGGTATAATGTATTATCATGAGATGTTTTATAGGTCATTTAATGTTGTACTAGCTTTAGTCAATTAGTTTTTAGGTCCATTTATCATTTTGAGTCATTTTAAGGGTCAAAAGAGGTGAATTTAATGCTTTGTATAGGTTTCTTGGGAAATCTGCAAGTGTAAATGAGTTTTTTCATGCCCATGTGTCCATAAAGGTCTTAAGTAACTAAAAAACTTGAAAGTTGTAGGTTCATAAGAAAAGTTAGTTTTCTTAAAGAAATGGAAGTAAATGGAACTTGTACAACCTCCTTGAGAAGTGTGCCACTTGGTAAAGATGGAAATATGTATTTTCAGATTCCCCATACTCATATTCACTCTTGAATTGATTTGGAAGTTCCATTGGCCCAAAAATGTTTTATTGCATTTTTGCCCTTCTTGGCAGATTTAAGTGACACTTAGGTTTTTACTTGGTACGGTCAACACAAGGGGTTTCAGGTCTAAGGATCTAGGAGGTGATATTAAACTAAAGGATCTCAATTTTCTTATCAATAAGTTTGAGTTTGGTCAACAATGCTTTATGAATCATCCATTTGAAATTTAGCTTCCAAAATTGCCTGTTAATTTATGCACCCTATCAATTTTCTCTTAGTTTGAATAACTCCATACAAACCAATTTCTCATATTTACTCCAAAACATGTTTACTCCCTTCTCCAATGTTCCCCTCACTTGTTTTCATGTTTCATGATGTTTTGATGTGTTTATCATCTCATTTTGTAAGAGGAAACCACCATGAGTGTTTTTAGTCAGTTTTCCACTTACAAGAGCTTAAATTACATACAAAGGTTTAATTTAAATTGGAAATGGTGTCTTAAATTTTTTAATTCCATGAATTATACCTCATTAAATAATTTGGTCTCATAACCCCATAGTTTGATAGGAAAACCATGTCTCCACCATGCTAAAACAGTCATTTAACATGTTGTTTGCCTTATTCTAGGTGTTTCTAGATGATTTCCACATTGAAAGGAAGGTTTGAAGATTTTTTTAATAATTATTTGTTGTCAATCATGCATGTGGAATATTTTAGATTCACATGAGGCCTTTTTGTCCATCTTTATCCTCTTTTCTACACTCACTACCCATACATACAACCATCACATCTACAGCGTTCATGATGACATCATCAGTGCCTTGGTATTGACTTCAATCATTATGATTTATTAAAATGTTAATTTGAAGGTGTTAATGGGTTATTATATGCCTTAGATCCCTATAATCCAATGAACAATGTACTCAACTCATTTCAAGACAATTAGATAAGATTGCTACCTACATGTATGGTTTTTGCCCACCTACAGGTGGCTTGATAGAGACATGAGGATTTATTGTTTGGTGAATTTTAATCTTGGTAAGATATTCCTTCAAATTCATAGCATATTAAAACCTAATAATATACCATGATTCAATTGAATATGGAAATGGCATTATAAGTCACTTCAAAGGTTGAGATGACTGTGTCTAGAGACACAGTCCCTAAAGGAGTAAAATAGAGGCCTAATATGTTTTAGTGGAGACCATTCAATAAGGATTAAAGAAAATTTAAATAAAAATGATGATCAAACCTTGTATTCCCTAAATGTAGGAAATATTATACTAAGTTTGGGAGGAAGATGGCAAGTAGAAGAGGATCTTTTGAGTTCTTAAAGTTGCCTTTAAAACACTAATTACATTTAGTGTTATCTACAACCAAGTGAGTGAAGTTTACCTCCAAAACCAATGAAATGAGTTCAAATGAATAATAATAAGGTTGGATGATTAAGTTTCACCAATATACATATTATTTCCAAAAGCATTAAAGAAGAACATAAAAGGACATTTTGCATCCACCAAGGGGAAAATAATCTGTACACAAAATTGATATGCACTTGCAACTAAGTATGAGGACAAAGTTATAATCTTGGTGTCCTAGTTAATGTTTATCCATTTAAAGATAAATAAATGTATAGGTAAGTGATTGATGGATTATATTCTCATGTAACTACTTCATTACACCATGACCAATGCCCAAATATATAAACCTACACCTACAACCAAGTATATATTAGTTACAGGTAGCAAGCATGAAGAAGTTTGTCAAGGTGATTGAATGGCATGAAAATGAATGCTAACGTGTAGATATGGATTGGTGTAATAATTAACACTATTGAGGAGACCTTAAATGTTACACTTAGTTCTAATCATGCTTTTACACCTATAGGGGTTTCATTTTTCCTTAACACAGTTGACTATGTTGAATAAGAGAGGCGGTGAACTAAGGAGTAGTAGTTCTTGGTGTGTTTATAGATGAGAATAAGGAAATATTAATATGAGAAGATATAAAACAATATTGATATACTTAAGGTAGTTTCAAACCTTTTTTTCAAGTGTCAAGCTTTTCAAGATAACCTATAGTAGGAGCCAAACAGGGGTATCTCGGTCAATAGTCACAGTGTGCAATTTGAAGATCCTAAGGTGTTGTTAGTGCCTATAAATAAAATGAATGACCCAAAAATATGTGTAATTTTAAAAAAGGAACCTAGGAAGTTTTATAATATCTCTATTAAACTAAAATGTGACAAGGATCTTATAGGCTTCACTATTCAGAACACGGTCAGAAGATGCATCTTATTTGAGAATGTAGAGTGTGTGAAAGATAAGTGGAGGTCTAGGGTATTGAGTAAATATGAGAACCACTTTTTAAATATTATGAAAATATTAATATCCATTTTACAATTAATATAGTTATAAAAAAGAGTCTTAGATGATACATATACAGTCCTTACACCTTGCCTATGCGCAGTCTACTCAAAAAACTCAGTCTTGGATTTTGAAGTAATTATGGGGATAAATGGATAAATCAGAAGCTTAATTTTTATGGAGATAGTAATTGTCACTTTTAAAACCCCCTATAAGACTTTGTTTTGATTAAGGAATAGGGTAACACCCCCTATTCTATCTTAGAGGTAGAATACTCTTGAGGAGCAAGAACCCTATAGATTTAAGAGATAGTGACAAAAAGGTGAACCAAATGTAAAATAGAGCCTTAAAGAGGGTTTGGAGAGTTTAATCACACTATTCAAGCATGTATAACCAATTAAGGAAGATGGAAACCAAATAGGGCACCCTACACTCCCAAGGATGTAGTAATGCATGATGGGCACTCCTAGACCTAGAAGCCAAATGGAGGATCATATTCATTCCCAACATTGGAAAGATTACAAATTGATTTATTCATGTTTTTAGAAGTATAAAATATGTGTTAAAAATCTCACAATGGAAATAAAGATAGGATAATCCATTTTTGGACCTTGAACTAACTCAAGCCTATGAAAACAAGTGAAATAAGATAGATAAGATAGTTTCGGATGCTCATATCTTTCTTGAGGATATACATGGGATAAATTAGAGTTTAGGAAAGTTATTATATGTCTAAAAAAACTAAATTTTTCAATTGGTTATCAAATTGGATGTTAGGGTTTTATTAACCAAGCTTAAGACTCAAAACAAGCCTAAAACCCTAATAAACCCTTTCTTGAGACCAATATAGATGAATGGAGTTGTATGGATAATATAATGAGATATTTTGTCTAGGATGGTGGTTTTAACTTGTATAATACTTAGTTATGCTACTCTCCATGATTTTTTATTATATGGAATTGAACATATGGGGGCATAAACATGGTTTTTCTCATTATTTTGTGTATTATGTAGGATACATGAGGATTTAAGAGATGAAAAAAAAAATCATGAAATTTTAAGACTTAATATAACTTACATATTAATTTAATTCCATTAAAAAACTTCTAAGTGCCCCAACTAGGTAATTCAACTTAGCCAATCAAATCTAGCATATTGGATAAACTGGTGAAGAAGATGGAAAACTTTAAGTGAGATGAATTTAAGGTGTCCTTGATGCTTATAATGACATGGAGGTACTTTTAAATTTTCATTAACTCCATCCCACTAATTTTCATGGACAAATTAGGGCATTTTGGAGGCCAAGTGTGCAAGGAGCATGAAGGGGTAGGTTTCTAGATAGCAGATGATGATGGCTCACTTTCATAGGTTTTTAAAAGACTAGGAATTAAAAAAATTCATGGAGAGGCATGTATGATGTCCCTAACTTTCATTCCAATCATGAAACCTAGTCATCATCAGTTATGGGATGTTCAAATAGGCCCAATCATGAAGGCATATTTTTTATGCAAAAGGAGGAGTTTTGTACCACTTTACATAACTTTGATGACTTGAATTGACATTTTTACTTCATAACCTTGCATGGTTTGACCCATACCTTATTCTCATACATTTATAACTTATTTTTTATATTTACAAGTGTCCTTATGACCCTTGAACTTCTCTCTCTCTCTCTCTCTCTCTCTCTCTCTCTCTCTCTCTCTCTCTCTCTCTCTCTCTCTCTCTCTCTCTCTCTCTCTCTCTCTCTCTCTCTCTCTCTCTCTCTCTCTCTCTCTCTCTCTCTCTCTCTCTCTCTCTCTCTCTCTCTCTCTCTCTCTATAAGAGTTAGCCATTTTGGCATTGTAATAGATGTTCCACCTGAGTATGGTGAAGCCATCCTCATTTTTATAAATTTTGATCAATAAAATGACAAATTTTTATCTATTATATGAATTTTCATATAGTTTTTAATTTTAATGAATTATTTTTTTTAAGTGACACTGTTGTTTCCTTAGCATGTTAGCTCATTCTTGCAACCTATTTGTAGTTGGAAAACTTCTTCTTGTAAGGCATGTGAAATGTCTTAGGATATGTCAAGGATTAAGTTATTTTTTATAGTAATTATTTCCATTAAAGGCCTCTTTTCTAGTCCTCCTATCTTAGATGTTCATCTTGAACTCACAATGTAACATTGATGTGAGAATTTGTAGATTTGAAGAGTGTATGTTTGGTTTGTTGCTTAGACTCAAGTGTAATATGCATATGGTTGGATGTCACCAGTAAATTTGGTGTATCACCTATATTATTTTAGCTTTGATTTTATTTTATTTCTCCCTTTTGACCGCCAAAATTTAGTGGTGGTTTCAATCTAAAGTGGTATATCAAGGAGGCTAGCCCTATCTAGAGACTCACCTCATTCCTTAGGCTACCCACAAGCCTAGAGGTGATTCCATTGTGAAATTTGGATGAGGAGAGACTTTTTATATCCTTAAAAGTTTAAAATAAAAGTGAAAATAATTACCTTGGTTACTTGAGACTCATGAGGCTCATTGGTATTTGTTAGGATTGTACCCAACTTTGTTGCCTACTTATCCAAGACATGGAGTTTGGATAGCTCTTCTTAGAGGATATCCTTTTGACCTAGAATGAGAAAGGTATCCCACATGTGGATTTTTAAATGGGTCTTTTTCATCTAATCCATAATGATAATGTGAGGGTTGACAACCTTGGAATATAACTTAAGAGCAACATTACCACTTGAAGTTTGTATAAATTGAGTTATGAATGGACCTATATGATTTTAGCCTCTCCCATATTGAACTTGATAAGTTTATTATGTCTTAAGAGCTGAATCTTGAATATTATATTCTTAAGGTGATTTATATTGTAAATGGGATACTCTACCAAATCCTAAATCATCACCAACTACCCTTCTTTTAGACCTTCTATGAGCTACAACTAAGCTATCTACCTTAGCTTCCCCTCCAATTTAATTGGCTACAACTTTCTAAATTTAATGTTTTCCTTCTTAGAATTTAACAAAAGTGGTATTATATAGTGCCTTAGATCCTTTTTTGCCTTGTTTATTTGGTAACTCAACTTGAGTCATGAAGGGTGTGTCTCCATGTTGCATAAGAAGACCTTCCTTGCGTTGTGTAGGAGGCTAAATGTCATGTGTTGGATGAGCTTGGTTTTTTATACAAGAAATAAGCTTGGAAAACATCTTTACTTTGATTTATTGACATCTCATGTAACTTCCCCCATTGAGTAGGCCATTAGCCTTCTTGATCATAGTTTGTTTAGTTGGAACTAGGGCTCTATAAGTGTTATCATAATTGGGGTTGTAACTATTATAAGGCCTTTCCTGAGTGATATACCCTTGAACTTATTAATTAGTCTAATATTTATGTCTATTTTACTGATAGGGATGGTAGGGGGCTTGATAGGGTAATTTTTAAGGTCTATGGTGCGGAATTTTCTACATCTCCAAGGTCACTATCTTGTTGTTTTGTGCCTTGAGCAATGCTTCAATCTTTCCTAATTTGTCTGCTTGATTGACATCTACCTGATCATGATTGGTTGGTGGTAGTAAGGGAGAAATGGTAGGAATTTGGGGTTTTATCTCTAGAAACAAAGGCATGATGGGTCTTAGGGTAATATTTCATGCTTGGATTGGATAATTATCTGCCCTTATGACCACCTCATATGCATCTAATAAAGTGTTCCCTCTCATGGATTATATCTTGACTATCACATTAGAATTGAGCAATCTTAATTAGTAAAATAAGACATAATTAGGAGTGTGATTGACTATCATGGGGATCCTATCCCAGGTTTTTTGAAACTTATAATTGAAATCTACCATAAACTTTTTAGGAGCCCTTTTGATTGTGGTGAGTTGTTCCTTAAGGATAAGTGGTCACTCCTATTCTCAAAATGTTTGCCAAGGTGTTCCCTAAATTCATCCCAGGTATTGATATAAGAATGTGTTAAACCCTTATAAAATTAAAGTTCTTTACCCTTAAAGGAAAAATCCAATAACTTCATTACCACATTCTCTTAGGTCACATTAAGAACTGATCATAAATTGGCTATGTTTGCAATATGTTCAATAGGGGTGGTTGAGTTTTCTCTTGTGAACTAGGGAAGACTCTTGAGGGAAGTAGTAGGATGAAATTGGTTCAGATTTAAGGGGATACCACCATTGAAGGGCACAAAGGCTTGATGTCTAAGCCTAGCAATTAAAGGTGTAGGGTTTGAAGTAGTGTTTGGTTGAGCATAATTAGGAGAATTAGGTGGGTTAGGAAAATATATTAGACCTAGGGTATCTGTTTCTCATAGAAAATTCCAAAGATAACTCAACAAATTTAGCTTCCTCGCCTTTTAATAAAGACCTTGTGACCACTTTTGGCATGAAACTTGACTATAGATCTATTACTAAAGTGCTTGAATCTATCTAATGTCATCCAATACTACAAGTTCATGATCCAACTCACTTGAATCATAGTCCCACCAAGCATTCCAAAATTATTAACACTATAAATTGCACCCTTAGGTTAAGATGGTTTAGTTGTCTCCAATTTTGGGGTAACATGGGATTGGTCCAAAGACTTTGGGTAACCTATAGGAGGACCAAACCTCTAGTTTATGGGGATAACTCCCATAGTGCATAAATTTAATCTCACTTCATAAGACCTACTAATTTTTTATGGTGAAAAGAGATAGATAAATGCATGAAATTAACCTAACCTAATGAGGTGATGCACCAATATTAATCTATCCAATCTAACTGATCTTCAATCAACACTTTATGAATAAAGTAAATACTAATGACAAAATAATATTTATAATGAAATCCTAATCATAATTATTTCATGTGAAGTCTTTGGTGTATGTCTACAACTTTAAGGTGATGGAAAATAGGTATGTTTAAGGCACTATCAACCAACTTACTCTTCAACAGAGCTACAAACACTTAGGTGCATTACATGACCTACATAGGATAACATTTTAGAAACTAGGTAAATACAATGTCTTGAAAAGGAAGATGAAAATTAACACTTCTAAAAATCATCAAACGTACAAACACTAATGTTAGTAAATAAACCTAAAAATAATCCTTCTTTATTGATTTAAAGAGGTTTGTAAGATACAATTTTAGTAGAGTCTTATCATACCCAACTGAGGGATGATTTAGAATGGCCTTAGATCCTAATTTTATAGGAAATTAATAAGATATAGGAGAATAATCTTGGCATAAAAGTATCATGGATAGGTCATAATGGTCACCATTTATGTAGCCAATAGTTATAAGTATCCCTCTATTCTTTTTCCATATGTTACCTTGGTTGATTGGTGTCTTCAATGAGCATATTTTGGCATTGAATTCTATTTTTGTCAAAGTTTGAAATAATACATAGGAATTACATGCCAACCCTATAAAATTTTCTCTCCTCATGATAGTTAGAAATCATTGGAGTGGTTCAATTAGGCCTCCTCCATGCAGCATTTAGTAGCCCCCTCCTTCTTGCATGTCAACATGACTTGGAAAACTACCCCAACCTTCATGGTGGATAGGAAATAGGTTTTATCACTTCATGAGTTATTTAAATAGGTTTCATAATTATAATTTACTCCATATTATCCATTCTATTCCCATGAACATTCTCCTTTGTTGATTAAGTAGGTCTATTAGATAAGTAGCCTAGTCTTTTGATTGCTAGTTGCTTGGATAGCTATGAGGATTGAATAAAACCTTTAACATGAATAAGTGAGCCTATTTAAATATTGAAACAACATATTATACCAATACTTATAATTTACAAGCATCTCACACCTAGAATTCTACCTTACCTAGGTGACTAGGTCACTTTCCTTTATCACATCTAGACTACTTGTTTCGCACAAACATATATGAGTATTTATAGGAAAAATTATGAGTGTTTCATGATTTTAAAAGGTAAAAAATACCATATATTATCCTCTGAAATTATTTTCAACCATTTTTTAAGTTTTACACCTTGTAAATATCATTAAACCATGTAAAAAGAGTGTTTCAAATGGGTCCATACAAATTTTTATACAGACTAATGCCATGGATGGGATATCCTCTAAGTGTACTATGAGATAAAAGTTTTTATCAAGCCATACCAATGAATTTTGATGAAAATACTTCAATATATTCTCTATTTAGTCAATATTAGGGTTTTAGGGAGTTTTAAGGGTGTTTGGGTTTTTATCAATGGTTCATAAAGGTTAGGCCCCTAACCTATGAAAAATGCCACTAATATCTTCTAGAAAAGGCTCATAAAATATCCTAAAGTGATGAGATCCCAATGCAACTACTACATATAATTATGAGCTTATCAAGTTGCTCCTTGGGTGAGAATTATGGATTTTATGCAACCCACAAGGCAATTTTGAGCCATAGTGACCAATTTTGATCCTTAATCTACAAACCACTATTATTCACACACCTAAAACTTCTTGAAAATCATCTCCATGATGGTACAAGGTGTCATCTAATCCTTTTTAATCCTTTTTTCTAGTCTTCAAGGAGTCATGATTTGAGAGAGGTATTAGAATAATAGGCCTAAAGATAAAGTTTTATAATTTTTGACCCCAAACTAGATCTGAATCACTTATCCACCCTTTATGATATTAAATCCACCCATTAGGGCCCATAGATCACTTATTTTAGCTTTAGTGAACCACTTACCTCTTCTTTATGAATGCGCAATCCTCTAAGTACTTGGACATGTCTACAAGCGACTTTCAGACATAGAAACTCTTGTAGATGGATAATATGCAACTTTTTGATACATTTGTATCCCTCTCCCTCCTCATAAACACATAGGATGTGAATACTTATTTCAATTTCTTGCATATATGCTTAGAGTATCTTTTTT
This sequence comes from Torreya grandis, assembly GCA_037957365.1. Classification (NCBI taxonomy): domain Eukaryota; kingdom Viridiplantae; phylum Streptophyta; class Pinopsida; order Cupressales; family Taxaceae; genus Torreya; species Torreya grandis. The sequence goes on along the minus strand of JARHVA010003593.1, from coordinate 1,052,505 downwards.
AGGCCTAATTTATACGCTACGCATCTTTCACGTGCCAACCAATAGACCATCTGGGTACTTAAGTGACCTATGGAGATCATTAAGACTTATTCATAGCCAAAATACCTCATTTATATGAATTTGAATTTTTAATTTCCTCATCATGTCTGAATTAAGATTTAGAGATGGTTTTGTAGGTCTACCATTTTAATGATGGTTCATAGAGTACAAACCTTAAAACCAAAATATTTTTCCATGAACATCTATCCCATATACCCCTTTAAATCTCATGAATATATCCTAGTATCATGTAAAATTTATGGTAAGATATGAGGGAAAGTTGGTCTCCTTCAATCTTTTTAAGAGATTTATGGGTGGGTTGATAGTATTAATGATTGTTCATAAATTTAGGCTCCTAAATCCAACTCTTTCCTCCATATATCTTGAGTTCATATGGGTACCTAACTCTCCATAATATAAATGGGTCTTATTTTTCATTCTATGAGAGATATGATTGCTTGATTTGGTATCTCGACATGGTTGCTAGGACAGTGGAGCTCAGTAGGGTGTTAAGACCAAATTAGACCATTTATTTTTATTACTTTTCTCCAAATACTTCCTTCAAGATCCATATAAACATCCTACACCTTATTATGACTTAAATATGCTTTGGGTAGTTTATATCTACTATTAAGGTGAGGATGGAGTCTTGCAGGTTCATGGTGGCTTTAGTCTTCATACGTTCAGACTATGATTTAGGACCTCAAGTCACCTATAGGTGCATTTGTAGCATCAAATTATAATAGAATCATATTCATTCCAATATCCACCTTATTCACTTGTCCTTTGATACCCTAAGCACCATCTTAGGTCTTTTCCCTCTCAAGTTTACCCTAAATGTCATTGACCAATCAACTGGTCTAGACTTAAATGTGTTAGGGGACTAGGCTTAAGTATTATTTTATTACATCCTGATTTCACCCTAGGTATGTTAACCTTTGAATCCATGGGTTATTATGGTTATTATTTGACTATTATGCTTTTATTTGAGCTTATGACATATAACAATTATGTGATAGTGATATTGTAATTAGTTTACATAATGAATTGATTATGTGATAGTTGTACTTTATTATTTATGTACATTATAGATGTATATTTTTTATTTATACATCATTGGTTGATATATATGATGACTTAGACTAACTACGTCACAAGGTGGATGTAGGATTGATTCTACCCTTAGATCATGATGGAGGAAGAGCATCATTGGAGAGGATGGCATATATGGGATGATTGAAGGATGATAAAGGAACTGCTAGTAACCCAACACATACACCAAAGTATAATAAATTATTTAACTCTTTTTATCAATTTATATAATGAGTTCTTGTATAATTATACTATGCACATGTTGTTATTTGATGCTTATGGCTATTTAGTCATGTGATTTCATGTGTGATTATAGTAAATATATTTATGCATATAATATGGTTATACACATATATATGATGACTCAGACTAACTACCTACTTGTCACAAGGTGGATGTAGGATTGATTCTACCCTTAGATCATGATGGAGGGAAAGCATCATTAGAGAGGATGGCATATATGGGATGATTAAAGGATGATAGAGGAACTGTTAGTAACCCAACACACACATCATAGTATAATAAATTGTTTAACTCTATTTATAAATTTAGATAATGAGTTATTATATACTTATACTATGCTCATGTTGTCATGATGCTTATAGTTATTTGGTTGTGTGATTTCAAGTGTGATTATAGTAAATATATTTATGCATATGATGTGGTTATATGTATATACATGATGACTCAGACTAACTACCTACTTGTCACAAGGTGGATGTAGGATTGATTCTACCCTTAGATCATGATAGAGGGAGAGCATCATTGGAGAGGATGGCATATATGAGATGATTAAAGGATGATAGAGGAACTGCTAGTAATCCAACACACACACCAGAGTATAATAAATTGTTTAACTCTTTTTATCAATTTAGATAATGAGTTCTTATATACTTCTACTATGATCATGTTGTTATTTGATGTTTATGGTTATTCGGTTGTGTGATTTCATGTGTGATTATAGTAAATATATTTGTGCATATAATGTGGTTATATGCATATATATGATGACTTAGACTAACTACCTACTTGTCATAAGGTGGATGTAGGATTGATTCTACCCTTAGATCATGATGGAGGGAGAGCATCATTAGAGAGGATGACATATATTGGATGATTAAAGGATGATAGAGGAATTGCTAGTAACCCAACACACACACCATAATATAATAAATTATTCAACTCTTTTTATCAATTTAGATAATGAGTTCTTATATACTTATACTATGTTCATGTTGTTATTTGATGCTTATGGTTATTCAGTTGTGTGATTTCATGTGTGATTATAGTAAATATATGTATGCATATAATGTGGTTATATGATCATGTAGTTTATGTTGACACAAATCTAGTTGCCTAAAATAGTTATAGATCTTAATGATATTAAGTGAATATCAGTTTCTTGATTTGGTGTCTTTTTGTATAATATTTTTACTAGTGTTAAAACATTAACTATAAAATATTTGTTTTATTTAAAAAATAGACAATCCTTATACCCTAAAAATTAGAAAAGGAGTTATCTTGAGATATAGTTGGTGGATTTATATTTTTTGGAGATTATTACAAGAAATACATTAAATTATAGAAATTTAATTATAGACCAATGCATGGATTTTATAAACTAAAAGTATATAATTATCTTTTAAAGACTAAGCTAAGTAAACTTAATAAGTAATTTACTTGTCTTAAATATAAAAATGAAACTACACTTAAATATTTTTAGAGTGCATGAAAAGGGAAATTAATGTAACTCAAAGTGATGTCATTATTTAAAGGAAAATAAAACTAAAAAGCAAAGAATCTATTTTTGAAATAAGTTTAATAAAATCCTAAAATAGAAAGGAGAGGTCGTAACTTGGAGTGATTTACATGCAAGAGGATTAAATAAAGATTATTGTTAAAAGGTAATAACTTGCATGTAAGAAAAAACCAAAAAAAGGAAGATTTTTAGTAAAAGAGAATTAATAAAAAGATATTAAAATAGGAAGTGGTGACATGAGTTTTGCATGAAGGAAGAAGAAAAATTAATAAAAGGAACATAACAGACACAAAAATTTGATAAGAGGGGAGAGCAGTAGTGAATAAAAGGGAGCAACGATGATTTAAAGAGAGAAGGGCAGCGAACTAGGAAGTAGGAGGGTAGTGAGTTAAAGAAAGAAGGAGAAATAGTGAATTAAATAAGAAGGAAAGAAGGCATCTAATATAGGAAAGATGATTTACAATGATGTAATTGGTATTGTTCTTTAAAATATGAGTATTTTTCTTAATCAATCTACTTATATAACTACTTGCATGATAATAATTAGAAGTCTTTGATACAATATAATTAAGAGTGGAACTTTATTTTACCTTGCTTTTCTATATTGAGCTATAAACTTAGGATCAATTAGGTTAACATGTCTTACTATATATTTTTTTAATTTGTTATTAACCATGAAATTGGTAGAACATGTATTGGTGTTTGTATTTTGGCTTGCATTCATCAATAAATTAAGTTTCCAGATGAAAACTAAATTAGTATTCCTTAAGATAGGCTAAGAAAGAATTAACTATCTATAAATTAGTTATGACTTATCTAGCCAAGTTAAGTAATAAGACAAATTTAGAAAACATATTCTAAGTGTAATGCAAATGGGTTTTGTATGTTGTTTGGCTGGTTAAATGATTAGGGGTAAGTAAAATTATAGTCTTCACATAGAGATTTTAGATGAACATAATCAAGTCTTAAACATAGCATGCTTTTAGAGTGGATGTATCAATTCTAAATAAGTTCATGTTTTGATATATATATATATATATATATATATATATATATATATATATATATATATATATATATATATATATATATATATATATATATATATATATATATATATATATATATATATATATATTGATTCATCAAACGTATTAAAAGATATATTATATGAAATAGTAAACCCTATTACAAACTAGGTTACTATTATACAAGTATAGTTATATACAACTTGTTTTAAGTTGAACTTGACTAGTTATAGAATGACCATAAGATACATGTATAAAGTTAGATATTATTTATTTATGCTTTAGATTATCAAAGATACATGAGTTGATTTGAATTGAGATCCATAGAGCTTAGTATGTATTTATTGAATATATATGTTAAATGCCTATTGAAAATGTAATAGTATTATTTTTTTATACTTCAATAGTAGTTGTTTTATTGGACTAGTTGTGGATGGAATCTAATATGATTAATTTCCTTGAAAATATGTTATGTTATGTTGTTTTTCATACAACATTAGAATTTGGAATTTTTATTGTTCTAATTTTGTGATAGTTTAATATTTTTAGCATAGTTTGTTTAATATCATGGTGTAATATAATAAAATAATGAATGTTGAGTATTTAGTTTTTTTTTAAATAATGCATTATTCTAGTATAATCCATGTGGGGTTATTTCATGTGGTATCAAATCCTAGGCTCAAACTCTAGGACTTAATGAGTCCACTAACATTTTTGTATTCTTCTATTCAAAGAGAGAAAAATGGTGCAAATAATATCGTTAGGTAAGGGTCCTTTGAATGTCAATGCAATAACTGTCCAAATGATCCTAACAAAAAATTTATTGAACATTCATCAAAGTTATATCAGATTCTCTCAACCATGAATGATACCAAGAATTGAGTCGTTGTCCTAGAATAGGAAGTTAATAGCCATGGAAAGGAAGAAATTCAAGAAGAACCTATTGAACATCCCATTGTGTAAGAAAACGAGAAATTTGTGAGAGCTCAAGTAGTTGTAGAGTTGTCTAAGAACATGAAAAAGGTGATTCCAACAAAGTTTGATGGAAATATTCTAGGTGATCGAGTTGAAGCATAGTTGATAAATATAGAGAACTATTTTGAGATTCAAAACTATTTTGAGGTCACCAATGTAGTTTGGGAGCATAACAATTGGCTAGTAAGGTAGCTACATGGTGGTGCAATAAGAAAATGGAAATGAACCTAAACTTGATCACTACTACTTAGGAGTAATTTGTGACATTGTTCATGTCATGATGGCATCTACAACTTTATTTTGATTAGAATCTCATAGATTTTTAAAATCTTAAAAAAGGGGATTTATCAATGAATGAGTATGAGGAGTAATTCACTAAAATTCTATATTATGTACCTTAGTACCAAGAAAATTAGAGGTTCAAGATCAGGGAGTTTATCATGGGACTAAAACCCTAGATCAGTGGTGAGATAGAAGTGTATGGACCTTCTACTATGGACTTAGTATTTGAGAAGGCAGTCAAGTAGGAGTAGAATTTAAAGTCTCTTTCACAGGTTAGGGAAAAGTTTAAGAAATTTTTTGGAAGTTATAAGCCTAATATCAAGAAGAAGAACTAGAAACAGAGGAGTGGAGACTCCAAGGGTCAATTCAATAATCATAATTCCAAATTCAATAATGGATTTGGCAATAAAAAAATAGGAAATGATTTCAAAGGTGGTTTCAAAGGAAACCCATATGCTAATAAGAAAGGTCCACTTGGAGTCTATTTCAATTATGGAGGAGACCATTATGCTCATGAATGTAGTCAAGACAAGTCAAAGAACAAGGGTCCTAATTCTTAGTAGGGTAATTTTCAATAGCATATTCATGTAGCAATTGATAACCATCAAGCCTAATTTCAAGCATCACCCATAGAGCTGTCATGTATTTTTTTTGAACATCTAGTTTTCATTTTGATTGATATAGGGGCTACTAAATGTTTTATACCTCCTAAAATGTTTATTAAGATTCCTAGAAGAGATATATTTATGGAAAATGGATGGTCAGTATAATATGGGAATGAATCTAAAGTCATGGTTGACAAGTGTCTAGTTGAAGCAGAGATTAAGTTTTCTGAATTCATAATTATAGTGGATATTTATGTATCACCACTAGGGTCATATGATGTGATCCAAGGAGTCAATTAGATTACTAAGAACAAGGCCAAGGTTGATTGATACTTTAAGAAGGTTGAGTGTCTAGATAATTTTATAAATCAAACACAAATTTAAGGTGAAAAAAGAGAGTTTAGGCTCAAGCAGATTTCTACACTGCAACTTAGGAGGGCTCAAGGAAAAGGATGACAAGTATTTATCATCAAGATAAATGAAATGGAATAACCTAAGGAACCATATCTTATATATTACCCATTTCTTAGATATTTTCATGATTTTCTTCTAGAATAATTATCAAGATGACCTCCTAAACATGAGTTTGATATCTCCATTAACATCATACCCAAATTAAAACTATAGTCTAAGGCACTGTATAGAATGATAACCACTGAGTTGGATGAATTGAAGTCTCAACTCCAAGAATTATTGTCAAAAGGGTTAATTAAGCCTAGTGTGTCACCATGGAGATGCACTAGTTGTTTATGTCAAAAATAAGGATGGTACTCTTTGCCTTTGCATTGATTATAGGATGTTAAACAAGGCAAATATTAAAACTAGGTATCTGTTACCTCATATAGATTATCTTTTTGATCAAATACAAGGAGAAGCAGTCTTTTCTAAGATTGATTTTAGAGTGGTATATCATCAATTGAGGATTCAAGATAAGGACATTTTTAAAATAGCTTTCAGAACTCATTATGGACATTATGAGTTCACAGTGTTACCCTTTGGATTGACTAATGCACCAAAATCATTCATGAATCTCATGAATAGTGTGTTTAGAGATTATCTAGATCACTTTGTTTTGGTCTTTTTGGATGACATTATTATATATTCTAAGAATGAATAACACCTTCAACATCTAAAATTGGTTTTATAATGGTTGTGAAAGCACAAGATATATGGCAAGTTGTCTAAGTGCACATTTTTCCAAGAGATAATGAAATATCTTGGACATATTATTTTTAGAAATGATATTTTTGTAGATGCAGCTAAGATAAGAGCCATATGGAGTGGTCGACACTATGGAATATGCATGAGGTAAGAAGTTTCATGGGGTTAGTAGGATATGAAAAGAAGTTCATTCCAAAAAAATTTAAGATAGCTAATCCAATTTCCTCCTTTCAAAGGAAGAACCAAAGATTTGTCTTGTCAAAATTGTTTGAAGTAAATTTTCAAGAATTGAAAAGAAGGATTCCTTTAACACCATTGTTGAGAGTTTCTAATCCCAATGGTAAGTTTTTATTGATCATAGATGCATCAAGAGAGGGACTAGGAGGATTCCTTATGTAGGATGGTGTAGTGGTAGCTTTTGAATCAAGGAAGATGAAAACTTATGAGGTGAAGTATGCCCCTCATGATCTTGAACTTTCATCAATTATTCATGATTTGCAATTTTAGTGACATTATTTTTTAGGAAAATTATTTGATCTCAATATTAATAACTTGGGACTCAAATACATTTTCACCCAACAAAAATTGAATGATCATTAGAGATGTTGGTTAGATTTTCTTTCTAGCTATGACTTTGGTCTCAATTACATCAAAGGTAAAGAGAACATAGTAGATGACACTTTGAGTTGTATAAGGTACATATCATCTATAGCTACTATTAGGAGTACTTTCATGGATCATGTGATTGATTTCTCAACAAGAGATGAATAATATGATTAGGTCATAAAAGTATTGTCTGATAATGCTCAGAATCCTTGGTGTAAAAGATTTAGTCTTGAGAGTGATGGTATTTTATGTTACAATGGAGGATGTATGTGCTAGATCAAGATAATTTATGGAGTATAGTGCTATAAGAATTTAATAATACCCCATATTCAAGAAATCCAAGAGTAACCAAACTCATGGCAAAAAATATACCTCTATATTTCTTGAAAGGAATCAAGAAAGATGTGGTAGAATATGTGTCATTTTGTCTAGAATGTCAGTGAGTGAAAGTTGAGCATGTACATTCAGTTGAATTTTTATATACACATGATATACTAGATTGGAAGTGGAAGGTGATTAATATGAACTTTATCTAAGGTTTACCAATGTCATGGAATAGGCATGATATTATCTTGTTAGTTATTGATAAACCAAGGTTGCTCATTTTATACCAAGAAATCTAAAAGATGATGCACCTACCCTTACAAAGAGGTTTGTAAATGAGGTGTATCAGTTGCATGGATTCTCAAAGAAGATAATTTTGTATCATGATCCAAATATGACCTCCAAGTTTTGGGTAACTCTAAACTCAGTTTTGGTTATGCAACTAAATTTCAGCACAACATATCACCTAGAGACTAATGGATAGATAGATCAAGTTAATCAGGTGTTAGAGGACCTTCTTAAAATGTATTTCATGAATCAGTAATACAAGTGGGAATATTATATTACATTATTTTATTTTTCATACAATAACTTATACCAATCATCATTGAATATGGCATCATTTGAGGCACTATATGAAATAAGGTGCAGGACACCAATCAGTTGGGATAGGTTAGAGGATAGGGTAGTCTTTGGACATGAGATGATTTTAAAAATGGAAGATAAAGTTAGATTAATCAGGTAGAGATTGGATAAGGTCAATAATAGACAAAAGAGTTATGTTAATATAAAGAGGACATATAGACAATTTAATATAGATGATAATTTTTTCTTAAAGGTTAAGCCAGAGAAGAGTTTGATTAAATTAAGGAAGTCAGTGAAACTATCACTAAGATATGTGGGACCCTTCAAAGTTTTAGAAGTGGTAAATATTGTGGTCTATAGGCTTGCATTGCCACCATCCCTAAATCTATTACATAATATGTTTCATGTATCTTATCTTAAAATGTATATAGTTGATCCTTCACATGTTTTAGATTAGAATGATTTGTAGGTTCTGGATATTAGGATGGTCATGGTAGAACAAATAAGAGTAATTAACACTTGCAAATTTCATTTGTATAATAGACAAGTGTTATAGTACAAGGTCTTATGGGACCAATACTCTGAGGATAGTGTTACTTTAGAGGACTATGATGAGTTCTATAGGTTATTTCCACATTTGTTTGAATTATTTGATACTTGATACTATGTTTTTATCATGTTGAAAATCTATTTTTTATTTAAAACTATTACTTGAATAAGTGTCGTTGGTATGATGACCGTTTTAGAGGGGAAGGTTATTATATCTTGATTTCACCCTAAGTATATTAACCTTTTAAACTGTGGGTTATTATGGTTTTTTTTAACTATCATGCTTTGATTTGATCTTATGACATATACTATTTATAGGAAAATTATATGATAATTAGTTTACATAATGGATTGCTTATGTGGTAGTTGTAATTTCTTATTTCTATACATTGTAGATATATATTTGTTAGTTATGCATCATTGGTTGATATATATGATGACTCAGACTAATTACCTACTTGTCATGAGGTGGATACAATATTTATTCTACTCTCAAAGCATGATGGATGGAGAGAATCATTGAAGAGGATGACATATATGGAATGATTTTTGTAAGATAGAGGAACTGCTAGTAATCCAACACATACACCATAGTATAATAACTTGTTTAACTCTTTTTATTGATTTAGATAATGAGTGTTTATATACCTCTATTATGCTCATGCTTTCAATTAATTTTTATGATGATTTGGTTGGGTTATTTCATGTTTGATTATAGTACATAGATTTATGCATATAATATGGTTATCTGATCATGTAGTTGATTTTGACACAATTATAGGTCTAAATGATATTCAGTGAATATCATTATCTTGATTTGGTGTCTTATCATATAAGAGTTTTATTAGTGTTAAAAATTTAACCATAAAATACTTGTTTTATTTAAAAAATAGATAATCCTTATACCCTATAAATTAGAAACAGAGTTATCTTGAGATCATTATTAGTTAGTGGATTTATCTTTTTTGGAGATTATTACAAGAAATACATTAAGTTGTAGAAATTTAATTATAAACCAATGCATGGATTTTAGAAACTAAAATTCTATAATTATCTTCTTAAGACTAAGTTAAGTAAACTTAAAAAGTAATTTACTTGGATTAACCAAAAAAATGAAACTACACTTAAATATATTTAGAGTGCATGAAAAGGAAAATTATTGTAACTCAAAGTGATGTCATTAGCTGAAGGAAAATAAAACTAAAAAGAAAACCATGTATTTTTTAAAGAATTTTAATAAAATCCTAAAATAGAAAGGATAAGTGGTGACTTGAAGTGATTTACATGCAAGAGGATTAAATAAAGATTATTATTAAAAGGTAGTGACTTGCATGTAAGAAAAAAAAAATGGAAGGTTTTTAGAAAAAGAGAATTAATAAAAATATCTTAAAATAGGAAGGGGTGGAGTGAGTTTTGCATGAAGGAAGAAGAAAAATTAATAAAATGAGGATTATGTTTGACATAATGGACATAGTAATTTGATAAGAGGGGAGAGCAACAATGAATAAAAGGGAGCAGCAATGATTTCAAGAGAGAAGGGCAGTGAACTAGGAAGTAGAAGGAGGGAAATGAATTAAAGAGAGGAGCAACAGTGAATTAAAGAAGAATAAGGAAAGAAGGTGCCTAGCATATGAAGGAAAATTTATAGTGATCTAATTGGTATTATTCTTTAAAATTGATATATTTTTCTTAATCAATATACTTATATAACTCCCAGCATGATAATAATTAGAAGTATTTGTTGCAATAGAATTAAGAGTAGAACTTTATTTTACCTTGGTTTTCCATATTGAGTTATAAACTCAGGTTCAATTAGGTTAACATATCTTTCTATATATTCTATTTATTTTTTATTAACCATTGAATTGGTAGAACCTGTATTGGTGTTTGTATTTTGGCTTGCATGCAACAATAAATTGAGTCTACCATATGAAAATGTAATTAGTATTCCTTAAGATAGACTAAGTAAGAAATAATTGTCTATAAATTAGTCATGACTTATCTAGCCAAGTTAACTAATAAAATAAATTTAGAAAACATATTTTATGTTTGATGCAAATGGGTTTTGTATGTTGTTCGGTTAGTTAAATAATCATGGGTGAGTAAAATTATAGTCTTCACATGCAGATTTTAGATCAACATAATCAAGTCTTAAACATAGAATTCTTATAGAATGGATGTATCTATTATAAATAAGTCCATTTTTTGATATATATATATATATATATATATATATATATATATATATATATATATATAATAGTTACCTAGTTTTTAATAGGGTTTACTATTCCATATAATATATCTTTTAGTACGTTTAATGAATCAAGATTCACGAATATATATATATATATATATATATATATATATATATATATATATATATATATATATATATATATATATATATATATATATTCATGAATCTTGATTCATTAAACGTACTAAAAGATATATTATATGGAATAGTAAACCCTATTACAAACTAGGTAACTATTATACAAGTATAGTTATATACAACTTATTTTAAGTTGAACTTTATCAGTTATAGAATGACTATAAGATACATGTCTAAAGTTAGATATGATTTTTTTATGCTTTAGATTATCAAAGATACATGAGTTGATTTGACTAGGCTCCATAGAGCTTAGTATCTATTTATTGAATATATAGGCTAAATGTCTATTGAAAATGTAATAGTATTATTTTGTTATACCTCAATAATAGTTGGTGTATTATTAGACCAGTTGTGGCTAGAATATAATATGATTACCTTCCTTACAGATATTTTATGTTATGTTGTGTTGCATATAGTATTATAATTTGGAATTGTTATTGTTATAAGTTTGTGATAGTTTAATTTGTTTGGCATAGTTTGTTTAATATCACTATGTAATTTATCAAAAGAATGAATGTTAATTACTTAGTTTTTTTTTTTAAATGCATTATTCTAATATAATCCATGTGGGTTGTTACATGTGGCATCAGATATTAGGCTCAATCTCTAAGACTTAATGAGCCATCAAAAGTTATTAAGGGGAAAAGTTGGCTTCTCAGATAGATTTACTATGTTCCCATACTTAGCTAGGCCATCACTACACATCATGCAGATATAAATGAACCATCATGTTTGATCATGTATTTCTAGTACTTATAAGTTAAATCAAGGTCAAAGGAGTTCATATATATATATATATATATATATATATATATATATATATATTGTTTATAGTGTCAAGAAGGTCCTTTGAAAATTTGGACTCTTAAAGTGATTTATAGATCAAGTTATAAAGCTTCAAAGTTTCTCTTATAGACTATGTCAGACCAGAGACTATCAAATTTAAACATGTTAAAGCTTGAGATCACTAGTTAGTAGATATAATGGTTAGATATTAATCATACATATTGAGATAAATAGTGTGTATGAATTTAACATGTCAAAGGTTGCATGCACAAGTGACAAGTGTCACAAGCTTGCTAGTCTAACAGAAGATCAATGATGAGTAGTGGTTTTTAATGATGAATATAAATGATACAAGATAGGTTAAAGAGTTAACAACCCATGTAAGACTACCAAATGGCACAAGTACAAGCACAAGGGATAATTAGTAAAGTGCTCAAAAGGCACACGAGGGTGCCAAGTGTCAAAATCTCAAGAGTTTTGAGCAAGATCTAATGGTGAACACTGCAAGATAACATTTAAACTAATAAGAGGAGATTGATTGATCACATTTTTTCCAAATTGTTAGGAAGCATTGAGATGATGATATGTTTTCAAATTTTAACAGTTGTTTAGTGAATGTTGGAATTCAAATATTCAAATTTGAGAGGGAAGACAAGTTTAATTTTTTGTGTTATAACTTTTGATCTATACAAAATTTGATGATGCAATAAAAAGAAAAGTTATAGAGGACTTTAAGATTCATCTAAAAATATTCATTTTAAGGTCTAAATATTTTTATAATTAAATGTATTGAGCTTCAAAGTTGACTGTGTGTTCCTTCATGCTCTACAAGTAACCCAAGATAGATAACTTTGTCTTGATGGTCTTTCAATTTTTAAAGATGTGCTAGATATTATAAAGTATTTTAGACTCAATAAGGATCATTTTTATGTACCTTTTAGGTTTGACCAACCCATATTTAGTATCAAAAAATGATTAGAAGATGACTATTTGTTTGTTCATGGTGTTCTTATGTATAAGGTCAAAGACTGATCTATTTTTCTTTATCATAGGAGTGTTGTGATGACTATGATCATTTGAGGATGTCAACAGGGTAATATGGAGTGGACCTATGTATTTGGAAGTGTTTATGTGTTCTTAGTTTACTTTAATAAGTGTCAAAGAGGTAAATGAGTCTTAATAGGACTTAAAAGGAGACTTAGGCCTATTTAAAATAAGGTTGTGCTTAAAGGTGACCCATGTAAGATGTCTTAAGGATTAAGGGAAGTCTAAAGGCCAACTAAGAAGATAATAATCATAAAGGCTCTATAAATGGTGAAATTAAAGATGATGATTTATAGATGTGAGAGATATAAGTGAAGAGGTGTATGTGAGACTTGTGGAGTGAAGGAAAGGGTGTGTGCCCAATGGATGGGTTGTAGAGTAGAGTAGGTTAATGACTATGTGTATGACCTGTAGGTCATATTATGATGTCAAGAATAGTGTTCTTATAGGTTTGAATATTTTGGATGAGTAAAGAGGTCTAGAGTGATCCAAAAGGATGTTTTGGATGCCTTGATTGTGAGCAAAGGATATATGATGTATGTGTAAGTTTGGTGGTTGATTTGAGAGGTAGATCAAAGTGTGGGTTGTGTAGTTTTTAGATTTGAAGAGAGTTGATATAAATTATATTTCCATCATATTGATAGGAAATCAATGATCAAGAGATGTTCATTTTATATGTGTTTGTAGGGTACTCAACATCTAGGTGAGAAGGACTTGACCAACAAGTGGTCATAAGGACTTGATTATATTAAGGGTAGGTTCTCCTTGTGAAATAGGTGTTTCTCTAAAGACAATCAAAAGGACTTGACCAATAGGTGGTCAAAAGGACTTTATCATCCTAGGGGTAGGTGTTCCTTATGAAATAGGTGTTTTACTCAATTGTAGTCATAAGGATTTAACTAGTCTCATGTTTGTGATCATCTTATAGGACAAGTATTACATGTGTTTGTAGGCTTGAGAGTGGGTTTTATTCCCTAAGAGGGTTTACCACATAGATATTATGTTATGTGTATGATCTTGTATTATCTATTATTCATTTTTATGAATTACTTGCATATTATATGAATGATTTTTGTAATTGAATAAGGGTTTGAAAGGATTGGAATTGAATTTGAAATATCTTACATAGTTGATTCACACCCCCTCTTAGTGATTGTAACTATAACAATGGGTATGCGAGCTAGTCCTTTCATAAAGACTTGACAGCTTGAAGGAGATCCAAAGTACAATATGGGTATCCATCAAATGCAAGGAGGTTTTTCCACTAAGAAAGAATCTATGTTTAATGGATCCAATTATGATTTTTTGAGTACAAGGATGAGGAAATACATCATGTCCCTAGGGTTTGACACTTGGTAATCTATTATGGATTGTTATTTTTCACCTACTATTCCTCCATCTAATGTCGTAAATAAGAAGTTATTTGAGAATAATTCTAAGGTAATGAATGCTATCACTTGTGGTCTTTCAAAGATTAAATACACCAAGGTGATCCATTTCACATCTACCAAGGAAATGTGGGATAAATTGAAGACTATTTATGAAGGAGATTCAAAGGATAAGTTAACAAAGTTATAAACTCATTGAAGATAGTTTGAGAGTTTTAAGATGAAGGAAGAAAATTATGTAGCATCTTTTTTGTAGAGAGTTGATGAGATTGTAAACATCATCAGAGGTCTTGGAGAGAAGATTGAAAAAGCTATTATAGTTTAAATTGTATTAAGATCTCTCTCTTTCAAGTATGATTCAAAAGCATCTACTATAGAATAAATTCATGATCTTACTCAGTTGAAGATAGATGAATTGCATGGCATCCTTACTGCCTATGAGATGAGAGTAAATGATGATATACGACCAAAGAAGGAAGCAACATTCAAGATATAAATGAAGCAAAAGAAGAAGTTACAAGGTAATAAACTCAAGAAGGATGACATATCTGATTTTGATGAATATGAACTAATTAATTTGTTTACAAACAAATTGAAAATAGGGCCAAGAAAGTATAAGGGTAAACTACCCTTCAAATGCTTCAATTATGGAGAAGTAGGACATTTTGATAATAAGTACCTTCATAATCATAAGAAAAATGATGATGAATAGAATTATCAAGGTCATGAGTATGGAAAGAGATCATTTAGGTCTGATAAAATCAATAAGGGATTCAGAAGGTTTGACAACAAGAAGAATTATTTCAAGGGAAAGAAGAGTCTCTACACTAAAGAAGATTTTAGTTCATCAAATGAGAGTGAAGATAGTGACTCAGGTATGATCATGAAAATGATTATCTTGTTTAGGATGAATACCTCTTCATGGCTAAGAAAGTAATATTCTCATATCAAAAGGAGTCTACTTGGAGTTATTCAAATGATGATAAATATAAGGTGGACTATGAGACTAAATTGATGAATACTCTTGAAGAACTAAAGATTGAGAAGAAGATTAACAAGAAGATGAAGTTACAAATCAAGGAATATGAAGATTAATTCAATGTGTTTGAGTCAAGAATGAATGAAGACACCAAGGATCATAAAGATATAGTCAAGCATCTCAATTTTTAATTATAAATCATATCTACAATCCTGAAAGCTAAAGAAGATGAATGTTCAATGTATGTAATTGATAATAAATCATTAAAAGTTGATTTAGAGAAGAAATATAATAAGATTAAGTTATTTGTGAGATTTGAAAATAGCTCAAGTGATGTAGGCAATATTTTGAGTGGTTAAAATCATGCAAGTGATAGAATTGGTCTTCGGTATAAAGACGAACTAGAAAATGTAACTCAAGACAAGATGAAGACTAATGTAAATCAAACCTTGAAGGTCAACCACCAATCAAGGAATGAATATACTAGTAGAGTGAAGACAAATTAGATCAAATAATAAAATTACATGAGATATGAAAGTTTCACTAGTTATTATTACACATGTAATAAGTTTGGGCATAGAGATAGAGAAAACAAGAGACTTATTAGAAATGAGTTTGCATGGAACTATGATGAGGGCCATCAGTTAAAAGGTGAGTCTTCTTCAAAAGAAGTAGTTTATTTATTTTTTAATAATGTACATGTTGAAATATTTTTTAATTAGGAAAGGTAGGATAAGCTTCTTGTAAAAGCTATAGTGTGTTTCAGTTATCAAGAGAGAGGTCACATTACTAGATTCTTCAAGTAAAGGCCTAAAAGACATAATAGGTTTAGTCAGGCTCCTAGAATGTAAGAAAGAAGGCAAGTTAAGTCATGGAAACTAAAGGTGGTAACTGTGAGTCATGATGAGTCTGTAGGTCTAAGTAATTTGTTTGTTATTGTGGAGAATGCTACAAAAGTTGAAGAGTGACAAAGGTTCTCATTGTTTGCTCATGTTATGAATGAAGAGACCAAGCTCAAAGAGAAGACCAAGGTGTTGGTTGAGGCTAGTTCTAAGGTGTGAATGGATTCAAGTGAACATCCTGATGTTGTTGAGCAAGTTTCATGTAAAGAACATTATTTGTCAATACCTAGTGATGAGGTTCTAAATTGTAAGGAATATTCTTTAACTAAAAAAGTATGTCATGAATCTATGTTATCCCCATGTGTTATCAATATAGTCTTAGAAGATAAGGAAAATGGTGTAGTGGATAATCAATTCATTTCTCTTAAGCCTAAAAAGAAGAATTAAAACTATTAGTATTAGATGACCAAGGAGAATAAGGAATATGAATATTTGTGGACAACTCTTGGTTTCACATTGTTTTAAGGAATAATGTGAAGGAGGGTACCTTTATGTTGCTTCTCAGGAGACATTATTTTTATGGAGAAGCAAGTATGTGTGTTCAAGGTGTATTTTGAGACTTTTATCCAAAATTGGAGTAGTCTACAGGGTTAGATTGAAGGTTTCTTGGTGGAAAAGGATAATTTGAGAGTTTGCATAGAAAAATCTACTGACCTTATTCTAACATGATCTAGGTGGTCTTATGGTCTGAAGGTATGTTAAAGTCAAATTGGATATTTTTGAGTGCTCTCATTTTTTTCTTAGTTTTGACTTAAGGGAAAGTAGGCCTAAAATGGGTTATATTATGTATGGGTTATCAAAGTTGTGAAGGCTCAAATCTTCATTCAAAAGCATGTTTTGGTTGTCTCCAGGTGTGCAATAAGTTTCAAAGGTGGGTGTTGACTAGAAGGAGGTTTGTTGATCTTTTTTTTTTTTGAGATTCTAAATTTTTGGGCTATGATAGAAAAGTGTTTAACCTTATAATTTGAGGTCTAAGTCCTCTTAATACATTAAATTGGCCAAATGGGTTATCAAATCAAGATTCACAAAAATTTGAAGTTTTATGGTTTTTTAATTATTCATGTTTTTGTCAAGATGGAGGCCTAATTCACTAGTAGGTTTATGAATAAAATATGTCTCAAAGGACAATATAGGAGATGAAAATTGGTGTGCTTAAGTGGGAATATGAAATTTCTCCATATATGAAGTTTCAGGTCTTGAAATTATGTCTACTAAAAGTTGTGGGATCTACAAATTCTAGGTAGGGCTACAAGGAGTCTAGATAGGCCTAGGGTGAAGATTTGATGTGTTTGCTTAGTTTCTCCAAAATATCAAGGCATGCATGTTTGAAGGTGAGTTCTCATTTTGGTTTAGATAATGTTTCCTATTTGTTGAGTGGCATGAAGTTTTATTAGTGGTCCTTGAGGTGGCTTGAGCGAGAAGGCTGGTAATTTTGTATGGTGGTTCTTCATGATGTGTGGAGATTTGAAGATGATCAAGAGGTTTAATGGCTCAAATATCTTTGGGGGAGTCCCTCTAAGATGTTTCTTGGTGAGTTCCATCATATTTTAGTGATTTTTGCATGTTTTTTCTTCACTATTTATAGTGCTTGGTTGAAGAGAGTATCGGCATGTAGCAAAAGGAAGTTGTCAAGGCAAGAAGAGGTAGGATCAAGGTAAGGGGTGGTTTGTATCATATTTATAATTGTTTCCTCTCATATTGGTGGTATTTTTAGGTCATATTGATCATTTTTCCCCACTTTTTCATTTTTTCAAAGGGGGAAAAGGTTATTATTATGAGAGTGCTTGAAGATAGAGAAGGAAGGTGAGTTGTATGATGGGTATTGACATCAATTACAAAGGGGGAGATTGTTGGAGAGTTGTTAATTATGACCTGGAGGTGTTCAAGTGAGTGGATAAAGTGTATTAATAGTCTAAGTTTCAATGATAAAGCATGTATGTGTTTATCCTAGTATGATTAAAGTAGGCTTGGTTGATATTTAGTTTTGGCATGATTAAGGATGGGTTTAAAGTATTGATCATGTGTGAGGGATCCTATAAAAGGTCAAGGATTATTGGAGAGCTTCTTTAAGTGCATGGTATTCATTTATTTCTTCATTATGTTCATCTTATCATAATGTTGATGCCTCTAAATACACCACATGGGTTCTTAGTGTTTAAATAACACTTCTCATTTTAGAATTCTATGAATTTAGAGAATGAGTAGAAAGTGGTGGTGACTTGATGTCACCTATGGTGAAATAAATACACCACATGGGTTCTTAGTGTTTAAATAACACTTCTCATTTTAGAATTCTATGAATTTAGAGAATGAGTAGAAAGTGGTGGTGACTTGATGTCACCTATGGTGAAATAGAAGTATATATATGTATTAGTGTTCCAAAAATTTATAATTAGTGATGGTTGGGAGCCATCATGGTCCATTATTTGTGAATTTCAGAGATTATATGTTAATTCTTAGTGAATTATGATCTATATTTAAGATAAAATATAATTTAGGTGGATATTTATAATGAAGCTAAAACTTAAAGTGATTTGGTGTAAAAAAGAGAAAAGAGAAGAGTAAGGTAGAAAAGAAAACAAGTGATTGCCAATCTTAGTTTCAAATATCATGACAAAGCATCAATTGCAACTAAGTATGAATTCAAATCAATATATAATGCAAAATAGCCTAAGCTTAGATTTCACTATATACTAGGTAAACTTCAAAGTATAATGTAAAGAGTCACAAGCAAGAACCAAGTCTACTTTAAAGGTTTACTACTATAATCAAAAAGCACTTGCACATTTGAATAGAGATCAAAATATAAGTGAAACAAAACCCAAGATCCTCTAACTAATCTAGCATGTGCACAAATTAGAAACCTTGTGATTAGAAAATGCAATCCATAATTCAAAGAAACCATTCAAATTCAAGACATAAAACTAGTAAGTGAGAGAAAATTCATCTTAGTTATTGACATATCAAATATGGAAAATCTTTACAAAACTCCTTGATTATATTAATTTCTTTAAGTATACAAAATTTTATCAAATTCTCTCTCACAAAATGGTGATACATGCCTTTATATAAATATTAGGTAGTATACCAGTTAGTTACAATATACAAGTGTATAAATGATTAGGATAGTTATCTTTCCCAAGATAGTTCTAGAATACACTTATTTTCTACAATTAGACTGACCTAGGGTAAATATGCTAATAGACTAGAATATGTCTTACAAAATAATATTCTTATTCTAAATATTATAATGTTTTTTATAAAATGAATATTAACTAGTTGGTGGGCCCATTGCCCTTGAACTCTCCTATTGATTCTATAGCAATTCCATTGCCTTCTAATGTTGCTTCTTGATAAGATCAAGGTCCATAACTGTTTCATGAGGCATATTCTTCTTAATTATCTAGTTCATCCAAATCCATATCATCTCTAGCCATAGCCTCCTTTATGTTCCTAGACTCTACTATCTTCTCCTCAGCATTAAAGATCATATCCAAGATTCTTATGTTGTCCCTACCAGATTGGCCTTAGCTTTTGATCTTGACTAAATGCATGACCAAAGTGATCTTGTGCTTGAATTTATATTCATCAATGACACTAAGGGCATCAATATTGGTAGGATTAACCAATATAGAACCCAAGATCTACTCAATCCTAGAAATCAATTCCTTGTTATCTATCAGGAGCCTATCCATATTTCTTATCCACACCCTTAGGCCTTGGATTTTATTGAAAATTATCCCCAATATGGAATTTAGATGGGCCAAGCTGATAGATTTGAACTTAGAAACATTTTTCCCAATCCATATGCTAATGAGATCCCTTATCTTGGTTTTTACCTCTTACCACTCTATTATCATTTCCTTGGCTACTTTCCTTTGCTAGATTAATGCATCTTGACTTAACTTTATGGACTACAGAGATATAAACATATCAAATAATGAGGCTTTAAACATATCCAAAATGTCATCAAGCATAGACAAAATTGCTTATGTCTAAAGGTTCTCTTTCTCCTTCTCTAAATTTTGGATCCTCTACTTCATGCCTTAGATCCAAGTCTTAGCTTAAGCTGATTGGGCATCAAGAAAAAATTTAACATCCTCCTCATGACTAGGATGCTCTCCTAGATATTGTCCTTCAATAGGGGTCAAGCTAACAAAAGTTTCTACCTTCTAAAAGGTAAACTCTTTAGTTCCCACTATGGCCTTCGTGGTGGTGACCCTTTCCAATATAGTTGTCTCTAGATTAAATTGGATAGTGGTAACTAGTTTTATAAACTTAAGAGGTTTTGGGACATCAATTCCTAATTTGTTTGATACTCTAGGAGCATCCATATTCTTACTCTCTAGCCTTCTAGTGGCCACTATACTTATTTCTTCTTCTTCTCTCATCAAATCCTTGATCCATGGATTCATGTCATCATGCACTTCAATGCCACCAACTTTTATCAGTGCTCATGAGTGGGAAAGAGAGGGGATATTTTGTAATTTCCCATAAATAAACTAGTCAGGGATGACTGGTCCATGAATGATAAATTCATCACTAAACAAATTTATCTCACTTGTAGGGTGAGAGATGGTAATCTTGGTCTCTTTGATCCAACAAGGACCAAATCCAACGCTAGATTCCTGTTCTCTTTAGGGACCACTGGGACTATGTCAAGAATAAGCTCTTTTCTTTTATCTTCTCTAGGATCCCCTGCTTGGATCTAAGTTTCTTCATCCATGCCTTATGCCTCTATAAGTTCCTTGAGATCACCCTTAAGTGTCTCATCTAGCTCTAAATCAATCATGTCCAAATACTTCATGGGTGAAGGTGGTCTTTGAGGTAGTGTTGAAGATAAGGGCCCCTCTCCAAGTTTTTCTTCTAGATTCTCCTTTCCATTCACTTGTTCAATTTATTTTTGAGGCTATGGCTGCTCTACTTGAGGTTATTCCTAAGATGTCCTAGATGGTCCAGGAAACAAGTGATACTGGATAGGATGCATTTTCCATGATTCTCCTTATAGCTTATCATCCTTTGTCAACTTGTGATCAATCTTGATTTTGTGCCCTTTGATCTTGGCCAACACTTTCTCATAGTTCTTGGCCTTAATGTAGATGGTGTCATGAACACTAAGTCGATGCATATACTCAGGCTTGGGCAACTTCTTCTCCTTCAAATGACTATGCACTATACTCTTTAGATCCCATATTTTGAGGTCATCCAAT
Organism: Torreya grandis; assembly: GCA_037957365.1. Classification (NCBI taxonomy): domain Eukaryota; kingdom Viridiplantae; phylum Streptophyta; class Pinopsida; order Cupressales; family Taxaceae; genus Torreya; species Torreya grandis. The sequence goes on along the minus strand of JARHVA010003593.1, from coordinate 1,030,793 downwards.
TGAAACCCAAATGAGTCTCTATGTTTGGACATAGTTTCAACTTAATTCTAATCTTGCAGTATAGTTCTTCTAATAATTAGAGGGAAGGGGTGAAAAATATCCTTCTTATTTTCCTTACAAATTCCATCAATGCCATGGATAAGTTGAGATAAGTTGGGAGGCAATTTCTTACTCAACTAGATTTCTAGGAACATGCACTAGTAATCTATAGGGTTGGGACATAATCCTTTGAATCCTTATGATTATGTAGTCTGGATAAAACTATATGTCACCCATCATCTAGACATATTTATTTATCAGTGGATGGACTCTAGGAATGGGAATACCTATAATAACCTCCACTATGGTTGGGTAAACACAGTCATAAATAAATTGCATCTGGTTCCTAAACTTAAAGATGTGAAATTTAGAGTAATGGTGGGAAATGGTATTTTTTCCCTCAAGAAACCAATTTCTAATCCCTAGGAAGTTGATAGAGGCAAGCAGGACATCCAGTAGGTATGACATCATATAAAATTATTTAGTTGTCTTCCTTTTGATCATAGTGAACTATTTGGTGAGGAAGACATAGATCAAATCTCCAATTGGTGGGGTGATATTTTTTTCCCCCATGAAATGCATAAATGAGACCCAAATTTTTGTTTACATAGGTGGTTGAGGCTACCATTGCTCATTTTAATAGGGTCATGATTACCGTGATGCCCTCCCTAAATTGAACTATCAGGATATTACCCTCAAAGTCCTTGAAGATATGGGGTCCTTGGTGCAATCAAGGTCTAAGGATAGTGTTTAGGTCATGTTTATTGGTCCATTCTTTGATTTTAGACAAGTCTACATGGGGGATTTAGATTTTATAGTATTTATCGAAGGACACAAAGGAAATATAAGCTACCTTTTTATAATCCCTTCCTAGATGATACAATAACTATCTACCTTACAATCAATAAAGATATGAGCAAGGATATCTATGAAATTCAATACCTCAAGCTTTACGGTAGCATAGTGAAGGCTAGTCATCTAGAATGTAACCAAGTTATAATGGTTCTTGCTCACCATGGTAATGCCTCTATGTAAAAGAAAATTTTATACCAATTCTTGATTCTTAGGGAATTCAAATCCATAACATCCAATTCAATGTCTATGAAGATATGTCCCTTGTTATTTGTTGATAGGTAGAGTTTTGTCTCCTTCAACAGCTGCTTGTGAGCGGCCATGGTCTTTATCTCTACAAATTTCTCACACTAGACTTTAAAATTGGTTTTTTTAGTAGCTATTATGGTGATTATAAACACAAGAAAGCTCTCTTTGGATCAAATTATAACCAATTAAGTTCACTTGGGTCACTCTTATACAAGGTTTAGGGTTATAGATCTTTAATGGTAGGATATATCTAGACTCTAGCTCATACATGCTTCTGATTTGATTTGGACCTTTTCCTTTATACCTTCACATTTTTTAGCCCACAAGATCTCTTATTTTATCTTTTTCTACTTATGTGGTGCCTATGTGGCATTGGTCTAAACCTTTCATGGAATTTTTCATAAATGCATTTGAGCAATAGCCATTAGCATTTAAAAATGCCTTCTTTTATTTTGCTCCATTGGATTGAAATCCTAGAATAGTGAGTCATTGATTTGATCTAATATTTCACCTATTTATTGGCTCTTTGGAACTAGTTCCTCATGGTTATGCTACTTGGCACCCTCATGTGCCTTCCTTTGCTCTGTATCCTACATCAATAGTTGTTGAATGAGCATTGGCCACATGGTGAGCTCGTTGGTCTTTAAAAATTCATCAATGCTTTCATGCCATTAGATCATGAAGCATGAAGCATTGGATTATTTGTTATTTTAACCTCAAATGTGATTTTTCCATGTTTTAAGCCTACAGGCTCTCGAGACTCCATTAAGAGGTCTTTGAGGTCCTCATGTCATTGGATTAAATGCCATGATAAAGCACAAACCATTTATCTACAAAATATTGCCAAAATTTAATTTAGCACATTACTAAGGTGGGACTTAGGCTTAAATTACATAGGCTAAGGTTTATTTTCTTTTTATTAAACATAGAATAAACCATAGGCTAAGAAATTTATACCTAAGTTTTCCAAATCCATATAATGAGGATCATGGTAAAATGTTTTTATCCCAAAGTTTACAATGTGTTTAATAAACACAATGTATACTTTGGGCTAAAATATATATTCTAACCCTTAAAAACATGCCCAAAAGGATTAACATCACATGGTGATCTAATAACAAATAAGATTTTATTGCATTGACAAACACATTAAAACCTTTATTTAGAACATTTCGTCTAAGCTCTACATTACAAAGATCTTTTAAAATAAGACTTAGTATAATTCTATAGTTTGAGGTTCAATATATTTGAACAATCTATAATGGGGAACTTAAAGTATAGACTTAGACTAAGTTTATTTTGCATATACTTAGATCATGAGACCATTTCCATTTTTACAAATTGAAGATTTCTAGTGTTTGAACATCTTTTGAGGGATTCCAATCATCTACAAAGAAATTCATAATCTTTCTAGCAATTTTGGAGTGTATTTTGATTCTGAGTAGAATGATTCATTATCTTAAATTTGATGGCCTCATGGACATCAAATACATCCTTGTGGACATTAAATGATGGTCATGCAAATGTCAATTTTAAACTAGTGAGGCTTTTAATTTTTTAGGATTAAATTTGACAATCATGTGGGCATCAAATAGATCCTCATAGAATTTAAATTATGGTCACATGATCATCAAATTTAATCTCAAAAAAATCATTTAACCTAATGCAAGAGTGCCACTTGGCACTTTTGTGAGGCTTTCTAAGATCCTGGACCTAATTTGCTCTATCAGATCAAGATCAGTGATGAAGTGAGAGTTATAAGATTGTGATCTAAGAGCTTTCTCATGATTGGTTGTTTTTGTTAGGTGGGATATTTTTCTTTTAATCTTAAAATGTAAGGGTACCGCATGTCGATTCTATAGGCCTTCTATAATCTTTTGACTTTTCAACTGTGCTTCACTCCATCTGATCAAGCCTTTATGATAAAGTGAGAATCATTGGATGAAGGCTAAGGGTGAAACTTTATTGGGGCCTTCATGCCATTGGATCCTTTTCCCATGATGAATCATGTATTATTATATCTTTTAATATGCATGTTGTTTAAGTCCAAGCTCAAGTTTTTCTCACTCTGTTAGATCAAATGTCATGATAAAGTGAGGGTCATTAGATCTTACAAGATGAAAGGAAGTTAAGTTAGAACCTGGGGTGATATAAAAGACTTAGGCTAAGGTATTAAGGCTAAGGTCTCATTCATATTAATAAATACAATGGGGCTTTAAGATAAAATGTTACGCTAAGGCATAAATTAAAAGGGTCTAACTAGGATATATTAAAAGGATCATGAAATGAATATTAGTTAGGCACATAAGGAACTTTAAAGGGGAAGAAATAAATAAGGGGACCAAGCATTTTAGGCTAAATTATATTCATGTTAAAAAACATAACTAATCTTAAGATATTAAATTTATTCTTAGGTCTAAAAATGGATTTTTAAAAGGTTCCTACCAATTTTAGTTCCCACCAATATTCAAATTTGAATTGAAGGTTTGGCCAGGGTTTTGGAACATGAATTTCTCAAGAGAAAACACCATGGAACTTGAAAGTAAAAGTCATAAAGACCATTTATTATTAATTTTATAAAAAATTAAATCAAAACATAACTAATTAGTCTTTCTTTTGATAAAGTGGAGGATCTTTAAATTTTAAAAATGACCTTAACATGCCATATTTTCATGTTCAATTTTTAGGGTTTCTCAAGGGTCCCAATTTTCTAAAAAATGGGGTTATATTAGCCTTAAAAAATAGTGACTCATGGGGGAAACATAAAAATATGTTAGAACCTAAAGACTCTAATTTAGACAAATAATTAGGTCATCTACTCCACTTGATCAATATCATCATCTAGATCAGATTATCATTGAAACAAACCTTGCACTTGTAGAATGAGGGTCAAACATTAAGACATAACTATATTGTGTGTGTGATTTGATTCTGTTTACTATTTACCATGGTATTCAAGAAATAACTTCCAAGTTTCATGTCCTTATTAAAACTTGACTTATATCATGTTATGATGTTCATTAAGAACCATGCTTCTTGTTCAGGGAAGGATTAGCCATTACTCTGCTACTAGTTAGACATCCATAGCCCCAATAGAGATGCCTTTACCTCTACTCAAGGCCTTGCTCCACTACTAGCTATGCATCCATAGCCCTGATGGAGATTACCATAATATCCTATTCTTGAAAGCTTTTTATTTTACATTTTATCTTTCTTGTTTGTATTTTCTTTAGACTTTTATTCTTTTAGCAAGGTTGGGAACCAGGGTAACAAGGTTCAAGATTTGGTCAAATGTTTGACCTTTTGAAAATCACCTATTTTTGTAACCATTATCCCAAGAAAGGATGATGATTAAGTGCTAGCATGGGTATATCATGATATTTTGAGTTCACACCTTATAGTTGTAAGTCTTCTTAAAACTAGTTTGAGGTCAAGACAATGGTCAGGTTCTCATGAAATAGTTGGTTTATTCTATTGGTCTTTACTATTTTTTCCATGTTAAAACATTATGATTTACATTTAAGGACCATGGTCATCATATACATGGGGTTCAAACCTACATTTATAAATTTTGGGAATTTTCAAGCAAACTTCATACTTGAGCTCAAGATTATCCAAAAGGATTTATTAGAATCAAGGAACAAGGCAACAAGAAGGAAACACAAAATAAAAAGTAGGAAATAAAGATATTAAAGGAAGGTAAAAATATATATGAATGCTTATGTACAAACAAGGGATAGGAAGGAAAGTACCTAAAATAAAACTAACTAGCATACCTATACTAAACTTAACCATCTTACAATTTACTCTATAAAGATCTCAGTGGGAGTAGTATAAAAGTAGTGCTTGAGGTATTTCCCATTGTTAGGCAATGTGAACTCTACTCCTTATAGATCTTTGATCTTGAAGGTATTGTTTCCAAGTGTCTCTATTATTTTATAGGGCCCAATCCATAGGGGTGTGAATTTGCCATGCTTTCCTTTAGGTTTAGATGTTTTATCCCATAAGAGGACCAAGTCTCCTTTTCTAAGTACCTTTACTTTTAAAATTTTATCAAACCATATTTCCACTATGGTTTGATGCCTATTGAAATTAGTAAAAGCTTTTTCCCTTGCATCTTCCATCTAAATTATGTCCAGTAATCTTATTTTTCTAACTCCTAACCCTCTTCCATATATTCTTGCATGAATCTATATGTGGGTATCCTAAGAGTGATATGAAAGAAAGGTCCTTATCCATACACCAATAAAAATGGTGAGAATATTAAGGCTTGCTTGATTCTTATTCTACTAGGCTATAGTACAAATTTGAGGATTTTGTGAAAGGTCTTGGGTTTATCTTTAGCATATTTCTTGATTTCTTTCATCAATTATTTATTTATAGACTTAGAGACTCCATTTCCTTGGGGATAATGGTTGGATGAAAACCTAAGAGTGATGCCATTATCATAATCCCATTCAGTCATCTATATATATATGAATGCAGACCCATTGTCACATACTATAGAGACTAAAATTCCAAACCTAGTACAGATGTTTTCTTCTAAGAAGCTAATCACTTATTCAATCCTACGTTATTTGGTGACTACAACTTAAAACCACCTTGTACAATAATATATGGTAGTTAAGACATATTTTTAACCTTTAGATGAATTTGGGTTGATTACCCTAATAAAGTCCAACTCCCATTGAGAAAAGGGTTTGTCAACCATGACTGGTTGTAGAGACAATATCCCTTTGGTTCCTTGGGGATAAATACTTAACATGAGTGGAATTCCCTTACATGTTTATGAGCATCCTTAAAAATAGTTGGCCAATAATAGCCATCTCTAATAATTTTATAGGCTATGGTCATCCTAGATGGATGTTCACTACCCAGCTTTTCATGGAAAGTGATCATGATTTGGGTGGCTTCTTCTTGTGAGACACGTCTCAAGTAAATTCCTTCAAAATTTATTCCATATGAGACCCCATATTTGATCAAGTAATGGGTTCCCTTCAATCTTATGGATCTTTTTTTCTCCTTATATAATCTCTTAGGACAAGTACCATTGATTAGCAAATGTATGATTGAATCATACCACTCATTAGCTTGAAAATTTAATTGATCCACTTGCATAATACTTAGCCTAGCATTAGCATTAGAAATCATCTAGATCAAACCATGGCATCTTACTAATTTTTTTTCATGTCCAAGTCATAATCCTACAAAACTAACATCCAACTACCCCTATGTTGTCCCAATTCATTCTAACTTAACATAAGTTTAGTGGTAGGTTCAGGTATGATAACATGTACCTTATTTATAAGGATATAGTGTCTAAATTTATTAATTGATTTAACTAATGCATATGCTTACTTATCAATCAATGAATAATTTAGCTCAATATTGTTAAAATTATTACTCATAAAATCTATGGGGTGATCACACCAATCAATCTTCTCAGTTAACATTGTAGCCATAGTATGTTCAAATGCAAAGGAATATAGGTAGAAGTCCCTTAATAAGTTAGGACTTATGGGGATCAGAGTTTGGCTAATGGCCTCCTTGATATCATGAATACATTTATATATTATTCATTTCATGTGACCTTGGCATCCTTCTTCATCATATCATTTAATGGCTTGACAATCTCTACAAAGCCAAAAATAAACTTTCTTACAAAATTTATCTTACCAAAAAAATACTTTAGCTCTCTTTTACTGTTTGGAGGCTCTATTCTAGATATGGCCTCCACTCTTTTAGGATCTATAGAAATCCCATCTTTGGTTATAATATGACCCAATAATTTTCCTTCTGTAACACAAAATATCTTCTTAGGGTTTAAGGAAATCCCATACCTTTTGCATATTTCAAAAACTTGTTATAAGTGTGTGAAATGATCTTCCCTATTTTTTTTAAAAAAAACTATTAGATCATCCATATATATAATAATTCATTTACCCATCAGGCCTTGGAAGGCATGGTCTATATCTCTTTATAAAGTATCTCCTACATTGATTATCCCAAAGGGAATCCTCTTGTAAGAAAAATTTCCCCACTTGGTGGTGAATGTTGTCTTCATCCTATCTTCTCTATCAACCAATACATGGTTGTAACCTAAAAATCCATCAAGAAAAGACATCATAATTGATCCTAAAATAGCTTGAGTCACCTAGTATAAATATGGAAGGGGATAATTTTCCTTTTCTAATGTTTTGTTTAAGTTTTTGAATTAAATAAAAAGTATAATCTCGTCATTCTTCTTCCTGGTTAGTACCAAGTTAGCCACCTAGGTACAATGCCTGATGGGTAAGACTATCCTTGCATCTAGTAGCCTCTTAACTTCCTTGAAGATCATTGGTTCTAGGATAGGATTTACTATTCATTATTTCTATTTTAAGGGATTATAGCTTTATTTAAGGGGTATAGTATGGGTAATAACTCTTAAATCAAAGATATTTAAGTCATCATAAAACTAGGCTATGACATCCCTCTATTGGGTGAGGAGTTCTTTAGTTTTTTAATTCTCGATGTTCATGTAATTTTTTCCAATGTTTGCTAGCTAGGGTTGATCTCAGAGACCAAGATCAATAACATTATATTATTTCTCACTTACCTTAATAATCTTAGAAACCAGCCAGTTTATCCTAATCAAATTGTCTCTCTAAAGCAATCATCCCCTTAGGGACCTTGTTGTCATTCAACTGAATGACTTTATCATCAAACTTGTCCTCCTTAGATGCATTTTCATTAGTCTCATCAATAATATTAGCATCAAATGCTCTGTAATTGGTCATGAAATCCAATATCTATTGATCATCATTGAAAACTTATAAATGGTTAACATTATCAGGCACTAAAGGATAAGGGATCAATTAAATGATAAAATTAGGGGAATCTTGGTTAGGCATGAGATTGGCTGCAGTAGATGTCAACTCATCAGTAGCTTAGTTTTCCTCTCTAAGGATGTATGTAATGCTAAAATCATCAAAGGAAATTAATAAAATACCAAACCCTAAAATCATACCTTTTACGATATGAGAGATTGCATTGGTATTTGTTTCTTACTTGGTTGACCACTAGTTTCGAATCCCTATAAACTAGTAGTTCTTTAACCTTATATTTGATAGAAAATTATAAACCTAAGATAAGGGCTTCATATTTATAAATATTTTTAGTATAATAGAATTAGAGCCTATAATAAGCATGGTAATTTTTATTAGTAGGATCACTTAAGACAACACCAACACCTGATCTAGTATTATACCTAGTACCATCAAAATGTAATTTCCACAATTTAGAAACAACATGAGAAATTTTGGGATCACATACCTTATCAATATCTAGGGTGAAAACCCCTAAGGTTGAGTCAATTATGCTAACCCTCTCATTCACAACATTATATTTTGTTATCATGTGTATCATCCTTGGTTCTCTCCCAACTTGATTTGATTAGGGACTCCCTTCTAAGGTAGCCACAAATGTGAGTAATTTGTGGACATGTAACCATTCAAAGCATTGGTTCACTCCCTACTTAACAATATTCCATAAACATCAAGTATATCAATAACTTGAATATCAATGAATTTTTTCACTCGAGGCTCAGAAGCTAACTACATGTAAACATTTAAAAGTTCCCTAGTTACCTTGACTCTAGATTTGTCTAACTAGGTTACAACTTTATCAAACTTAATAGGATTCAAGATAACTTGTTTGCATATACCTGTAGGTATGATGTTGGTAGAAACACTAAAATATATTAAGCAATTATGTAATTTCTTACCAAACATATTGATAGTGAGCAAGAAAGGTGGAGATTCAATCGTGGCTTTGTGCATTGTTACATTGGCATGGTCAGTGTTGGGTGGATTGTTGTACTTATTTGATAGAGATTCTAGTAGGAGGTCCCTTTGCTCTTTGATTTGTGTAATTTCATGCAATGAAATATTATCCTTTATCTTATTTATGACCTCAATTATGTTATATCCATTTTTATTAAAATAACTAGGAATCTTAATATTAAGTTTAGAAGTACTCCTTTTAGGTGGCTCAGGATTATTTATTGAAGAAGTGTCTAGAGGAGTTCCAAAATTATTTGGGGGAATTGAGGTAGTCAAAGGATGCCTTTACTCTCTATTCCTCAAGAGATAGGTCTTCTTTAAGAACTATTGAAAGGCTTGGATCTTCTTAGGGATCTCATCAAGTTCATTCTCTTCCTAAAAAGGGAAATCAAAAGTATCTACCATGAAGGCTTGATCAAATGAGTTGGATTCAAAAGCACTTGCACTATTTTCCTTGTTAGGAACCATGTCAAATGTATCTAAATCCTCTTGGAAAGCTTCAAAATCTTTACAAAACTTAATGCAATCAATTAATATTGCTTGGTTGTGTAATGTACCCTACAATAATCAGGTAATGCAATATCAATGAGGTTAATGTCTATTATTTTATTTTTAGGAGATGGATAATTATTCTTATTATTATGAAAACTATCAATTTGAAACCTATTATTTGGCCTATTATACCTCTAAAATGAGAGGTTCCTACCTAAGATTTTAGTAGTATTTCCAACTTGTTTTTCTAGTTGAATAAAATTAGTGCATAACTTTTGGACCATTTTTAAGATAAATTCATTCTCATTTTTAGGAGTTTCATAATTATGTACCTAGTTATTATTAGAACCAATAGTTGGTACCAAATCTCTTTGATCATTTATACTGAAACCATTATTAGGATGATTTAAGAATCCTAAGTTCTAATTGGGAAAAACATGACTCCATGGTAACTGATTTTATTTTGGAAATTGGTTTAATGTTGGGATATTTTGGTTGTTGTTGGGGAATAAGTTCATCACAGGCATAGTGGGTTGATGTTTGGCATAGAGTATGTCATTTTCCCCTAGGGCTGCATCTGATTATTAATGGTTACTACCTTATAATAGGTCCTAGTTAATGAAATTATAGTTGTTATGGACCTCTTTAAAAATATAAAGGTCATGGGATCTACTAAATCATTGTAGATTTCTAAAGCTAAGACATCATCAGGATTATAGGGTTTTATGGTCCTATTGTACTTTTTCTAAAATATGGCATTAAATAACCATCCTAATTGGTGATGTAATTATTAAACAAGTTTAATAACCATTCATAAGTAGTATCCTTAAAGGGAAAGGGGAATAACCTATAAGCTACATATTGATGCACAACATTTATCAACCTTAAGTCATCTTTAAAATAATTAATGTGCTCTTTAGTAGTCATAATGATAATTGGACTAAATGTAGGCAAATACTTCTCAAGGTTACGTGGGAGATCATGTACCACACCTAGCACATTGATTGAATATTCTCCCAAACAAGCCATACATGGATGAATGTTGAAGGAAAAAGTACCTTGAAGAGGTGATGTTGGAAAAAAATTGGACCCCCTACATCTACCTTTGTCATGTCTAGATTTTCTGTGGACCTCAAGTTCAAGCAAAGGTTCCCTTGTCTTTGAGTGTGAATTGGCTCAAATCTTTGGCAATTCTAGCTTAAATTTTGAAAATCCTATTTGAAATATGATGTCTCAAGCTAATATTCATAAGTAATAAGAATTAAATCTATACATTAAGATCATTTTACAAAGGTTGATTAAAAAATAGTAAAGGACATTGATTTTTTCCTAAAATAGTTCAAAGATTTATCCAATTATGATAATATGATCTATATCTATAGTTTATGATCAAATTAACTCATATATATGAAATATATGCCAACCTTTGATAAAAACAAGTCATCCTAATCTCAAAGACTATAGATTTTCAAATTTCAAGTTAAATTTACTAGAACCAAGCATCAAACCTCAAAGGACCTTGATATTTCTCTAAGTAGGCCCAAAGATACACAACAAACCACAAATATTAGTGATATTTACACTTCTAAGTAAGGAACTAATCAAAATCATAAAGATAGAATCAATATTTAGGTAAAACACACTAAAACTAACTAAGATTCAAAGAATTCACTAAGAGAAGGCCCTCCTTCTAGCACCAGTAGAAACACCTTGTTAATGCCTCTAAATACACCATATGGGTTCTTAGTGTTCAAAGAACACTTATCACTTTAAAATTATATGAATTTAGAGCATGAGTAGCAAGTGGTGGAGACTTGATGTCACCTATGGTGAAATAGAGGTAGAGATATGTATTACTGTTCAACAAATTTATAATGAGTGATGGTTGGGAGCCATCATGGTCTATTCTTTATGAATTGTAGAGATTTTATGTTAATTCTTACTGAATTATGATCTAGATTTAATATATAAACTAATATAGGTGGATTTTTATAATGAAGCTAAAATTTAAAGTGATCTAGTGTAGAAAAGAGCAAGGAAAAGAGTAAAGTAGAAAAAAAACAAGTGATTACCAATCTTAGTTTCAAATATCATGATAAATCATCAATTGTAACTGAGTATGCATTCAAACCAATATATAAATTTAAATATCCTAAGCTTATATTTCACTATATACTAGGTAAACTTCAAAGGATAACGTAAAGAGTCATAAGCAAGAACCAGCTACTTTAAAGATTTACTATTATAAGCAAATAGCACTTGAACATCTGAATACAAATTAAATTGAAGTGAAACAAAACCCAAGATCTTATGACTAATCTAAAATATGCACAAATTATAAACCATGTGATTATAAAATGCAACCCAAAATTCAAAGAAACCATTCAAATTCAAGACATAACACTAGCAGTTGAGAGAAAAGCCATCTTAGCAATTGACATATCAAATATGGACAATCTTTGTAGAGATCCTTGATTATATTAATTTCTTTAGTATACAAAATTTTCTCAAAATTATCTCCCTTCACAAAATGGTGATGCATGCCTTTATAGAAAGATTAGGTAGTATACTGGTCAATTGCATTATACAAGTGTACAAAAGATAAGGGCAATTGTCCTTCCCAGGATGGTTCCTAGAATACACTTGTTTTATATAATTAGACTAACCTAGGGATAATATGATAATAGACTATAATATTCATTACAAAATAATATTCCTATTCTAAATATTACAATGTGTTTATAAAAATAATATTAACTAGCTGGTGGGCCCATTGCCCTTAAACTCTCCTACTAATTTTTTAGCAATTCCATTACCTTTTGATGTTGTTACATGATAAGATCAAATCCCATGGTTAGTTTCATGAGGAATATTTCTTCTTGATCAACCAAGTCATCAAAATCCCTATCGTCTCTAGCCATATCCTCCTTTATGCTCCTAGACTCTGCTATCTTCTCCTCAACATTAAATATCATATCCAAGATTCTTCTATTGTCCCTGCTAGATTGGCCTTGGCTTTTGATCTTGACTAACTGCATGACCAAGGTGACCCTTTTATTGAATTCAAATTCATAAATGACTCTAAGGTAATCACTATTGTTAGGATTAACTAGCATGGAACCCAAGAGCTACTCAATCTTAGTGATTAATTCCTTGTCATCTGTCAGGATCTTATCCATATTTCTTGTCCACACCCTTAAGCCTTGGATTTTGTTGACCACTATCCTTAATATGGAATTTAGATGGTCCAAATTGATATATTTGAATTTATTAATCTTGTTCCTAATCCATATGCTGATGAGATCCCTTAGCTTGGTTTTTGCCTCTTACCACTCTATTATCATTTCCTTGGCTACTTGGATTTTTTAGCTTAGTGCATTTTGCCTTAACTTCATGGACAAAAAATATCCAAACATATCAAATAATGAGGGTTAAAACATATATAAAATGGCATCAAGCATAGACAATATTTATTGTGTCTTAAGGTTCTCTTTCTTCTTCTCTAAATTGTGGATTTTCTACTTCATGCCTCAGATCCTAGCCTTAGCCTAAGCTAATTGGGCATTGAGTAAAATTTTAACATCATCCTCATGAATAGGATGCTCTCATAGTTTTTTTCCTTCAATAGGGGTTAGGCCAACAAAATCTTCCACCTTATGAAATGTGAACTCTTTAGTTCCCACCATGGCCTTCCTGGTGGTGACCCTTTCCAATCTAGCTATCTCTAGATTAAATTGGATAATGGTGACCAGTTTTATGAATTTGAAAGGTTCTACGACCTCAATTATTGAGCTAATTGATGTTATAGGAGCATCATCTTCTTACTCTATCCTTTCAATGGCCACTATATTTCTTCTTCTTCTCTCATCAAATCCTTGATCATGGATTGAAGTCATCATGCACTTCAATGCTACTAGCTTTTATTAGTTCCCATGAGTGGGAAAGAGCGGGGATATTTAGTAATTTCCCATAAATAAACTAGTTAGTGATGATTGGTCCATGAATGGGGAATTCATCACTGAACAAATATACCTCACTTGTTGGGTGAGAGATGGTTAATCTAGTCTCTTCGATATAATAGGGACCAAAGCCATTTTTACCTTCCTCTTATCTTTAGGGGCCATTGGGAATATGTCAAGAGAAAGCTCTTTTATTTTATCTTTTTTGGGATCCCCTACTTGGATATAAGTTTCTTCATTATGTGCCTTTTCTTCATCCATGTCATATGCCTCTGCAAGTTCCTTGAGAGCACCCTCAAGTGTCTCATTTGGCCCTAAATCAATCATGTCCAAATACTCAATGGGTGAAGGTGGTCTTTGGGGTAGTGCTAAAGATGAGGGCCCCTCTCTAGGTCTCTCTTCTAACTTCTCTTTTTCGTGCCCTTGTTTAATTTTTTTTGAGGTTATGGTTGTTCCACTTGAGGTTGTTCCTAGGATGTCTCACATGGTCTAGGTAGCAAGTGATACTCAAGAAGATGCATCTACCACACCTCTCTTGATGGCTTATCATCCTTTGTTAACCTATGCTCAAGCTTGATGTTGTGCCCTTTGATCCTAGCCAATACTTCTTCATAATTCTTTGCCTTGATATAGATGGTGTCATGAAAATCAAATTAATGAATATACTTAGGCTTGGGCAGCTTCTTCTCCTTCAAATGATTACTCATTATACTCTTTAGATCCCACATTTTGAGCTCATCCAATTGAAACCCAAATGAGTCTTTATGTTTGGACATGGTTTCAACTTGCTTCCAATATTGTAGTATAGTTATTTAAATAATTAGAGGGAAGGGGTGGAGAAGACCCTTCCTCTTTTCCTTAAAAATTTGATCAATGCCATGGATAAGTTGGGAGGCATTTTCTTGCTCAGCTAGATTGCTAGGAACATACACTAGTAATCTATAGGGTTGGGACATCATCCCTTCAATCATGATGATTATGTAGTCTAGATATAACTAGATGTCACCTATCATCTCGACATATTTCTTGATTAGTGGATGGACTCTAGGCATGTGAATACCTATAATAGACTCCACTATGGCTAGGTAGAGTCAATCATAAATAAATTTCATATCGTTCCTACACTTAAATATGTGTAATTTGGAGTAATGGTAGGAAATGGTAGTTTTACCCTTAGGAGACCAATTTCTAATCCTTGAGACTTGATAGAGGCAAGTAGGGCATCTAGTAGGTATGACATCATATAAAATTATTTATTTATCTTCTTTTTTATGGTAGTGAATTGCTTGGTGAGGAAGACACTGGTCAAATTTCCAATTGGAGGGGTGAGATTGTCTTCCACCATGAAATGCACATAGGGGACCTATATTTTGTTTACATAGGTGCTTGAGGGGGCTCCTATTACTGGGTTTAATAGGGTCATAACTACCCTGATGCCTTCCTTGAGTTGAAATATTAGGATCTTACCCTCAAAGTCTCTGAAGATATGGGATCCTTGGTGCAACTAGGGTCTAAGGATGGTGTCTAGGTCATTTTTTTTGGTCCATTCTTTGATTTTGGACAAGTTTACATGGTAGATTAAGAGTTTATAGTATTTATTGAAGGCCATGAGGGAAATATAACTACCTTTTAAGAATTGCCTTCCCAGATGATCCAATCACTATTTACCCTACAATAAATAAAGATAGGAGTAAGGACATATATGCAATGTAGTACCTTAGGCTTTGAAATAACATGGTGAAGGTTGGTTTTCTAGACTACAACCAAGTCATAATGCCTCCTACTCACTATGGTAATTATCTGCTCCTTTTTTGTGATGAGATTTATCTCATCTATGGTAAAGAAGAGTTTAGACCAGTTCTTGATTCATAGGGAATTCAAGGCCATAACGTCTAATTTAGTGTCTTTGAAAAAACATCCTTCATTATTTGTTGATAGGTAGAGTTCTATCACTTCCTTCAATTATTTCCTACAGGATGCCATGTCTCTATCTCTATAAACTACTCACACTAGATTATGAATTGGTTTTTATAATATCTCTTCTTACGCTTAAAAACACAATCAAGCTCTCTTTGGATGGAATTGTAATAAATTGATTTCTCTTGGGTCACATTTATATAAGGTTTAGGGTTTTAGAGCTTTAATGGTAGGATATATCTAGACTCTAGCTCATATATGCTTCAAATTTTATTTTAAGTTTTACCTTTATACCTTTGCATTTTTTAGCCCATAATATCTCTTATTTTATCCTTCTCTACTTATATGGTGCCACATCTGGACCCTTCATGGAATTTTTCATAAATACCTTTGAGCACTATCCATTGGCATTTAAAAATGCCTTTATTTATTTTGCTCAATTAGATTGGAATCCTAGATTAGCATGAGCCATTGATTGTGATCTATACCCTCACCTATTTATTATCTCTTTGATACTAGTGCCATGTGTTTATGCCACTTGGCTCCCTCACATTCATTCCTATGCTCCGTATCCTTCATCAATAGTTTTTGAATGAGCATTGGCCATGTGGTTAGCTCACTAGTCTTTGAAAAGTCATCGATGCTTTCACACTATTGGATCATGAAGCAATATGAAGAATGAACCATTGGATCATTTCTTATTTCATATTCAAATGTGTTTTTACCACATGTCGAGCCCATCCGATCTTAGGACTCTATTAAAAGGTATTTGGGGTCCTCGTGTCATTGGATCAAATGTCCCAATAAAGCACAAACCATTGATCTACAAAAGATGCCCAATCTTTAAGTTAGTACATTATTAAGGTGGGACTTAGGCTTAAATTACTTAGGCTAAGGTTTATTTATTGTTTATTAAATATGGAATAAAATTTAGGCTAAGAAATTTATACCTAAGTTTTACAAATCCATACAATAGGGATCATGGCAAAATATTTTTAGCCCAAATTTTACATTATGTTTAATAAACATGATGTATAATTTGGGATAAAATATTTATGTCAAGCCTAAAAAACATGCCCAAAGGGATCAACATGGCATAGTGGTCTAATAACAAATAGGATTTTATTACATTGATAAACACATTAAAACTTTTAGTTAGAAATATTTGGTCTAAGCTCTACATTACAAAGATCTTTTAAAGTAAGACTTAGTATAAGACTATAGTTTGAGGTTTAAGGTATTTAAACAAAATACGATGGGGATCTTAAAGTATAGACTTATACTAAGTTTATTTTGTATATACTTAGATCATGGGACTATTTCCATTTTTTTAGATTGAAGATTTCTAGTATTTGAGCATCTTCCAAAAGATTCTAATCATCTACAAAGCAATTCACAAGATTTATAGTAATATTTTGGAGTTTATTTTAATCCTAATAAAAGTGATTCGTTAGCTTAAAATTAAAATCTTGATGGATTTCAAATACGTCCTTATGGATGTCAAATGATGATCATGCAAATGTCAATTTTAAGCTAGTGAGGTTTTTGATTTGATGGGCTTAAAGTTAACGATCGTGTAGGCATCAAATACATCCTCATAAATATCAAATAATAGTCACACGAACATCAAATTTAAGCTCAAAAAATTCCTATAACTCAATATGAGAATGCCACTTGGCACCTTCATGGGGCTTCCTAGGATCTCAAACCTAATTCACTCCATCAGATCAAGATCAGCAATGAAGTGAGAGCCATAAGATCATGATCTAAGAGCTTGATCATGATTGGTTGTTTTTGTCAGGCAGGCCCCTTTTCTTTTAATCCTTGAACGTAAGGGCACCATGTGTTGATCCTACAAGCCTTCTATAATCTTTTAAATATTCAACTATGCTTCACTCTATTTGATCAAGTCTTTGTAATGAAGTAAGAACTGTTGGATTAAGGTTAATGGCACAGCTTTGTTGGGGCCTTCACATTGTTAGATCCTTTTCCCATGATGAAGCATGGATCATTAGATATTTTAATATGCATAATGTTTAAGTCCAAACTTGGGATTTTCTCACATTATTGGATCAAATGTCATGATAAAATGAGGGTCATTAGATCTTACAATATTCAAAGAAGTTAAGTTATGACCCGGGGTGATACAAAAGACTGAGACTAAGGTATTAAGGCTAAGATCTCATTTGTATTAATAAATATGATAGGGCCTTAGGCTTAAAATGTTAGGCTGAGGCATAAATCAAAAGGGTCCAACTAGGAAATATTAAAAGGATCCTATAATGAATATTAGTTAAGCACATAAAGAACTTTAAAGGTGAAGAAATAATAAAGGGGACCAAGCATTTTAGGCTAAGTTCTAGTTATGTTAAAAACATGACTAAGCTTAAGATATGAAATTTATGCTTAGCTCTAAAAAATAGATTTTTAAAATGTTCCCACCAATATTCAAATTTTAACTAAGGGTTTTTCTAGGGTTTTGGAACATGCATTTCTTAGGATAAAACACCATGGAAACTACAACTAAAAGTCATAAAGACCATTTATTAGTAATGTTGGACACAATTAAAGCAAAACATAACTAAGCTTGATTTTGATAAAGTGGAGGATCTTCAAATTATAAAAATGACCTGAACATGCCATATTTTCATGTTCAATTTTTAGATTTTCTCAAGGGTCCCAATTTTTTTAAAAATGGGGGCATTTTGACCTCAACACATAGTTGGTTCTATGATAGAAAAATCTGAGTAGGCATATTTATGACATTATATTTCACATTTATGAAGGTTATAGGAGAAGATTTATATATGTATGGATTCCCGTATGTGAGGAGAACATATGGTTCAAATTATAGGTCATGCAATTGAGCATAACATAGGTTATTAAGGGGAAAAGTTTGATTCTCAGACAAATTTACTATGTTCCCATACTTAGCTAGACTATCACTATATGTCATGTAAATATGGATGAACTAAAAAGTTTGAGAATTTAATTTTTGGTAATTATAAGGTCAATCAAGGTTAAATTATTTCATAGAGATATTTTCTATAGTGCTAAGAAGGTCCCCTAAAAATTTGGACTCTTGAAGTGATTTCTAGCTCAAGTTATAAAGCTTTAAAGTTATACTTACAGACTATGTCAGGTCAGAGACTATGAAGTTTAAACATGATAAAGTCTAAGGTCACTAGTTATTAGATATAATATTGAGTTCTTAATCATACATATTGAGATCAATGGTGCATATGAAGTCAACATGTCAAAGGTTACACACACAGGTGACAAGTGTCACAAGCTTGCTTGTCCAATAGAAGATCAACAGTAAATGGTGGTTCATACTAATAAAGATCAATGGCATCAGATAAATCAAAGAGTAAATAATTCATATGAGACTACCAAATGACACAAGCACAAGGGACTGTCAATAAAGTTTTCAGAAGGCACATGAGGGTGCGAAGTATCATAATCTTGAGAGTTCTGAGCAAGATCTAATAGTGAGCATTGAAAGATAACATTTGAGCTACTCAGAGGAGATTAATAGAGTGTCTTTTCTCCAAATTGTTATGAATCAGTGAGATGATGATAATTTTTCTAATTTTAATATTTTCTCTATGACCATTGGAATTCAAATATTCAAATTTGTGAGAGAAGACTAGTCTACAATTTTTATGCTATAACTTTCAATATATGTAGAATTTGATGTTTTAGTAAAACTAAAAGTTGTAGAGGACTTCAAGGAACATTTCAAAATATTAATTTTAAGGTATAAATATTTTTATATCCAAATTTATTGAACTCCAAAGTTGACTATGTGTTTTTGCATACTATGCACATAACCCAAGATGGATAATTGAGTTTGTCTTGATGGTATTTTAATGTTTCAAAATGTGTTAGCTACTGTAAATTATTATAAACTCAATGAGGATCATATGTATGGATTTTGGAGGTTTGAACAATCCATATTTAGTATGAACAAATGCTTAGAATTTGATTGTTTGTTCATTAATGGTGTTATTGTGTATAAGGTCAAAGATTGATTTATTTTTCTTTAGTAGAGGAGTGTTGTGATGAATATGATCATTTGGATGTCTAAGGGGTCATTTGGAGTGGAAATATGTATTTTTAAGTGTTCATGTGTTCTTAATTTTCTCAAATAAGTGTCAAAGAGGTGAATGGGTCTTCATAGGACCTAAAAGGTGACTTAGGCCTATTTGAAAGAAGGTTGTGCTTCAAGGTGACCCATGTAAGATGTCGTAAGGGTTAAGGGAAGTCTAAAGGAAAAATAAGAAGATAATAATCATGAAGGATCTATAAATGGTGAGATCAAAGATGATTATTTCTAGATGTAAGAGATCTCAATGAAGAGGTATGTGTGAGAGTTGTGGAGTGAAGGAAAGGGTGTGTGCCCAATGGATGGGTTGTAGATCAGAGTAGGTTAATCACTATGTGTATGAATTGTAGGTCATATTTATAATGTCAAGAATAGTGTTCTTATAGGTTTGAATATTTTGGAAGAGTGAAGAGGGCTAGAGTGATCCAAAAGGATGTTTTAGATGCCTTGAGTGTGAGCAAAGGATACATGATGTCTGTGTAAGATTGGTGATTAAGTTGAGAATTAGATCAGAGTGTGGATTGTGTAGTATGTATATTTTAATATAGATAATATACATTATATTTCCATTAGCTATGTAGGTAATCAATGATTAGGAGATGTTCATTTTATAGGTGTTAGGAGGATGCTCAACATCTAGGTCAGAAGGACTTGACCAATAGGTGGTCAAAAGGTCTTGATAATATTAAGGTAAAGTTCTCCTTGTGAAATAGGTGTTTCACTAAATCCAATCAAAATGAATTAACAAATAGGTGGTCAAAAATACTTGATCATCCTAGGGGTAGTTGATCTTTATGAAATAGGTGTTTCACTCAATTCTGGTTAGAAGGACTTGACTAGTCTCATGTTTGTGATCATCTTATAGGATAAGTAATCCATGTATTTTTAGGCTTGAGATTGGATTTTACTCCCCAAGAGGGCTTCCCACATAGATTTTGTGGTGTGTGTATGATTTTCCATTATCGATTATTCATTGTTATGAATGACTTGTATATTCTATGAATGCTTGTGGTAATTAAATAAAGGTTTAAAAGGATTAGAATTAAAGTTGAAATATCTTGCATCATTGATGTACCCCCTCATTAGTGATTATACCTCTAACATGGATGTGCATGGACCTTCTACCATGAACCTAGTCTTTGATGAGGAAGTCAAGCAGGATAAGAAGTTGAAGTCTCTTACACATGTTAGGGAAAAGTTCAAGAAAAATTTTGGAAGTTCTAAGCTGAATTTAAAGAATAAGAACAATAAATAGATGAGCGAAGACTCTGAGGGTTATTTAAATAATCAAAATTCCAAATTCAAGAATGGATTGGCAATAAGAAACTAGGTAATGATTTCAAAGGCATTTTCATTAAAAACCCATAGGATGACAAGAAAGGTCCATTTGGAGTTTGTTTCAATTGTGGAGGAGACCATTATGCTTATGAAGGCACCAAGGATAATTCAAGTAACAAAGTTCCTAATTCTTATGAGGTCAATTTTTAGCAATATATTCATGCAGTAATTGATAATTGATAAGCAAAAAAGCATCACCCATAGATATGTTAGGTATTTTGTTTGAACATCCAATTTCTATTTTGATACATATAAGGGATACTAAATGTTTTAGACATATTATAATGTTTAGTAAGATTCTTATAAGAGGTGGATTTATGGTAATGCATGGTTAGTATAGTATGGGAATGACTCTAAAGTCATGGTTGAAAAGTGTCTAGTTGAATCATAGATTTGGTTACCTAAATTCACAACTATAGTGTGTCTATATGTAGCACCACTAGGGTTATATGATGTGATCATAGGAGTCAACTATATTTCTAAGCACAAGGACAAATTTGACTACTAATTGAATAAGGTTGAGTGTCTAGATGATTTTGGAGATTAGACACAAATTAAAGGTGAGAAGAGAGAATTGAGGCTTAGGTATATTTTTGCATTGAAACTTAGGAGGGATCAAGGAAAAGGATGCCAAGCATTTAAGGAAATTAGTCTCCCTTATTTTGGTCAATATCTAAATTCACCATCTTCTCTTTCATGCCCATATTGAGTAGGAACTTGATTAGTTGTCCAAGGTTGCCAAAGAGATTGATAAAATAAATGGATCAATTTTTTAATATTCTTGGATTGAAACACTTGGATTTCCTCACCTTATGTCTATACGCACTCTCCTATTTATATCCCTAACTCTCTCTAATCATATACATACTGTACAGATCCATACTTTCTTGAAAACTCCCACAGAATACTAGATTCCTACATTTTCTTAGGTTTTTAGACTATGAATCATTATTAGTGGGAAGGAAGAGGGGAAATAAGGGTCAAAATGCATTTAAAACCATGAATTATAGATGGGGAAGTTTGAGAGCCATTGTCTCCCACATGTGGGCCCCTTTAGTTGATAATAAAGCATTTGACTTTTGAGAAGACACACTTTACATATAAAATAGTTTGATCATGGTAATATGGTGATAATGTGGACCCTTAAAGGCATTATTGATGGTCTTAGTGGAATTTTTTATTAAAACTTGCATCATATTATGGTTAAACACCCCCTTTTAAGAAATAAACATGATCTCAAGTGAAATTAAAATAAAGGTTACCTCAATATCTATCAAGAGGCCTTAAAACATGTTAAAGTCCTAAATAAAGTTACTATTAGCAACCTAGATGTCACCCTACTTGAAGGCTGATAGATTTATATGAAATTCCTTCACACCTAGACTAACATTGGAATGATCTAAGGTATGGGACACCTGAACTCAGACCAGATCTCTAGTTTTGATGAGGCTATATCCTTTGATGTATCTCTTATGCTCTACTTACTAAACTCCTGATATTTGGGATGTAAAGGGTTAGAAGGATAACTAAAATGTAAATCTAATCTATTGATGGTGACACAACTATATTGTTCATTTATCCACTCTATTTGAGCACCTAAAACACTGATAATATAAGAAAATAACTAAATCTATAGCTCCAAATGACTCTTATGCATTAGTATTTCACATAGAGGTTTCATCATAAATCATGAGGGAAATTATGGAATAGGTCTGATTCAAGGAACTAACCATCCACTTATATCCATTATTAGCTTAGTCAAATGACATCAAACACTAAACATAACCTGCATAAGTTAGCATACAAGTAGCTAGGTGAGATAAGACTTGATAAGGGAGAAAATAGTACCATATGTTCAAATAAATGAACATAAACACACCATACCAAAATATGGAAATCTGAAAACCTTCATTTTATTATCTCAAAAGGTTATATAACTCAATCTTGGCAGAGTTGAATCATGCCCTAAGAGAGGGATCTAACAATTGGCTTAAAATCCTGAATATATAGAAGTGTGAAGAAGATCTAGCCAAGAGATTAGCATAAAAAAGAGAAATAAGAATCAACTCATCATAAAATTTAGTCAAATCTCCTCTAAAATATCTATCAAATGTTCTTAATACTTGTCTTCATGTTTAAAAACCTTTCATGAAACTCTTTTTGGCATTAGAATAAGAGGTGGGCCATTCTTGAGTTGTTGAAGCTTATTTTTATGCTTTCTATGCCATAAATTGGTTGATAACTCCACCTTTAAGTGAGTTTTAATTCCTTATCTTAAATGAAAACAAATTAATATGCATTTATTGTTTGTCAACTCATGATTAGTCACCTTAGAGTCATGGTACTTTAAGACTAGTTAGCTACCTCTCTAGGCCCTCCTTAAATGAAACCACACTTTAAATATGAAATTTCATGATAATTATAATTAAATAGAATATATATGGTGTGCATATTCCTCATGAACTCCTTGATTATCCCATTCAATACCAATCCTCTTTGTTTGTTTGATCAAATAGGCCTATTAGGCCAATTAGGCCTAATAGCCTACTTATTTCACTTGAAATCCAATATAACCTATAAGAAAACCATGAAACATAAAAATAAAATGAGTATTAGACCTATAAAAACTCCTCACTTCATGATATAGGTTCTCTTGGTGAATAAACTCTTGCAACTCAGTCACCATGGTTGACCAGTTCAATTTTACCTCATTTCTTGTAGACTGGTTATTTTGAAGGAATTGGTAGGGGAAATTCCAAGAAAATTATTGAACAACTGATTATTTTAGGATTAAGAACAAGTATTATGATTCAATCTCCATGAACTGTATTTCATGTAAACTTCCTTATACCTCTTTTTTTTCTTTTTTCTTTAAAAAACTTGATTTATTCCTTGATCCATATAATTATTTATAAAAAATTAGCATTTATGGGACCCTCTATAATTTTAATTTATGTGTTAAGATTTTTTATGTTGTTCCATGAAGTTTTTATGTCAATAAAATCAACTTTTCTCAAAACTAGTCACTACAATGGTTTGGGAGAGTTTTAGAGTTGAATATTCTTAATAATGAGTCATAAGGTAAATTCATCCAAGTCAAAACTTTTTTGACATGAATGTGTATTATATATAACCCATAAACATCCCTTAAAATATTAGGTTCCCATGCAAAATTTATGAAAATATAACATATGAAGGAAATTTGCCTATAGGGTTTGTAAGCATTCTAGACATGCTTATGCTATTAAAAAAAATTATAAATCAAATCCCCTTAAAAAACCTCAATTATTCATGAATTATGATTTCATATGGGTCTAAAATCATTCTAAATTTTTTTATAAACTCTTCACATGGTGAAAGATATGAGCATTTTATTAGGTGGCTTGAATGGGTGTCTAGAACAATAAAGTTCAAATTTGTCCTTATAGAGGAATTTGACTCTTCCATTGGTTTTCCCAATGGTGAACCTAAATGTACATTATAATTATTGTGTAAAAATAATGGTAACTTCCACTTTTCAAAATACCTCTCCAATTGCATGATGATCTTGATGTGGTCATAAGGATGAGGTATACTCATTTTCAAGTCTTAATTCTATGTGTAGGTATCCCAAACTTGCCATTTATCTCAATACAGGCTCACGTGTTTGACTATGACTATATTTTGGTGTTTTACCATGCTTTTTTGGTTCAAATAAATTTTTATAATATTTTATTAGGTCATAACAAACCTCTTTGTAGTCATTTTTACTCCTCATAGTTACCCCCAATCTTCCATGTCTCTTATGTCACTTTGCTCTTCCTCAATAGACCTCATATGACTATATATACACTACTACAGGTGGAAATTGATATAAATTGAGGTATTTTATGGGCATATCAATCTTATTTGTGCCAAGGAGACCTTCATATCACCTAATAAATACTCTCACATGCTCTTGATGGCATGTTTTCGCCTTTAACAAGGTCTTTAGGCTTCCCACTATCCAAAAACCATACAAGTTTATGTACCATATCCTTATGTCATGGTCAAATAGTGATTTAGTTATTTTATAAATCTTTTGAACATGTACATGTTCACTTGATATGCTTTAGTGACCTTCATAGGTCTGTCCTTGACTTGAATGTTCTTAACCTTTCATTTTACAAGCATGTGATTGTGTTAAAGATATTGATCTTTATATGGTTGTAGCTATAGATTTATAAATGTATTTATTACTATATTACTTTATTAGGGTTTTAAAACCATTAATATCTCTTGATAATTAAGCATCATCATTTTTTTCTTATATCATCTTCTTGAAATGAAACTCCTCCATAGGCTACTACTTAATCCTGTATGCTAGCTTGAAGGACCTTTAACCTTGAGATGGTTGTAGGTGGACCTCATTAGGTGAATATAACTATATATCATCCTTTTATATATATATTTATATTTCCATTGATTTATTTAACCTCATTATCATTAATTATTCTCTCAAATTCTTCTTGCATTGGATATGAAACCCCCACCATTGACCTTTGTGTTATCAACCTCTTCTAACTTGTAGATAGGTTTTTGTTCTTAAGGTTGTAGGTATGATTTTAAGGTTAAATAATCCTTCATATATATTGTTTTATTCTCTTATATAAAATGGAAATCCTTATGATATTTAAAAATATTCTTCAAACATAATAAGACTGTGTGAACCTTGGTACTATGCAAGATCTTAAAGTTTCATTGATTGATTGTGCTTACATGATGAGTCATTGTACATAATTTGAATGGGGTAATTTATGATTTTTTAGGGTTTTCTAACATAATAATATGTCCATGAGTTAATCCTTATATTATTCTTTCTTTAATAACTCAAAAATTTCCTTGAAAGGTCTCCTTTATGATAAACTCCTCTAAAACACTATTTCCTTTCATGACTATAGGTAGTATTTAATGAGATTTAGGTAGACCTTTAAAAGATTAATTTGACTTATTTATATTTCCTTAAAATATTATTTTCCTTTTTTTTTAGCCTATATCATCTTTTTACTTATCCTTGATCCAAACAGTCTCCATGACCTTAAAAGAGTCCTTCAAACTTATCAAGTCAAATCTTGCTAGGTAGTGGCCTAAGAGTAGTCATGTAGGTGTCTTTTTAGGCATTATAGGTGGTTGAAATAACTTTTCCTTTGAATAAGAACTATATTTTGACTAGAAAATTTATTCATTCATTGGCATTATTTGATCATCATGCTTGATTAGTCCTTCACACCATTAGACCTCACACAATCACACTATGTTCATCTTATTGTCAACCTTTTATAAATAGGTTTGAGCCCAAAAGATAGTTGTAGGTGTCCATGTTGAGCTACTTGAGGTGGTTGATACCTTTAACTTTTTTTTTTCCCTAAACCACTTTACTGAGGTTAACCATACTCATAGTACTTATGCATTTGGTGGTGCTTTAGGTTCTTAACACATTAATAAGTCTCTTGATGGGTTCAAAACCTTTCTTTTTGTTGTAACTTGCCTTTAGGCTTGTTTTAAGTATTCATTATTCTTATTAAACCATATTAAAGGATTTAACTATATGTTTTTTATCTCTTCTTTATGTCATAACAACTTCATGTTGATTAGTCATTTTATTGCTTCAAAAAGGAACCAATAATTAAGGACCTGCAAGTTGCTTATGACATATGCTTGCTATAGGGTGACCTCATTTAAGCCTATAGATGATGATTTCTTGGTGACACTTGGTAGATTGAGGATGTTTTCTCATTAGACTTATACCCAAAATGTAGGGTAATATAAATTAAACTATTTACTTAAACCCTAATCAACAACTTATGTTCATATCATAATGTTCTCTTTCCAAAAGATATGCTCAATTGAAGATGACTGTTAAATTCTCTATTGTACATATTTTGTTTGTGATAGGTTTTGAAATAACTTAAACATTCCTCTAAATCTATTTAAACTTTGTCATTCCTTTGATAGTTCTCTTTTGAGTTTCTCTTCTCTTTTCATATCATTTCTTTGACTTGGACTTTGTCCTGATCTCATCCACTAATATCATTGTTCTAGGTCATCATTTTCTTGGTTGTATATGTTGCTTTATAGGTATGCATGTATTTTTTTCATGCTTTTGATAGTCCCTCTTATGTATTTACTTCTCATTATCAAGTATTCATGGTGTGGATATGGATATAATGGTGGTGATTTGAATGGATAATGAGGACACTTGAATGAATATGTAAAAGAAGCCAAACACAATGAAAAGACAATGATATTATAGTGAGGTTGAAGGTGAGTGAGATGGAGAAAAGAAATAGCATTGTGAGCATGACAAGCACAACTTTAAGGATCATATGGAAGCATATAAATATCCTTCTCACACCATATCAATTTGGATGCCTTTAGGCAAGGATAATAGGCTAAAAATTAAACATATGTTTCTTTGAAAACTTCAAAATATGCTAATTTTCCTTAAACAATGATAAACTAGCCTTTTGAGATACTTTGAGAGCACAAGGATGAGTTATGCCATGAATCCCTTGATATCTTATTAAGGAAAATTATTTTAAACCATGATAACATGAATGAAATCCATGTTATGGAGGACACCAAGAAATATTGAAAACCCTCTTTCTCTCCTAGACCATACAATTTCTCTTTAGAAGCATGCCAAATTTCATATTGTACTCCTTGTCTTTTTGAGCTTTGTTTGAACTTAATTTGTGTGGAAAATGATGAAACAAATCCATGTAAAGTTGGATTAGGTTCCAAATATTCTCTAAAAACTTGAAGTTTCTTGAAATGTTGCCCTGGTGAAGAGAAATTGAAGAAAATCAATTGCCTTCATGGATGCAAAATTATAGAAATTAACCTAACTTTAAATGGATGATTCATGAGGGAGAAGAGAACAATTTAAGAACCACTTACTCCATTAATAATCCCTATAAGTCTAATTTATTTTTCCAAAAATTTAGACCTGTACCTTCTCTCTCCAAACTATACCATCATCAAATCTGATGGCTTGTCACTATGTGCAAACTAGCAAAGTAGTTATAAAAGACCAGTTTTGAGCCTATACTACATCTAATTTCCATTAAATTCTTTTTGGAGACTTTCTATGCCCTGTTCTTCTTGGTTTAGACCTCCACCATATGTAATTTCATACAAGTCCTTACTATTCAATGAAAATTACATGAAAAAGGGGCTTTCTTTGCCTTTTAGTTACATCTTAGTCTTTCACCACCAAAATTAATGCATAAAATGGATACCATGATTCATTTTCATGAATTAACACAAAAATAAACCTTTTCCATGATTTTGGAATCCAAATTTGGCACATGAGAAGTTAAACTAGCTCCTTTTTAACTTGAAATTGCATTTAAACACCTTTTTATGTTATGAAGGTTTGGAATTAGGATAATATCATTAAAATGAATAAAATCAAAGGCAATTTAAATTTTTTAATTACTTTTGACTCTAATTATGACATTTTAAGACCAAAAATTATTCTTTTTATGCCAAATATTTGACCACTTTGCAAAGGTTATTGACAGGATCCTTAAAAATTTTGGATTATAGGGGTTGGTATTTGGCCTTGACAGGCCAAATTACCAACATTATTGGTGACTCACATGGGTTGACCAACCTTCTAGTCAAAATAACCTAGTAGATTTCACATGACAATGATAACCCTAGGACATGACAACTTAACTTGATGAGTCACTTGAACATCAAATAGACTCTTTTGGTATTTGTAGCACCTCTTTTGACTATGATAATAACAAGACTAAAAGTAAATAAAAATGAAACTAGGAAGCAATGAAAACTAACCTAAGGAAATAGAAAAATATGAAAAACACAACAAAAGGGAATCAGACTACTACTTGTGCTAATCACTTATTAAAACAAGACAAATCTAAAATAACTAAACTTAAGTGAAAACATTTCCTCCACAGTCAAATGAAAATCTATTGTGTCCACCATAGATAATTGAATCATGTTTTACATCTCTTGATAGCTAAGATCATTTTCATCTTCATAGTTTCTTGGAGAAGCAATTAGTTCTTCTACTACCAATTTCAGGTACATGAGTTGTAGATGTGAGTCCAAGACCCAGTAATACTCCTCCTAGATATGTGAACTTTGAAAGAAAAATATTAATTCTTCTTTACTCATGAACTATTGATCATGATCATGTATAATATCTTGATGTTTCTCCTTTGTCATATCTATAAGGTTGACCTCTAATATAGATGGATCTAATCTTGTGACTTCTTGAGGCCACTTGAGTTCATATTTAGCTTCCAAGGATAGACAAACATTTGAAGATGAAGGGATAAGTTTATAAGCATGTATAAAATTCTCAAACATGTCATATTTTGAGAAAGAAACTACTTATTACTTGATTAAATCACTTCTCTCAACTTTTAATGAACCACATTCAAGCAAATAATAATCTAAATGAAAGATGTCAAACAAGTCTAATGATTTATTCTTATGAAGCTAAATTAAAATTGGAGTTTCTTCACTATGATCATAAGGATACAAATCATCTTTTGGTATCTTATATTTATCAATAAAAATTTATTCATCTCTAACATCAAGCTAATGACTTGGCATGCTCTCAAGATTTACTCGTTATTCATCTTCTTTTGCTAATTGGTACTTGGCTTATGTCACTTATGAAAGCTATTGTTTTTCATTATGAATGGAAAATATTTTGTGATCAATTATCTCATATAAAACATCTTCAACTTATATAATTTGAGTGACTTCCTCTTGAAAATCATCTAATTTTAGTTTATCTTCTATCTCGATAGCAACTTCTTTGACTTCATCTTCTTGTACATCTTGTGAGATTGGATCAATCCCTTCCTTGACACTGATTATGTCAATGATGATTTTCTCTTCATGTTCATGCAATACTCTTTCATCTTCATGTACCTCAGCTTCAACTTCTTCAAATGCCTCATAAATAAGAGGCTCTTTTTCAATAATAGGCATAGTAGACCCCTAAAAATACTCAAGAATATGAGATAGATCCAATGGTTTTGCCATAGATGTTTGATTTTGCTCATGAGGCTACTCAACCTTAACCATTGTCACCTCCTCCCTCTATTGAATCTTTACCTACATAGATTTCCATGAAGAGAAGGCCCTATGATTTTGATAATGGAGGGGTGTGGGATGAATGACTTCTTTCTTGATTTCTAGAACAACATCTTACTACAATATTTGATTCCAAGGTGGAAACTTGGGTTTAATAACCTCTTGTACTATATGTATTGTAATATGGGACATGATCGGGAAATTTTCTTATAGAGGTGTACTTGGAATCCATAGATATTTATATGGGGTAGCAAGAGGTAGTGACTTTTGATATTGATATTGGCTACCTAATTTTTCTTGTTTATAGTCTAATATCTCTTTAGCAATCATTTGGTTTATCCTTTTCATCTCCTCCATCTCATCATGAATATTTGGTGAGTTTTGGAAGGGTGGTTGATCTTGCAATGGATGTGGCTCATATGGATGAGGCTGAGATGCATATGGATCATATTGGTACTATTGATAAGGAGATAAATGATATAATTATTCTCTATAGGTTGTTATAGCTTAGAAAATACATGAAAATCAACTGAATTGTGAATAAAATTTGCCTTTACCTCTAAGATAAAGACCATAAGAGTACTTGAAATTGCTTATAAAGATGATGTATTAAAAATTTATACTATTATGGTTGAGTCTATGCCCCATCAGGCATGCTAGATCTATTAGCAACCCAAATAGCACCCTACTTGAAGGTTGACAAATTTATCTAAAAATATTTCACACATAGATTAACATTGGAATGATCTAAGGTGTGGGACACTTGAACTCAGACTAGACCTCTAGTTTTGATGATGCTAACTCCTTTGATGTATCACTTATTCTTTGCTTACTAAACTAATAATTTTTTGGATGTAAAGGGTTAGAAGGATAACTAAAATGGAAATATAATCTAATGATGGTGATACACCTATATTTTTAGTTCATCCACTCTATTTGAGCTCCTAAAACACTGATAAGACAATCGACTCTAAATGACTCCAATGTATTAGTATTTCACATAGAGCTTTCATCAATTGACCAAAGCATTGGGGAAATGATGGAATATTCATAATTCAAGGAACTAACAAACTAATTTTATCCACTTTTATCTCATTTAATTGACATTAAACACTAAAAATGACCTGCATAAGTTAGCATACTAGTAGCTAGGTGAGATAGGACCTAACAATGGTAAAAATAATACCATATGTTAAAATCAAATAACATAAACACACTATAATAGAATATGGAAATATAAAAATAGTTATTTTATTATCTTAAAAGGTTAAAAAACTCAATCTTGGTAGAGTTGAATCATGCCCCAAGATAAAGATCTATAAATTAGCTTAAAATCCTAAATATATAGAAGTGTTAAGAAGCTCTAGATAAGATATTGGCATATAAGAGAGAAAGAGGATTAAAATCATTATAAAATTCAATCAAATCTCCTTTACAATAGTTATCAAAATTCCTTAAGACTTGTCTTCATCTTGAAAAACCTTGCATGAAAATCTTTTTACCATTGGAATAAGAAATGGGCCATTCTTACGTTGTTGAATCTTTTTTGCATGATTTCTACACCAAAAATTGGTTGATAACTCCACATTGAAGTGATTTTTAAGTGCTTTAATTCCTTATTTTGAATGAAAACAAAATAATATTCATGTATTGTTTGGTCAACTCATGATTAGTCAATTTAGAGTCATGGTACTTTAAGACTAGTTAACTGCTTCTCTAGCCCTTCCTTGCATGAAATGGTACTTGAAAGATGAAATTTCATGATAATTACACTTTAATATTAGATATGTGGCATGTATATTCCTAATTAACTCCTTTATTATCCCCTTCAACCCTAATCCTCTTTGTTTATTTGATTAAATAGGCCTACTAGGCTAATTAGGCATAGTAGCCTACTTATTACACTTGAAAACCATTAGAATCTATAAGAAAACCATGAAACCTAAAAATAAAATGAGTATTATACCTATTAAAACTCCTTACTCCATGAGATAGGTGCTCTTGATGAAAAAACTTTTACAACTTAGTCAACATGGTTGACTAGGTCAATTCTACCTCTTTTTATTATAGATTAGTTGTTTTGAAAGAGATGGTAGGGGAACTACCAGGAATATTTATGACCAATTTATGATTTTAATATGAATAACAAGTATTATGATTTAATATCCATGAAATTTATTTCATTTACACTTCCTTGTACCTCATTTTTTATGTTTTTAATCTAAAAAACTTGATTTCTACCCTGATCCATACAATTTTGTACAATAAATTAGCATTGATGGAACCCTCTCTAAGTTTAATTTATTTTTAAATGGGTTTAAAGTTTATCCATGAAGTTTTGAAGGCAATAAAATCATTTTTCTCAAAATTGGTCACTACGAGGGTTTTAGAGCTAAATCTTTTTAATAATGATTCTTAAGGTACAGTCCTCCAAATACAAACTTATTACCATGAATATATATTATATATACTCCTTAAACATCCCTAAAAATATTGGTTTCCCATGTAAAATTCATGAAAATATACCACATGAACAAAATTTGCTTGTAGGGTATGCAAGCATTCTAGACATGCTTACTCTCCTAGTGATTGTACATAAAGAAAATCCCCTAAAATAACCTAAATTATTCATGAATTATAATTGCATATGTTTCCTCAAATCATGATAATAATTTTTTTTCAAACTCTTCACATGGTGAAAGATATGAGCCTTTGATCAAGTGGCTTGAATGGGTGTCTGAAAATGCAAAATTTGAATTTCTCTTTATGGATGAATCTGACTCTTCCATTGTTTTTCCCAATGATGACCCTAAATGGAAATGCTTATGATAATTTAAAAATAATGGGCACTTCCACTTTTCAAAATACCTCTCCAATGGCATGATGAACTTAATGTGGTCATAAGGATGAGGTGTACCAATTTTCAAGTCTTAATTCCATGTGTAGGTGCCCCAACATTGTCATTTATCTCAAGATAAGCTCACTTGTTTGAATTTTATTATATTTTAGAGTTTTACCATGGTGTTTAGTTTCTAATAAAGTTGTATAATATTTTATAAGGTCTGAACAAACCACCTTGTAGTCTTTCTTACTCCTCATGGTTACCCCTAATCTTTCATGTCTCTTATGTCACTTTGATCTTCCTCAATAGACCTCATATGATTGTATATACACTAATAAATGTGGAAATTACAAGTAATGGAGGTATTTTATGGGATTATCAGTCTTATTGGTTCTAAGGAAACTTCATATTACCTGAGAACTACTCTCACATGCTCTTGATGTCATGTTTTCTCCTCTAACAAGGTCTTTAAGCTTCTCACAGTCTAGAATTTGTATAAGTCTATGCACCATATCCTTATGTCATGTAAAAATAGTGTTTTAGTTCTCTTATAAATATTTTTAATATGTCCATGGTCACTTGATATGCTTAATTTACCTTCTTAGGTATGTCCT
This sequence comes from Torreya grandis, assembly GCA_037957365.1. Taxonomy (NCBI): domain Eukaryota; kingdom Viridiplantae; phylum Streptophyta; class Pinopsida; order Cupressales; family Taxaceae; genus Torreya; species Torreya grandis. The sequence continues at coordinate 997,461 of JARHVA010003593.1, read as the reverse complement.
TGGCTTAAATGTTCTTGACCTTTCATTTTGCAAGTATGTGATTGTGTTAAGGATATTGATCTTTGTATTGTTGTAGTTTTAGGTTTATAAAGGTCTTACTTACTATAGTACTTTATTAGGGTTTTGAAACCATGAATATCTCATGATAAATAGGCATCATCATTGTTTTCTTGTATTATCTTTATGAAATGAAACTCCTCCATAGGCCACTACTTACTCCTGTATGGTAGCTTGAAGGACCTTTAGCCTTAAGATGGTTGTAGGTGGACCTCATTAGGTGAATATGACTATATATGGTCCTTTGATATCTCTCTATATATTTACCTTGATGTATTTAACCTCATTATCATCAATTATTCTCTCAAAGTCTTCTTGCATTGGACATGAAACCCTCACCATTGACCTTTGTGTTATCAAACTCCTCTAGCTTGTAAATAGGTTTGTGTTTTTAAGGTTTTAGGTATGATTTTAAGGTGAAAGGATAATTTTTGGATATGATTTGACCCTCATATATAAAATTCAACTACTTATGACATTTGAAAATATTCTTCAAACATAATAAGACTATGTGCACCTTGATACTATGTAAGATTTTAAAACTTCACTATTTGACTGTGCTTACATGATGAGTCCTTGTACAGACTATGAATAGGGTCATTTTTTATTTTGGAGGATTTGTTAACATAAAAATATTTCCATGATTTAATCCTTTTATTATGCTTTCTTTATTAGCTCAAAACTTTCCTTGAAAGGTCTCCTTTATGAGAAACTCCTCTAAAGCAATGTTTCCTTTCTTGATTGTAGGTAGTCCTTAGTGAGATATAGGTAGACCTATAAAGAATGAATTTGATTTAATGATATTTCCTTATCATCCTCTTTATCCTCTATCTAAGCTTATATCATCTCCTTGATTATCCTTGGTCCAAATAGTCTCCATGACCTTAGAAAAATCCTTAAAACTTGTCAACTCAAATCTTGCTAGGTAGTGGCCTGAGAGTAGTCCTATAGGTATCCTTTTAGGAATTGTAGGAGGTTGACCTAACTTTTCGTTTGACTTAGAACTATATTTTTACTAGAACCTTCATTATTCTTTGGTAATGTTTCATCATCATGCTTGATGAGTCCTTTACACCATTAGACCTCACACAATCACACTTTGTTCATCTTCTTGTCAACCTTTTAAAAGTAGGTATGAGTCCAAAAGAGGGTTGTAGGTGTCCATTATAAGCTACTTGAGGTGGTTGAGACCTTGATGTTTTGTTGTTCCTAAACCAATTTAATAAGTTTAACTATCCTCATATTACTTATGCATTTGGCAATGCTTTAGGTTCCTAACACCTTGATAGGTCTCTTAATGGGTTTAAAACCTCTTTAGGTTCCTAACACCTTGATAGGTCTCTTAATGGGTTTAAAACCTTTCTTTTGGTTCTAGCTTGCCTTTAGGCTTGCTGTAAGTCTTTATTGTGATTCTTAAACCATATTAAAGTCTTTGACTATATGTTTTTGCTCTCATCTTTATGTCATAATAAATTCATTTTGATTGGTCATTTTATTGCTTCAAAAAGTAACCAAGAACCTAAAGACCTAAAAGCTGATCATGACATATGCTTGTTGTAGGGTAACCTCATTTAGGCCTATAGATGATGATTTCTTGGTGACACTTGGTATTTTGAGGTTGATTGCTCATTAGGATTATACCCAAAATGTAGGGTAATATGGATTGAATTATTTAATTAAACCTTGATCAAAAACTATGTTCATATCATGATGTTCTCTTTCTTAAAGCTATGCTCAACTGAAGATGGCTATGAGGTGCTCCATTATATAGATTATGGCTATGATAGGTTTTGGAAGAAATCAAACAATACTCTAAATCCATTCAAAATTTGTCACTCCTTTGATATTTATAATTTGAGTTTTTCTTCTCTTTTCATATCCTTTATTTGAATTAGACTTTATCCTAATCTCATCCACTACTATCATGGTTGTAAGCCATCATTTTCTTGGCTATATGTGTTGCTTTGTAGGTCTACATACCTCTTTTTCATGCTTTTGATGTTCCCTTCTATGTCTTAACTTATCATTGTGATGGATTCATGGTGTTTATATGGATTTGAGGGTGGTGAGGTGAATGGATAATGAGGACACCTGAATGAATTTGGAAAAGAAGCCAAACACAATGAAAATATAGTGATATGATAGTGAGGTTGAAGGTGAGTGATATGGAGATAAGAAAGATCATTGTGAGCATGAAAAGGGAAACTTGAAGGATAATATGGAATAATGGACCTATCCTTCTCACACCATATCAATTTTTATTCCTTTGGGCAAGGATAATAGGCTGAAAATGAAACATATGTTTCTGTAAAAACCTCAAAATATGTTAATTTTCCTTAAATAATGTTAAACTGGCCTTTTGAGATACTTTGAGAGCACAAGGATGAGTTATAACATGAATCCTTAGAGATATTAGTAAGTAAACATGTTTTCAAACATTATAACATGAATTAAATCCATTCTATGTATGACACCAAGAAATATTGAAATCCCTCTCTCTCCTAGATCATACAATTTTTCTTTAGAAGCATGTCAAACTATAGATTGCACTCCTTGTCCTTGTGAGATTTATTTTACCTTCATATGTGTGTAAAAGAACTAAATTAATCCATGTAAATGTGGATTATGTTCTAAATAATCTTTAAAAACTTTAATTTTATTGAAATGTTGCCCTGGTGAAAAGAAATTGAAGAAAACCAGTTGCCTTCATGGATGCAAAACTATATAAATTAACCTAACTTCAAATGGATTATTCATAAGGGATAAGAGACCAATTTAAAAACCAATTACACCATAAGGAATCCCTCTAACTCTAATTTATTTTTCCAAAAACTTAAACCTGTACCTTCTCTCTCCAAACTGTATCATCATCAAACCTAAAGGCCTGTCACTATGTGCAAACTAGCAAAGTACATGTAGGAGACTGGTTTTGAGCTTGTACTACATATAATTTCCATTAAATAATTATATAATACCTAATATGACTTTATATTCCTGGTTTATACCTCCACCATATGCAATTTTGTATAAGTGTTTGTTATTCAATGAAAATTACATGAAAAAAGGACTTTCTTTGCCTTTTATTTACATCTTAGTATTCCACTACCAAAACTGATGCATGAAATGGATACCATGATTCATTGTCATGAATTAAAACAAAAATAAACCTTTTATATGATTTTTTAAGACAAATTTGGCATGTGGGAGGTTAGCATAGCTCATTTTTAACTTAAAATTGCATTTAAATGCCTTTTTTATGTCATGAAACTTTGGACTTAGGTTAATATCATTCAAATGAATACGGTAAAAGGTAATTTGAATGTTTTTAATGACTTTTTACTCTAATTTTGACATTTAAATACCAAAAATTATTCTTTTAAAGCCAAAATACACCTATTTGACCACCTTATAGAGGCTATTAACAAGATCCTAGAAAGTTTTAGATTTAGGGTTTGGTATTTGGCCTTGATAAGCCAAATTACCATAAGTTACTATATACTTATTTAAACATCATTAACACCTCTATCAATCCATACCTTACATATATTCAACATACTAAATGGATTCATGATGGGTTATAAGTTGTAATATTTAGTCATCTTTTATATGAGTAAATTTGGACCATTAAGACCACCCTAAGGCCTATTATGGATCCTTATACATGACTAATCAAAAGGAGAGATTTTTGTTCAATATCAATAGGGAGAGTAGAAGATAACTACCATGGTATTTCTTGACATGATAAAACACTTGAATCTGATGCCTTGGCATGATGACCAGTGACCCCATTTTTGGACAGTCTTGACACCTTAAGAGATATAAAAGGTCAACCATGGTGAACTTGGGTAATCAATAAATGGTTTGACTCCTTTTTAAGCATAAGGGTGGAAAGAATTCACCAATAATAAGACTTGATGGTTTCATCTTCAAGGTGATTATTCCTATCTCTTACTCCTTTTTTTTAGTCGATAGATTTGAATGTATAATGGATTATGAATGTATTGTCTCATCATGCCTATGATTACCTCTACATTTACTTGAGTAGAGTTTTCATTTTCATGTTTATTGTTTATTTTTATTATCCCCCATTTATGACACAATCTTTGGTGAGAACTAGATTATATTTACTTTACTTTCTTACAAACCATAAGACCTAACTAGGGTTATTGTGTGGTATTACTCAGCTAGATACTTTAGAACCCTCTCTAGTGATATTTTAACGTGAGATACCCCTTATTTAATTCTAATGGATACATTTTTTTTATAACCCTAATTTTATAAATATACTAACAAGTGGAATGGCTAGTTTGATTCATCTTCTCTAAGTTTAATTTTCATGTTTGTTATATATATTTATTATCCCCCATTTATGACACAATCTTTGGTGAACACTAGATTATATTTACTTTACTTTATTACAAACCATATGACCTAACTAGGTTTATTGTGTGGTATTACTTTACTAGATGCTTTGGAACCCTCTCTAATGATATTGTATAGTGAGATACCCCTTTGTTAGGCCTAGTGGATCCATATTGGTCATGACCCTAATTGTATAAATGTACCAAGAAGTGAAATAGATAGTTTGATTTATCTTCTCTGAGTTAGGATTGATTTATGGATCAACTTCACTTTCTCTTGTACACATTCTAGTGAACTGATGTGAAACTAACCCCTATAGGTGTTACTTCACGCTTTCATTTTCATTTATCTTACTTCATTTTTATGTTATTGGATCGACTCTATCAAATTAGTCTAACATTATTTGTTCTAGTGATTTTTTTTGGCTTTGTGTAGCTCATCTTTAATTATAGAAAACTTTATCAATCTAGTAGACTCAATTTGATTTTCAACATACATATATTCATACTCAGCGTATTCAACTCTATTAGCAAATTAAAAATATTCATCTAGATGACATAGTATAAAAATAATAATTCAACATTATTAAATCATCTAGTTCATTATAACTAATTTAGTCACTTATTTTCTTCATTTTCATCTTATTTTTCATAGTTTCTAGTTCTATAAAACCATAACCCTATACTAAACTAAGTCAACTAGATCAACTTAGTTCTTTAGTTATTTCTTCCCCAAAAGACTTAGTCAACTTGTTTGACTATGTTTATTTGGATTATTCTTCAATAGATAGAATAAATCAAGTCAATTTTGTTCTATATTGTTTGTATACTTGATCAATCCAATCAACCCAATACTATTCAATCAAAATTAATTAACTAACATGGTAATAATTAATTCGTCTTTTATTTTTTTGCTTTCTTGTTTAGAGTAGTACACATAATATATTTAGAAAAGTTTAATTTATTTATTTACTCACATTTATTCTTATTTTATGACAAACTACAAAATCAAAAAATATTAAAATATTAAAAAGCATTAAACAATTCTATCCAAGGCCTACCTACTTGGATTTCATCATCAAGGGGGAAACTGACTCAGTTTAATGGATGAGTATAAATACGTGGTTGATGGTACACACTGGAAAAGCACCTGACACCCTTATTTTTATGGGATTTTGAAGTGAGGGGGTAGGCCCCAATACCAAGCCAGTACCATCACCAATATAGATCCTTTTTATCCTTAAAAACCTAAAATTAACTTTAGATTACCTCTTTATAGTTCCTTTCTAAATCCAAATGTCATATCACATTTGTTTTTAAATATATAATTTAAAACATTTAGGAATGACCGTATAGATTAAAATTTATATTTTTATCGTTATTTATTGTTCTTTATCAATTATATGTTTTATTTTAAAACATATATTGGCTAACATTAGTACAAATTTTGTGTTGTGTGTCACAACTAGATCGACTACATCAACCTAGTTACCTATGTGTTTATTTTAATTTCTCTATGAATTAATACTAAATTTTTCATAGTACTAATTATAAAAACTTATCTTTATCCTTAAAACACAATCAACCCACTCGACTGTGTCTCTTATACTTTCTTTTCCATAGAACATAGTCATTCGATCTAATCTAGTCTCTCATAGGCTAGTCTTTTTACCCTTCTATGAAAAATAATCATTCTATCTAACCTAATCTCTCAAAAACTAAATTCAATGTTTCCCCATAGAACATAGTTGACCCATTCGACTATGTCCTTTCCTAAATATTATGTTTGTCTTCCTTCCAAACTTAGTTGACCTAGTCAACCTTGTACCACTTGGCCAATTAAATTTTTTGCCTAAAATCCTATTTTCCAAGTGTGTACCACTTGGTTGATTCACTTTTTTATCCTAAAATCCTGATTAGCTGATCTAGTTTAGTCTCTGGATGAATTTGTTCCAATATTTCATGTTTTCTCCTTAGTATTAGATCCTCATTCCAAACATCATGAAAACCCCTATTAAAATATTTTTGGATAACCGTAATCCATTTAGATGATACATGGGTTATTATTTCATTCCTACTTTCATTACCCAAGAGGATACTCACTCTTGGTGCACCTTCTCTCACCCTTCATCTTAGGATTGAAATATGGTTCAAATTACCCAAAATGATAACACCAATGGATTATATCTGGTACACACTTTTTAAGACACTTTTCTCTCTAAATTACCTTATTACATTATAGGGGAAATTGACACAAGATTAACTAATAACCCTATAATAAATCCTTTAAACACCAATAATCCTCCACCTAACAATCCTCTAAAAAAAACCCATCCCCTAATACCAATATAAGGAATGATCCTCCTACCACCATAATAATCCACATTTAAACACTAACAATCCAAATCCACCAATTGAAACCACTAAAATTATTGCACAAATAGTTTAAAAAATGAATATTAAGCAAACATCTAATACTTATCAAATGATGAAAATGTAACATCGCTTATTAAACATGACTAATCAACCTCCTATTTTCATACCTAAAAATAACCAAGATTTTATCCTTCTTCCTCTTAGAGATGCCATGGGAAATATCATTCACTAACCCCTTATACATAATAATAGGCTTTAAACTATTTAAAATGAAACTTTAGATCCCTTCATTATTTTTATTGATATTGGAAATATCTCTCCAACAATTAAATTTATGGGACTAAAGACCCTACATCTTTTCTTAAAGCATTTGGTAATCTCTCCAAAGAGTGGGTTCAAATAAATACCTTTTTTTTTGCCAAAATTCTAATCAAAACATTTATAGGAGATGTATTACAATGGTATAATCAACTCCCTCAACATTCCATATGGCAACTAAAGGATTTAGTCAATCTTCTAGTAAAATAATTTCAACACAATGATCTTCCTAAAAATTATCTTAGTCATTTTATCAATGCTAAAAAATATCCTTCTGAATCATTTATAAACTATCTTAGAGAGGTTGAGGAACCAGTATTGCTAGTTCCCTTTGTACTAACATTACCTATCCTCTTACCACTTGAAAACCATGACTTGCCCATTCCTCAACCACATGTTGAAGGGAACATCATTCCTATGTTATACCCTCTTGAGTAACCTTCTTTTCCTACCTCTCCTCCACCACTAGAGAGTAGTACCCCATCCACTCCACCTTTATGCCTAGAAGAATCAATATTATCTACTCCCACATTAGATAAGAGACATATTGTGCCTATTCCAATTTTACCACTCTTACCCCTTCTTTTACCTATGGAGGATCATACTTTACCTATTCCTTGTGCACATGTTGAGGGAGAAATAATACCTATGATTTACCCCCTTGAGGAACCCTCTTCACCTACCTTTCCTACACCCATGGAAGATGAGGCCTTTTTTCTTATCTATATCGAAGAAGACTCCATAGTGGTTCTTTCTCATCTTTGGCCTAAAGTAGTAGAGACCAACAATTTTCCTCTTTATCAAACACCTCATCCTTATAAAGATGCAATCATAAGGCCTATGTTATCTAAACCCTTCTCTTAATTGGTGAAAAGTCTAGAATTTCTTGACTCTATAAAGCTAGATCACATGGCATTTTGGGACTAGCTTAAAACTCCTTATCCAACACAATGAGTGTCAACTTTTACCACCAACCCTCTTACTACCCTTTACCCTAAGGTATTTGACAAAGTCAGAGCTTCTTCACCAAAAACACCATAAGCTCATCCATTTGTGTCAAAACCCTCACCCTCATAGGCATCTACCACATTAAAGTAGATCAGGCCCTTAAGCGTATGCCCCATTTATAATTTAATTTATCCATAGGTAAATTAGATTTAACTCAACTACAAGTTGAAATTTCATGGCTTAAACTACAAAAAAATGTTAAGCTTCGTAAATCTCGCCAATCCCCTCTTTAACCCTCAACTTTACCATCCATCTTGGGACCACACCCCTCTACTTTAGTTAGAATATTATTGACCTAAGCAAAATAAAAGGTTAAGTTACCTCCACTACTACCTTTGCCACCTAGTAGGCTTGTCACACCTAACACCATGATAACTAAACCAAGACAGTGTCAGTAAAACACATAAATTCACTACCACCAAACAAGGCACCATGCAAAAATTTTCCCATGACTCCTAAACAAATTAAGGTGTCCACCCCTATTAGCACAATAGGTGCAAGCCCACTTGCAGACTCTCAAATCTTTTTCCTATGTTAGTTATTGTAATCTTTATCAATAACTCTTCCACCCATTAATCCTTATAGTCCTCTTAGAATGAATCCATCTTGGTTTAATGATACACAAGTGTGTCTCTATCATCATTCACCTAGACAAGATACTGAGAGTTGTAAATCCCTTATAGCAATCATTTAGAAACACTTTGATGTTGACACTCTCTTTAATGATACTCCCATTAACCTTCTCATTATTCCACCTCTAGCATCCATAATAACTCATATTCTTCCACCTAAATTCAAACCCAAATATGTGGTCATACCCCCTTTACCACCTCCTTCACCTACATTTCAAATCAACATAATTAATATGGCCACACGATCACAAAACCAAAATGATAAAGGTAAAGAAAAGGTCATTATTCTTTGGGATCATCCCTTCACCAAAGATTCTCCTCCTCCCAATCCTAATATTTCCATCTTAGAGGTCCTAAAACTAACATCTTTGAATGTTATTCAAAGCTCAATGGTGAAATAGCTTCACTAAACTCCTATGAAAATGTCTTTGTATGAGTTAGTCCAAAAATCATCCCAACATTGTCAAGCTTTGATTAATATCTTTCAATAAATTGAAGTACAACCTAATGATCCCCAACCTTTTATAGTTTTGGTCAGCTCCCTTAATTCCATCTCCCTAATTTCCTTTAGTAATTAAAAAATTCCAATTTAAAACCCTAAAGATTAGGATTCTACCCTTTTTATTACCACATATATTGATTAAAATCATGTCAAGAGAGTTATGATCGATGGGAGAGATAGTATTAATATTATCTCCACCCATGCCTACAAATAGCTAGCTCTTCCTAACAATTTCATGTCTTAAACTGATGTGGTACTCCACTCCTTTAACAATACCACAAATACTATGATGGGTACAATTGTCTTACATATCCATGTAGGTCCCCACACTATTATTAAGCTCTTTTATGTTGTATAAGGAGATTTCTAATATAAAATCCTACTTGGATGACCTTGGATACATGATATGGCATGTGTACCCTCAACTTTGCACTATTGTGTCAAATTTAAATATGATGGGCAAGTGCATGTTATACCCACTGACCCACCTCTATTGAAAACATGTAACATGACTTATAGTCCCAATGATGTTTTCATTCCATTGAAGACATCATCTTCCCTGCATGATACTTATGAATCTTCCACAAGTTCCACTCCCCAAATTACATAGATACTAGTAACACAAATTCCTGATAAGGATCCCATGGAGGAAACTTTTCAACATTTGTCACTTGGTGAATATCATTTTTTTATACTTGACATGTTCTATACTCCACAAGAGTATGGAAAGCTTCACATGAACTCAAATTATAATCCTTGCATTGGGATGGTAATCCCTTATGGCTGCCCTAACCTTTGAGCTAATTTCACAAATGGGGGAATTGATCAGGCTCCTACTATCGGCAATCCATCTTATTCACCACAACCATTTACCTATGACTTCTCTTTTTTGATCAAACCTAGTTTTTCACACACCTATCTCTATCAGTGTGCCTAGAAAAGATTTGGTTTGGGTCATTATGAGCAAGGTGTCCATACACCCATTGAATATCCCACTAGCTAGACCATTGAAAATGTTAAAAAGAGGCATCAGGATATGATGAACTAACTAAATTCATTAGAACTTCCTCTGAACCAAATATTAAAGAGCCAGTCTCTCTTTCTCCACCATCACTTATTGAATTAGAGGTATCTATACCTCTTAATTTTTTTTTCAATAAATTTCATCCATTTGGGGCCTCTCTCCTATCACTAGGGTAAGGAAACAAGGTCCCTTCCTCTCATTTATCCTGAAATAATTGATGAAGACTCTCCCACTATTAACACTATCCAATGTCAAGATGATGGTGAAATTCTCACATACATAAGTGTGGATGATTCTTATATCTAATGATCACTCCCATCTAAAACACAAGCTATGTTAAATGAATTAACCATTGACATCAATTTACCCTCTCACAATAACCCCCACATCCTCAAGATTGGCCAATCTTTGGATTCTTTTGAGTAAGCTGATTATGTCACATTTCTTAATAACCATAGCAAAGCTTTCACTTGGTATTATAATGGCATGCTTGGTATTGACCCCTCTATCATCACCCATAACATTGTCACCAATCAAGATGTTAAACCTATTAAGTAGAAGCTTCACAAGATGCATCCTTGTATTTCTCTCCTTGTCAAATAAGAGCTCTAACACCTCTTTTCTATTAACTTTATCCAACCCATCGACTACCCACAACGGATTTATAATATTGTTCCTATCATAAAGGTGATTGGGGAATCCACATTTGCACTTACTATCATGATTTAAACCTTGTTTGTCCAAAATATGACTTCCTTTTACCAAGTATCAACCAACTTATTGATCTAACAGCCAGCCATGAGATGCTATCACTTATAGATAGTTTATTTGGATATAATCAAATCCTATTTTCTCTTGAGGATCAACACAAAATGACCTTCATTACCCCATGGGGGAATTTTTGTTATCAGGTCATGCCTTTTGGTCTAAAGAATGTTGGTGCCACTTATTAGCATGATATGACTTACATCTTCCATGATCTCCTAAACAAAATTATGGAAGATTACATGGATGACTTACTTGGAAAGTCTAAAGTTTTCCAAGATCACTTGATGATTCTCAAAACCATATTTACTCATCTCCTCCAATATAACTTTCAACTAAACCCAAAGAAATGTGTCTTTGGTGTTCTTTCCAGTAAGCTTTTAGGTTTTATCATTTCTCTCCATGGTATTGAGGTCAACCCTCCTAAGTTTAGAGTAATACTAGAGATGCCTCCACCTACTACTATCAAACAACTCCATATCCTACAAGGCAAACTTTAGTCAATTCATCACTTCATCTCCCAGCTGTCAGATCATTTCCAACCCTTTCACCATCTCCTCAAAAAATATGTTTTCTTCCATTGGAATACATATTTTTAGGAAGCTTTTGACGCACTCAAACAATACCTCCTTTCCCCACTAGCTCTTATTCCACCTAAGGAAAATTAGTCTTTCTACCTTTACATCTATGCAATAGACCATTCTCTGGTGTTATGATTTCACATCAAGATGACCAACATCGAGAGCAGGTGGTTTACTACATAAGATACACACTTATTGATTATGAAACTTGATATACCCATAATAAAAAAAATTTCCTTATGTTGGTCTTTTCTACCTCCAAGCTTCACCATTATCTTCTAAATCACAAAACCTATGTGGTCACCCATATTGATCCCCTCAAATACATGCATTCCAAGCCATATCACAACCAACATGTAGCTTGATGGCTCATGCTCCTTACTGAATTCAACTTAGAATTCATTCAACAAAAGTCTATTAAGGGGCAAATAATCACTGACCAGTTAGCTCTACCCCTTTGCCTAAAAACCAACCTTCAACCCTCAAATTCCTTGATGAAGCCATTGTAACAATCTCCGTTGATGACATCTCCTATCAAATGATTATGTTCTTCAATAGGTCTAAATGTCAATACAATGGGGACATGAGAATCATTCTTATTCCTCTAGATGGTGAGCCTATGCCTTTGTCATTTAAACTAGATTTTGAATGCACTAATAATATGGTTGAATATGAGGCTTTGATCTTATGACTTCAAATAACTCTCTTCTTGGGTATCAAACCCATAATCATCTTTGATGATTCTTAGCTAGTGGTTAACTAGGTTAATGGTTCTTACCTATGAAAAAATGAGATTCTATAGTGGTATAAACATCATGTAGATACGCTCTTGGGATCATTTGACTCTTATCTCTTACAAACTATTCCTCGATCTAAAAACAAGTTTACTAACACAATGGCTTCACTTACCTCAAACATACCCTCTTCATCCTCTTTCACAAAAATCTATCACCATGCATCATTTAACATTACCCTCCTATGTATCAACTAACATCCTCTTTATCAAAAATTTAACATCTAACCCACATGACTTATGGTATAAGCAACTCAAAGATTTCCTTTCCTTCTCTATTACCCCTTCTAATCTCTCCACTAATAGGAGATGCACCTTCATAAAACATGCCACTCATTACACTATGTTAGGGGGCCTTCTCTACAAGTGAGGTTTTGATGGTCTTATTCTTAGATGCCTCACTAGTACTAAGACTCTCTTCACTATTAAGGAAGTCCATGACAAGATTTATGGTGGAAATTTCAATAGTCATGCAGTTGCCAAGCGTATCCTTTGACTTGGCTATTATTAGCCCACACTCTATCAAGACTGTGCTGATTACATTTAGTGTTGCATCAAATTTCAACAACACACTAACCTCATTCATATTATGAGTCATGCATTACAAGTTACCAAATAATTTTTTCCCTTATCCTAATGGGGCTTGGATCTAATCAGGTAGATTAACTCTCATTCCTCCCTCCGTCATCATTCTATTATTATTGCCACTGAATACTTCACCAAGTGGGCCAAGGCCATTCTTCTCATTTCCACTAAGGTTGACAAAATTATTGAGACTATCAACCATCACATCATTTATCATTTTGGTGTCCCTCATAAAATTATAATAGATAATGATAAATCTTTCAAAAACAAGACTGTCCAAAGTCTTTGTGATACATCCAGAATCAAATTAAGCTTCTCATCACCATACTATCCACAAGAAAATGGATAGGCAGAAGATTCTAACAAAACATTGACCAAAATTTTCATGAAGGTAGTCAATGATATGGGTAAATATTGGCACACACACATTTCTTTTGCTTTATGGGCTTACTGCACTAGCATTCAAACCCTTATGGGTGCTACACCTTTTTCCTTGGTATATGGGATGGAGGCTATTTTTCCTTTTGAGGTTTAGATTCCTTCTTTTCACATTTATCTACAATACATACTTACTAATGATGACTTTCACCAAGAATATTTAGCTCAACTCAAATTGCTTGATGAGCACCATCTCATAGCCCTCAACTACCTCCAAATCTATCAATAGCATATCAAATGCGCTTACAACAAAAACCTCATAGAGTGATATTTTATTATTAGATATCTCATCTTAAAACAAAATCAACATGTGATGAACATGGATAAAATAAAATGGGGTAATTTTGATCCTAATTGGCTTAGACCCTATATTATAGCACACAATTATGGCTTAGGAACTTATCGCTTATCTTCTTTCAAAGGAAGGCTAGAACCTAATCCTTTAAATGCCTTACACCTATGACCATTCTTTTGTTAACCAAGCATCACTTTGCCTTGTGTTTAACTTGAGCTCATCCTTTGAGCACCCCCATTACATTCATTTCCCTTCTTCTTAACCCTTACTCCTACTCACTTAGTTAACTTACAAGGTGTTATGGTTTTGCCCTCAAAGTGGAACACCCCTAAGCCTCTATATTATTTTCCATGACTAAAAAAACAAAAAATAGGATATGTGACAAGTTATAAACTCTCAGGTCATGATTCTCAATGTAGACTACTCCCTTGAATGATAGCTACGTAACTTCTCTTTGCTACTATCAATAGACTACTCCCTTAAAGGATAGTTATTTAAAAATTAAAAACAAACACTTAGACCACTCCTTTGAAGGATGGTTAGGCCAATATTTGTTCTCAAGGAGGAATATAAATCAAAATCTTCTCATATTGATTAGATTTATATGACCTCTACACATACACAATCCCATTGTAGGCTTCCCGTATTGATCAACTTACACAAAAAAAAAAGTTTTAAGTCATAGACTTACCTATAGTAGCTCTCAGATCACCCAAAATAGGGGAATATCATTCCCACTTCAAAGGTTATTCTATCCAAACATTTTCCCTCATTTTTCCCCTTCTTCCCTCATACTCTTTCAAGGGACTTTGAACTCACTTAACACAAGGTGAATACGATGCTTCTCTAACAAACAAAATGGTCCAATGATGAAAAGCATGAAAAAGGATCATATTATTGAACCTATTTATGTTATGAATATGGTCTTTTCCAATACATGAGCATTCAACCTCTTTATTTTCCCTTCCAAATCACATGTCAATCTCTCTACTAAGATGAAAATGTTATACTAACACTATCAAGCCTACTACATTTATTTTAATCATACACCATCACAATATGGAAAAATTCTGAAATAAAATAACATAATCAACCTATTCATTTTAAGCATACACCATCACAAATATGGAAAAATGCTAAGATGAATGTAACAAACCAACTATACATATACCATCACATATATGGGAAATTCTAGTCTATAACTCAACTAACATGATCAACATTAACATTAAAATTAACATAACATTAACATAATCATCTATATAAATATTAGCATCACAATCATAATAAATGCATCTTAGAATCACAATAAACAAACATCTCATACATATATATACATGTGTGTGTGTGTGTGTGTGTGTGTGTGTGTGTGTGTGTGTGTGTGTGTGTGTGTGTGTGTGTGTGTGTGTGTGTATGTATTTATAGATGTATGTATGTATACACTCATAATACATGTCATCAAAATCATAATAAATGCATCTCAGAGTCACAATAAACAAACATCTCATATGTGTGTGTGTGTATGTGTGTGTGTGTATGTATGTATGTATGTATATGCTTAGAATACATTTCCATCAATACATCACCATAATATCATCTCTCTCTCAAAATATACATCTTGCATCTTTGGCTCATAATCAAATGTACATATAACATCTATAACCAAAAAAGGCAAACTTTGGCACTCAAGGTCCTCAAGGCTCTCTACATCATTGTGAAGAAGCAGTGTCATCACCACTCTCCACCCATTTACATCTATGTGAGACAGAAGCTATGACACATGACATAGATCTCTCTTACTCTCTAAACTTGGAATACCTTTGAATCTATGGGAACTCCTTGATGTCCCTCTTATAATATGCAATCTCATTAAGGATAATAGTATATCACACCATAAATATAGTTTATGGTAGTCCCATCACACCTATTGATGGCTTAGCCTATACTAGTCCCTATGGTGCAGGAGGAGGAGTAGCCTGACTTGCTACTCTCAAACTATTCCTCTCCATTGTCAATGTAGTAACCTAACCCTATAGAACCCTAACTTGGCCCTATAGTACCCCAACCTAGCCCTGTAGTGCCCCAACATGGCCCTATAAAATCACCACATATCCCTATAAGTCTAATACCTATGCTTGAGTTATATCTCTAGCCTATACTATTGCATCCCATTCCTCTACAACTACATCTCTCTCCCTCACCATAACCTACAAATCAGGTGATGGCCTCTTGATCTCAACTGTAGGATGTAAACCTACCCACCAATCTATATATGCCAATATACATCCTAGGTTAACTACATTTAGTCTTGATAGCAACTCCATAAAATATAGCCCATCTATCTCCTAAGGTAAAGGTAGGGGTGCCTCTATATCATCCCTCTTATATCATGGGAAGGTAGGCGATATATCCTATAATAATTAAAATTGCCTCTTGACTCGGGCCATGGGTACCATCTCTAGCTCACTGGCTCATCTCCCCCTAACCCATACTAAGCTCTATAATCTAACTAAATATTGTGCCTATCCTCTAAATATGGGGTATGTCAAGTACAGTCTCCACAATATATCCATAGGGATCAATCCCTCTATCATGCACCTATAGTAATTAATGTAATGCACTACACTATCTACTCACATCTGAGCCATACCATCCCTCCACCATCTAAAACCAACCCTGAAGCTAGCTAGGATCATAATAGGTAACCCCAATTATTGGGTTATTATGATGTGCTCATATGCCTAGTAATGGAGTAAATGGTTGACACATAAACTGTACCATCATCATAGTCTCAAACCCTATAACTTTCTATATAACTAAGCCAAAAACACTAGTCCCCATGCAAAAATAATCCACTGCTCAACAATTTGTGCTAGAGCACCCATCAATGCAATCAAAAATCTTTCACCATTTACATCTAGTAATGCATATACTATGATCCTAATCATCATCAAGATGCTCAACCTATATTGTTCCTCATCAAAACTATATAGTGGCTCATAGCAAAACTCATTGAATGATAAGTCACCTTGATAACATGTTCTTCATATAATGCTACCATGTGTATATAATGATCCTCTCTTGATCATATGAAGAGCTCCTCACCCTAGAGTGGCAAATGTAATATCCTATATACATCCTCCTATGTCACTATTATCTCTTTGGTTTACAGATGGAAGGTATTGGTAGTGTGATCCCACCTCTCGATCAGTTCTATCATCAAGCTCATGTCTCATGAAACTCTATAATATCATTGCACTCCCCCTAACCCCATACCTACCATATCCTCTGACTTATCTTGGGTGACATCCCTCCTCATCCACATTAGTAGCCTCAATAGGTGACCTCAAAATTTTAATTCTAGCCTAGCCTATATCCATACACACACAATTCAAGTCACATACTTTCTAATATAATCTATCACTTCTTTTTTCCCTTCTCTCTAGGAGAACTATAATGGCTTGAGGCCCTAAACTAGCTTATATAGGTAACACTCAATCAACACAAGGTCTTCTAAGGTTATCTTAGCCATATACCCACCTAACTATCTACCCTACTCTTCCCTCTCAACCCTAGGCTTCACTGCCTCTTTCTCTCTCAACCCTAGGCCTAATTTCCTATCACAACTCTAGGCCTCCCAACTTATATCCCTACTCCTCAACCCTATGGCCTATCTTTTAAGCCTAAGTCTTCTAACCTATCTCAACCTCTCTTTTTAAATGCACTTTTAACCATACCTTAGATCTTTTTCCCTAGGCTCTAGGAGAAATGCATTAGGCTAAGGCCCTAAATTGAGCTATGTAGGTATCACTTAGTTGACACAGGGTCTTCTCATGCTAGCTTGGCCATTAGGCTAGTTGACTACTTCCATTAAGGATCCAAACTGACCCTTTTTCCTATTTTTTGGTTTTTTATAGTCATCAATGTTGGTTTTAATGTTGACATTAGTGTTTAGTGTTAGTTGATGTCAGTAGAAACCTATTGACATTGATGTCATGTCAGCCAATGTTGATGGACCCCACTAATGTCGGTGACTGGTTTAGCCTTAAGACCAAATGACCCATCCTTAAAATTTCACATTTTTACCTAAAAAGTACCCCAAATCCATCCCAACTTACCCTAAACCTACCCTACCCAATTACTACCCCTATACTAACATTTTCTTCCCCCTAACTCTCAAATTAACCTACCAAAGAAAATAATAATTCACATTCAAAACCAAATCACCGAGACTCTTACCTCATATATTTGTCTCCTCTGAGCTAGCATAGCTATCTCTTATGGTGGTGCACCTCCCACTAGGTCCCCTTCTAGATTGGCCATCTCAATCATAGTCAGATCTCTATTTTCTCCAATCACAAGTTACAAATGAGTTTGGTTGGCCACTAAACCCCCTTTTGTTAAGTTTTGTTAGCCATCATCATTGGTATCCTTAACCTAATCCACTAACATTGACACTTAAGCCTACTAATGTTAGCAATGTTACCCTAGGCCATAGATATCGATACTATTTACTACCCACATTAGTGATATTATCGATGTTGGCACCATTACAATAGAATTTCCACCAACAACCCCAACTTTTTAGATTTTACCCATACTCTATGGAAATTTGGAGATTACATATATCTCTTCAACCACAACCACCACCTTGGAGATCACATATATCTCCCCAACCCTGACAATCACCTTTGGAGATCACTTAAATCTCACCGATGATGACTTTGCTTAGAGATCATGAATATCTCCTCACTCATTGACCCTTTTACACCAACCTTACATCGCTTGTCTTAACTGCTTATGTTATTCTTCTATAGTTGGTTATTATACACACACATGAATATTAGGTGTTTTAGATGGAAACAAAGCTCATCCTATCACTTGCAACCTTTTATGCTTCCTAAGGGTATTTCCTACCTTAGATACCTGGCACACATAGACCATTGGAGCTACAACTTTGATTATTTTTGACCTTTTTAGCTATCACTTGCAAGCTATGTTTTGGTTATTTCTATCCAAGTTATCCTCAACCTTAGCTATTCTTGACTTTGTCAAATATAGTTCATAGTATAATATGCACACATAGTGATACCATGTTCTCCTCCACTCACCTAATTCACTTCTTATCAAATTGGTATTTGATTTTGGTTTCTCCTCCATTGATTCCCATTTTGAGGGGGCGTACCTCATCCAATACTTGGTGCATATAACTCATATTTTTGTCTTGAAACTTGTTATTTAAAATTACAAGACAAAAAGGGGCAAATGTAGACACCAAAATTATGTCACAGACATGTGCATAATTCCCTATGTTGAAACCCCCCTTAAGCCATATTTTAATAAATAAAAATTAGACTCCCTAACCCATGCTTTTACCCCTCACATATTTAATTAATTTAAAATATGTAATTAAGCTAATTAAAAACCCATGTTGTCCCCTTACCTAGTCACCTCATCCTAAGACTAATTCTCACCATATGAGTCACCTCAAGACCTAGTCCCCTCATCCTAACTACCTAAGACTTATTCTCACCTCAAAACTAAATTCTTAACCAATTACATCCTTTTTAACCTCTTATTTTTACTATTTTTTAATGGGTTCCACACTTGGCACAAGGAGCAACTAAAAACTAGACAAAATAGTAGTTTTACCTATTTTAAGGTCATCGACATCGATCAACCCATGGCCAATGTCGATAGTATCATCGATGTCAATGATATAAGCCAAACTCCAACCTATGTTTAGGTTATAAAAAATCAATAAAACTCATTCTTATTTTCATCCAAGCTCTTGGCATTCAATTTTCAACATCTTGGCTTACTATTATCTTATGTGAGTCAATCTAGATTAGGAACCAAGCTCTTGAGGACCAACAACATCCACTTGTTTTCTCTATTCAAGGTATTGATTTAGACTACCTAATAGGATCCATCCATCCAAGAATTATCATTTAGTCCCCACTATAGCTAAGTATATCACTTATTCTATAGAATTTTTAAGTAGTTA
This sequence comes from Torreya grandis, assembly GCA_037957365.1. Taxonomy (NCBI): domain Eukaryota; kingdom Viridiplantae; phylum Streptophyta; class Pinopsida; order Cupressales; family Taxaceae; genus Torreya; species Torreya grandis. Next base: position 977,719 of record JARHVA010003593.1, on the reverse strand, counting down.
CTTTGCTATCACTTTAAATCTACTATTCATTACTTTACACATTCCCGACTAAATCCCTATGAAGGAGTTATAAAGAATTTTTACTTGTTTTTCCTTGACTTGACACACCAAAACTCTAACCAAATCCATCTAAATCATACTCTCTCTCACACACACACACAACTCTCTCCAACCTCCCAGACCTGACTAAAACCATTTCCTAGACCCAAAAAAGACTTCTACAAGCTCCTAGGCAATTATTGCCCATATCGACCTTGGAAACCTAACCGATATCGGTCACTTTTACCCCCTAACCTAAAAAACATAACTAATATTGATTACTTCCTTACTGATGTTGATGACTATGGATTTCCTAACCTCTCCAAAACCTACCCAAACACCTTCTAAAATACAAACAAAACATACTACCTGCACTTTGTTACTTTTTATTTTACTCAAGTTAAGAATAATGTTAATATTTTCTCTCTTTCACTTTCTCTTTACCTCTCTGTTAGTTATTTATTACTATTTTGTCTCTCAAAAGTAGATTGTCATCTCTAAGGAAGTTTCACACTTCCTAGAACAAGTGCGTAGCTTGGCAACCCACTCATTTATCTACTAACAAACATTTTGTGGTAATGTTTTCTTACTTACAGGTAGTCCTTCCCATCCAAAGAGGAGTTATTATAATATATGGATATGGTATGCAAACCAATCTAGGTTCATTCTAATCACTTATCCCTATCATTCTTCTCTATTTTTTTTAGACTTGAAATAGACAAATTTTAGCGAAATAATTATCTTATGACTTCATTAAATGATGTAAATATTTAGTTCATAAATATTATCGTAACATGATTGATTATAACTTATTTAAACTCTTTATAACTACCTTAACACCTTCCCTTCAATATAAGGTTTGAATTACCCCCCCCTCCCCACTCAACTCTAAATGATGACATTGATTAAGCTAAAAAACAAAACTTTCTTATGAAATAATTTAAGGCATATTATAAATACATCAAGGGATCTTTATAAACTTCCACTAATGTGATTATTAGTAATCATCCTTAAAAAATAGGAGTAGTCAAAGTACATAACCCCTTTGTTTTCCATACACTGTTAATAGTCTAATAAATGAATCAACTATTATCTCCCTCTAAACCTTTCAGCCATACTAATAATCCACCTACATGGTATGATCCTAAAATGTTTTTTTGGTTTCATGCTGATGTGGGTCATTATCATGAAACATGTCATGGGATAATCATATTGGTTGTTTCTTTTATGTTAGGTTATACATTCAAACATGATTCTATGATAAAAATATGTCATGATGACTATGTCAATGCCTCTCAAAAGAAACAAGTTATCAAGCCTTCATCATTTAAATCTCAAAAATCTTTGTCTATTTCCAACCCATAACATTAACATGAAGATATATGTGTAGTTAAAGTTGATTATGACTAATATTATACCAATTATCAATATGTGAATGCAACTAAAGTCAATTATAGATGCAAACCTACCCATAAATATCCTATCACTAAGACTAAAAAATCATCGACTAAAGAATAAATTCTTAAATATATTACAACTACCACTACCATGCCTTCTAAATGAAATGATAAAACACTCCCACAACCATAACCTCACTATATTTCTCTTATTATTATAAAAAATATTGTACCTCCTAAATCTCATGTTGGTTTTTCATCTTCTAAATCAAATTAGAATTTCTTAGAAGAGCTAAATTCATTGCCTTATAAAATACCCATCATGGAGCTATTTCATACTTTTCCATATCATCGTAAATTCCCAATGCAACAATTATAAGACACTGAAGAACCACCATCTCTTGATGTGTAAAATCCTCCTAAAGATCCTTTACCTTCAGAAGTATATACTATTGAAACTATTTATACATCTTCTAAACCTTCCATAGAATTTATTGAAGATGACATGATTAATGATGAAATTATTTTTTGAGCCAATGATCCACCTATCTTAATTAAAATTTCAATTAATAATACCCTTATCTGAAAAGTCTCAATAGATGAAGGATCAAGAATGAATGTCACTTCTCTTTGATTAATATAATAAATTAGATATACCAAAGATAATTTAAAACCCACTCATATCACATGTCAAGTATTTGATAAGACAAATAAAAAATCACTTGGATGTACTTGGCTCCCCCTCACTATTGGACCCAATACCATATGTAAAAAGATCATGGTCCTTGATTTACCATTATCTTACAACATACTCTTAGGTCACCCATGGACACATTGTATAAGGGATATTGCCTCCTTAGGTATTTAATGTATTAAATTCATCCATAATGGAAAATTCCATAAACATTAGGTTGATCCTAATCCATGAAGTATAAAACTACCAAACCCCAAATCCCAATATCAAATTCCAACTAGTCCAGTAATTAACAATGTCCCTCTACCTAAATTTGTTAACATGAATCTAATTTTAAAAGTCACTCTTACTAATTTTGATGTTGATGAGCCTAATGATTTAAAAAAACTTGTAATACCATTAAATTAACTCTTTACATTTTAGAGTGTCTTCCTACTTCTTTACTCCCATGTGATCATAACATCCATCTAAATGATGATATTACTAAAATTCCTCCTCCATGTAATTCATACAAATATTCTTACAAAAAAATGATTTCACATTGATGAGTATGGAGTGTAAAAATTATTTCAATATCTTTTAAAAAATTCTCCCTAAAAATTTAGTTATTTAGGCACATCCACTTCTAATTCTCCCTTATAAATAAATGCATGCATTATTTCCCACACATATGATGATAATTATATCATGGCCCAAGCTCATTCACAAGACATATATGTAAAACACTATAAAAAACATTAGCCAAAATAGACTCCTTAAACCATGATGTCCATTTCATTCACATATCAACTGATATTTAATTATAACTTGAAGGTCATGTAACTCCCATTAATTTTCCACTATTAGACATCTCGTGGGCACTTGAATAACTCTCAACTTCTCCCCCTCTTAAAATTTCTACACAACCAAGAAATCTACCAACTTCTCTTCCTTCTCACGATGTTATAAACACCATTGAGGCTACCCACCTCAATTCAATTGAACCTCCATTTTCAACACAACCTAACATACCTATCACAAATCTAGTTGACTCCACTCAACTTGAAATAAAACCTCCACCTAAAATTACCTTAGATTCTAAAGCCATATATATACAATAAATACATGTTGAGTATTATCATAATGGTAATAAAATCATTGATCTAAAATTATATGTATACTAATATGGATCATTACCCATGATCCCTAGTGATGAGTCTATACTTGAACTACTCCATGCTAGAGAACCTCACCTTCCCTAACAAAATCATAAACTTGGAAATTTCCCATGAAAAACTCATTATTTTAATCATTTCATTACTATTTTGTATCCTAAAGTAAATCCTATTTCTTATCTTCCTCACAATCCATATCATTTCCAAGATGGAAATGTTATAGTCATTGAAGAAACCACAAAAATAGAATATGATACAACAATATGTACCTAACCTATCACTATCTCTAAATAGCTCACTCCAAAAAAGCATGATAACTTTATCTTATTATTTGAAAAGTATCATGAAATATTTGCTTGGTTATATGAAGATATGCTAGGTATCGATCCTAGTATCATCGTATAAAATATAATCACTTACCTAGATGCAAAACCTATTAGATAAAAATAATGAAAATTTCCACCTAAACTTTATACCTTATGTCATAAATAAATCATTAAAATTTTGGATGCCAAATTAATCATCCTTATTGACTACTTGAAATGGGTATCAAACATCATTCTTGTTCATAAAAAAAGTCACCATGTTCATTTGTATATACATTGATTTTTGTAATATTAAATTAGTATGTTCAAAAGATAACTTTCCCTTACCTTTAATAGATGTTATAGTTGATTCCACCATTAGATATGAAATGTTATCACTTATTGATGATTTATTAATATATAACCAAATTCACATAGCCCTTGAATACCAACATAAAACAACATTCATTATAGAATGAGGCACCCATTATTACATCAAAATATCATTCGGTCTTAAAAATGCTAGTGCAACCTATCAATGTGAAATGACCACATTTTCCATGATCTTATACACAAGATAGTGGAAACTTATGTTGATGATCTCATTTCCAAATATAAAATTCTTACATCACATGTCACTAATCTATCTATCAATTTTGATCAACTCATCAAATATAAAATTAGACTTAACCCATACAAATCTATATTTGGAGTTACATATGGTAAACTTTTATGTTTCTTAATTTCTCTTCAAGGAATTAATGTCAATATAGCCAAAATAAATTCTATCATCAACATGCCTATTCTTGACATACGTACTTACCTTGGAAAACTTGGGGTAATTCAATGTTTCATCCTATAAATTACCTATTGTATATACTATATCAATTCCCTTCTCAAATAAGATAATATTCTAGAATGGATAGATTCATGCCAAAAATATTTTGATAATATGAAATAATATTTTCTTCATCCTCTTACTCTTTAACCATATTCAAATGACCATCCCTTAATATTATATACCTTCACTACTCCCATATCATCTGGGTCAATGCTTTCCCAAAATATGATACTAGTAGAGACTATGTTATTTATTACTTCAGTCAAGGACTCATTGTTATGAAAAATGTTATACTAAAGTAGAACATGATTGCCTTTGTATCTATTTCACAGCTGAAAATATCTATCATTATATGTTGTACTAGACTACTTATTTGATTGTTCTTTCTAAGCCACTGCATCACTTCTTCTGCAAAGCATTATTAACTAGATATAGAATTGGCAAATGGATGGTCCTTTTTATGGAATTTGACCTTTGAATTATTACAAAAAAATCAATCAAGGGACAAGTCATCACTAGTCAACTTGAAGAAACACTTCTACTAGTTATGAAACACCTTCAAGATAATATCCATGATGAAAAATTAGTTATATTAAAGGTCTTAACCAAGATATCTCTCTCAAATAGTATTTTCATAATTTCACTACTAATCTAGAAGTCAATAATAAAGAAGATACCAAAATCACTTGCGATACTACTAAACCTAAAGTAGTTATCAAAGAATTACCTAAAATCACCATTGACTTACATGAAGACACCTAGAATCTCCCCTTTGATGGTGTAAAATTCCTTCAAGGAGTTAGGGCATTATGTATTCTAAAAAAATCCACATGGTAAGATCATACTTATAGAATTTTTATTAAATTTTGATGTCACTAATAACATAGTTGAATAAGAATCTCTAATATTAAGCATGAAAACCATAGTCGACTTAGATATCCCATATCTAAACATTTTGGGTGACTCACAACTTATTTGCCACCATGTAAATGGTGATTATCAATGTACAATTGAAAATTTAATTTAATATCATTAAATGGCTATAACACTTGCCAAATAAATTGATTCTTTTACCATTAAACCAATTCTAATGATCAGGATACCATAGTTGATTCTATTTATTCATCAACATCTCTATTTCATCCTCATGAAGTACTTAATGATTCCCAATTGCTTATCCAAATAATAAAATCAACTTATTCTATAAAACCAAATTATTCTCTCATTTGTCACATTGAGGATATTATTATTTGATAAATCACATGGTATAAAAACATTTTTGAATTTATTAAACATTAAATTTACCCTATAAACATAGATTCTCATTAAAAGACTTGAATACATAAACAAGCACTCAAGTATGTATTTTGATATAACACCCTTTACTACTGTAATGTATAATGAATCTTAATAAATGATGTAATGTAATAAGATGTTCTTACTCTCATAGAAAAATCACATGGGAGCACTTGTGGTGGTCACTATAGTGGAATGCTACAACCTGTAAATGCTTATGTATGGGTTACTTTTGGCCCACTATAAAAAAAATATGCTATCAATTTTTCTAAAAATTTTACCCCTTATTAACTCCAATATGATCTATTCCTCACCACCAATTTAACTCCAAATAAGGGAGTTTCCTTATCCATTCTCTATGTGGGGATTAAACCTAATTGGTAAATTACCTCAGTCACAAGATGGCCATGTCTTTATCATCATTGCTACTGAATATCTTACCAAATGGGTAGAAGCCATGCCTTTTATCAATTTCATAGGAACTAATATTTAAAAATTTATCCTTAATCAAATTATTTATCATTTTTGAGTTCCTCATACCATCATCTCTAATAACAGTGGCATTTTAAAAATAAGGACATAAAATAATTGTGTGCTAAATTTAAAATTTCCCAAAAAAATTCCACACCTTACCATCCTCAATGTAATGGCCAAGTAGAGGATACTAATAAAATTATAAATTAAATCTTAAAAAATACTATTTTTTAAACTCATACTTATTGGCACCTTCATCTAGATCCCAAACTTTGGGCTTATCGTACTAGTATACAGATTACCACTAGGGAAACATTGTTCTCACTTGTATATGGTTTCAAATTAGTATTACCATTATAATTTGAACTCCCATCCTTACATATATCTCTTCATGATATAATTATTGATGAATAATTAATTGAATCTCATCTTCATGCCTTAGATTTTCTTTATGAACATCATTTAGCCACTTTATAACATAACCACTAATACAAGGCTTGTATTGCTAAACAACATAATAAAAAGGTCAAAGTTCACAAATTTATTTCACGTGACATACTACTCAAATTATATTACACACATGATAAAGAAAAAAAATATGCCAAAAAAATGTTGGGGCCTTTACTTAGTAAAAGACAATCTTGGTCCTAGTACTTATTGTCTACAAACTAATGAAGGCCATGTTTTCAAATAACCCACCAATGTGAATTTTTTGAAGAAATATTTTTCTTAAATATCTCCCTTATTTTTCATAATTCTATATACTATCCTACTAACACTTATTTTAGGACTTCTCCAATGATCCCTTCTTTTTAGTATCCTACTTTATACACAAACCTTAGTCCCTTTATTTGGTCCTTTGGTTTATATTTTTCATTCAATTCATGAGTTTCATTATAATACCATGGAAAGGATCCAATTTTCCTCACAATACCTCTTTTATTTTCATACATCCATTTTTTCCTCATGTTTTTCTCATCATAAGTTTGTTATTTTACAAACCTTATTTATTTTCTTCTTTTCTTTTGTGAGTTGTAGTGTACGACCATGGATAGGACCATGCATTCCTCACAAATGCCATTTTCATATTTTTCACTTACTTAGGTTTATATTTTATGATTTTCATACTAAGACCATGGATAGGATTAGGCTCTCCTCATAAAATTTATGTATTATTTCAAATCTTTTTATAAATTGAGTGCTCTCTTTAGAATGTTCAGAAATAGTTAAAAGTTTGTGACTCCATATTCTTAGCCTCAGTTTTTATTTATTTTATGGATAACACTTGCACAATAAACTATGTTAGCATGTTTTCCTAAAATTACATACATTATTATGATAAGGAATCATACTTACCTATCATTATATCCCTTTCACATTGTCACATTTTTTTTTCAATTTGAGGTAACTCAAATTGTTTCATGTTATTTTCCCTTGATATCCCCTTATTTCATTCCACTTTAAATAAACAATGTTGAAGTAAAGATAATACTTTTATTTAACATGAATAAAAAAATATATTAAACACCATTCTCTCTAAATCCTGTTTCATAGAAACCAAGTTTAAAGTTGTTGAATGATAGTCATTTTTAGCATCCCATGATTGGTTCTCCAAATCCGTATGGAGGAGGAATAGAAAAATCCATCAAAAAGTTAAAACCAAAATTATTTAAACAAAAGGAAATATAAAATTAAAAATTCAATATCATAATAAAGATGTGATTCATAGCACATATCCTCTTCCTAATTAAACATCTAACTCCACATTTATCCTCATACTAGAGTTGAGGTCCATTTGGATGTGGTAGGCTAGTATATTAGGATAGGAGAATTCAAAATTATCTATAGTGCTACCTACTTTCTCATCCAAGTACCTAATATTCATAGTAGATCGATGGCTCTATAAGGGGTCCTAAGGAATGGAGGTAACATTATGGGAAGGTGGGTCCATTTTATTTTTGTGCATATAGCCTTCATGGATGATATTCATACTTCATTTGATAAACTAAGATTTGTGTGGTTAGGAGTTCATTAGAGTATTTAATGTCAAAATTCCTCTTCTTTTAACAAACTTAATTTTAGTGTCTTGACTTGGGTAAATATGTTCTCTACCTTTATTTTTCCTAATCTCCCCTACCACCCATTTCATTCCCCACTTGAAAAGCAAGTTTGATTCTAAATATGTTTCCCCACTTATATATTCCTTCTTATTCACATCTCAAAACATGTTAGCACTACTTTTTTTATCTATCTTTAGAATAAAATAATATACTTGGATGACTATTCATTATTTTTCTTTACACCATTGCTTTACATTTCTATAATTTCATTGAAAAAAATTAACATTAATTATCATTCCTTTTTTGATACAATTGTATTCATTTCTATATTTATGTATTGTTTCCATTATTGATTGAGCTCAGATTGTTACTTCTAACTCATGAATCTTATTTTTACTTCATGCATTTTTTCCATTTATGATTGATTTTGTATTGTTAATTATCACTCATCAATGTTGTCTTACTATACTTTATCTTTTCCATACTTGTTTAAAGTTTGTTTTGTTACTCCTTTATACATTGATATTAAAATTTTACCCATCCTTGGTTTGATTCAATTTTCCACTTTTTTACCCAAGGAATGTTTTTTCTTTGAATTTTTTGGTCATTTATTAGCCTTAGCTTTTCGGTTACCCATTTTACTCTAATTTTGGATTGGTCATTTTGGTTCTAACTTAGCATTTATCACCCTAGTTTACCAAATTTCCAATTACATGATGCCTACACACATTTTAAGTATTTTGACTTCCCTATATTTTTTTGTCTTTGCTATTTAGTTTTACATCCTTAGGTTTTGTCTAAAGTATTGTATGTGCCCTCCATGATTAAAACTATAAATATAACATGCAACCATTCAATGATAAACGTAAGTCAAGTTACACATATATTACTTTTTTATTTTAGTTACTTCCTTGTCATTTTAGTATTGATTTCTATTATAATTTATTTAGCTTATCATTATTATTTCTATGTGATTTTATCTAAACACCATCCCATGTTTTAACTATGTAACATCTGATGATCTTTGATTTGGGTATACATATACACATAATATTATTTAAATTTTATCAGTTATTGATGTTTTTTTATCTTGTAAGAACCCATCAAGTCTCAATATATCTGAGTGCATACCTCCAAGGGTTCACTGAGAAAGGGGTGGGTAGACCATTAGTACTTCACAAGATTTTTGTTCCCTATACCACCACTTAAAATCAAAACAAGTCTATTCTATACATTTACTTAAGATTTAACACCTCCCTTACACTCCTAAAAAATTCACCACTTCAAATAGCCCCTACCAAATCAAAACCCTTTTTTACTATCTTATGAACATAATTGAATAGGTTGACCATGTTTTAGGAATTTAGCATGTTACGAGAATAAATTAGCGTAACCAAATTAGTTTTAGACCTAATTGCTCTATTTACTAACTAGATCGATTAGGTCAACTACATCGACTAAAATTCTAAAAGGGTTTAGGGTTTAATATATATACATAAACACATCCTTCACCTCATTTCTAATAGAGAGAATTGTGTATTTGTGTTTCTATATTTGTTTATCCACCATTCTCCTTGAGGAGTCGTTGCTTAGGGATTCATACTTATTTAGAGAATAATCTTGTCTTGTGGGAAACATCTCTTAGATGCATAAGAAAAGTCTTATATCCTAGATCTGACCTATCTTTGGTATCCTTATGAGCCATAACAACCTATTGTAAATCACCATTGGCCAAGGGAAAGATTAAGACTTGATGAGTTTGTCTTTAAGGTAAGTATTCCTAACTCAAACTCCTCTTTTGTTAGTAGATATATTTTCATATATAATGTCTTATAATGTATTATCTATTCATTATTAGGATTAATTATACATTTAATTGAGTATAGTTTCGCTTTGTATGTTTATTATCCCCCATTTGTGCCACAAGCTTTGGTGAGCACTAGATTAGATTTAATTTACTTTGTTACAAACCATAGGATCTAACTCAAGTTATTGTGTGGTATTACTCAAATAGAGGATTTATAACCCTCTCTAGTGATATTATATGGTAATATACCCCATATCTAGGTATATTGGATCCATATTGGTCATGACCCCAATTGTCTAAATGTACCAACAAGCAAAATGGCTAGTTTGATTTATCTTCTCTGAGCTAGGATTGATTTATAGATCAGATTCACTTTTTATTGTATATATAAGTGTATTGGATGCATAAGATAAGTCTTATAGCCTAGACATAACATATCTTTTTGATAATTTCAAACTATAACAACCTCTTGGAAAACACCACTGGCCAAGGTAGAAATTGATGCTTGACAGGTTCATATTCAAGATAAGTATCCATAACTCTTACTCTTATTTTGTTAATAGATATATTTGCATGTATAATAGTTAATGAATGTATTGTCTCTCTTTGATTAGGATTACTTCTACATTGACTTGAGTAGAGTTCTTATTTGCATGTTTATTGTTTATGTTTATCATGTATTTGTGCCACAAGTTTTAGTGGGAACTAGATTAGATTTACTTTATTATTTCATTATTATTATCAGACCTAACTAGGGTTATTATGTGGTGTTTCTTTACTAGAGGATTTATAACCCTCTCTAGACATATTATATGATAATATATACCTTAGGTAGGTTTAGCATATCTATATTGGTTATGAACCTAATTATCTAAGTATCAAAAGTGGTATAATTAGTTTAATTTATCTTATCTGAGTTAGGATTTATTTTTAGATCATATTTACTTTTGCTTTCATACATTCTGCCCATCATGGAAAAGGATTGGAATCTCATGCTACTTTGGGTTGATTCCCATCTTTCTATAAATTTTAAACTACTTTCCATTGTAATGGTTGTCATTTCTTATGTGAATAAACTCTATTAAAATTTAATTCAAATTTCATACTTTCTATTATACTAATCTTTATTTATTTATGAATGTAGTCCATAATTTTTAGATTTTGAAGGAATGTTGATGATTAAAAAATTGATCATGTACTTGGTTACTAATAATGAGTTTAGTAGTTAAAATGTGATTTGGTATTCTAACTCACTTATGAATTATTCTCATTTTATTTTTAATACTTGTAATATATGTACTTGAAGTTATAGATTATAGTTGAAGACCCTATGTGTATCCTACCATAAGCCCTTCTCTTTGTTTACTTTTAGTGGATAATTCATGAATTAGAAATTTCATTTTATTGTCTTTAGAATATTTCCTCATGTGATGATAAATTCAACCCCCTATTGAAAATTGACATACAGTGGTCTAACTATAGTTGGGCATATAGTTCAATCCTTAAAGCATTAATATCTTTTAAATCTTGAAAACATCTTTTTCTACCTTACCCTATTTCTCCTTTTTTATTTTATGAATCTAAACAAGTCCATACCCTTCACTTATAAATAGGTTAAGTGAAACCCAATATTTACTATTATTATAATTGGTTGAACAAGGTGAAGGTTGGAATTACTCTACCAAATTGGTGTTGAACCCTCGATGGTAAGACTACTCAAAGACTTATTTCGAGTAGGCTACATCATGGATCCCAATACCTAGAACCATGACCTATATTGAATGATGAAATTCCCTTATTATTTTAAATTTTATCTTGAACATAGTCTCATAAATGTCTTAGGAAGATATTTTTTAATAAACAATAGTTGACATTAGGATGGATAAATAAATGCTAACTCATTTGATATTCCCCTCAATAATATGTATGTGGATCACCAAATCCATTTCCCATCATGGTATACTAATTTTTTCACACTTAAAATTCCATAAGAGAGTCTAATTTGGTGGAAATAGACTGGGAACTATGATTGTTCCCACTAGTTTATATGCTCAGTCTACCCAAAACATACCAACTCCAAAGGCTACCCACATGGCCTAGTTAGCTAGTCAACTATCAATGTTCCTAGAGTAATCCATGACCTTTATAAAAACCTATAATTATATCATCCATGTTTCATACCTATTTTAAGTTAGAATAACTAAAAACATGCAACTTCTTATAAGACTTCTCTAAGGATCCTAGGTGTCGAACATGAGGACATAGCTTGTATGTTATTCCTATTCACTTTGATGTATGCAATCTAGGACTAGTTCCACAATATCCTTTAAAACTCCATCACATATTGGCAATTTAAAAACACATTTATAGCTTAGTTTAATAAATTCATTAACCCTAGTTTCCTCTACCAATAATTTTCATGTATTAAGAGGGAACCAAACAAGGCCATCATAAATTTCTATGTTAGGCTCCAAAAGATGTATATTTGGGTCACTATGATTTATCAAAACAATTTTCAACTAGTGATTTAAATGTATAATAACTCCTTGGACCCCTATACAACCATGTTTTTGAGATGGGATCCCTTGATAATAGATCTATCTTTAGCTTATGTTGAAGCCATAATGGTGGATAAACAACTCAACCACCAAGGTTAAATGATGTCTCACATTCCTAATGTTTTACCAAACATGATATCATTACAACTCATTACTAATTCACATTATAACTTACCTCTATCTCAACCATTGACCATAACTAACTAGTTTCCATTAAGGCACGTCATGCCAAACCATCACCTATATTTTCTTAACTTGATGACTAGTGAGTTAGTTCCCCACTTGTAACACCAAGTAACATTGGTAGCTATAAATAATGTTCAAATCATACCCCAAGAGTCTACCAAGAATTATTTGTATGTTATCTAATCTATGGTACATAGATTGAGTAATGACTTCTTGGGTAACTAAAAACAAATGACAAATACTAGTGGTGAGAGTTCTAATAAGAACTTCACATATCAAAGGAAAAATAAATATTATAACCACCCCAATAATAACAAATATTTTTCACCTAAAAAGATACCCAAAATTAACATCAATGATATATCCCTCCTAAACTGGTGTCAGGTGCATGAAACATCCCAACATGGGTAACTAGACTACATATAATTGATTGTCACCTTTTATATCTTACTAAGACAATTCAATGAATATTAGGTGGAAACCACTAAAAATAATATACTAATAATATACTCACAATCATATATTTGGTATTAAAGACTATGAAATTCCCTATCTAGGAGGAAAATGGGCTAGAGGAGAGTACCATTGAGATCCATGAATTTTATAAGTTCTAAAGGAATAATTATGCCCTTGCTGATAAGACACAATAATAAACCCTTACTACCTCTACTCATCCAAATAATTATGCCATCCCTCCTAATAATATAACTCAAAATGACCCACCACCTTTGAGACCCAATGATTCAAAGGCTCCTACATAGATCCAAACAGTCAAGAATAATGTAGGGTATAACATAGTCAAGGACATGAAGAAAAAAAATATAATATCACACTTAATGAACTTTCCCAAATCATTAAACAATAAGACCTTATACTGAAGTCACTTACAGAGAAGCCAACCTAACTAAAATAAAACGCTGCCCATACCAAGATGATCATCCACAAAGAACAAATTTATATTTCCCCCTTCATTTTAACTATCAAACTATTTAGGAATAATCTATATAATTTCTTGGTAAAATGAGAATATTTATAGATACCCTCTATCCCCTTACATCTCCACAAAAAAAATTGTGTCCTAACTCTCAGTGCAAGTGTCTTTTCTAGCACATTCTTTTAGTCAAATTAGGCCTAATTAGCCCTCCTAGGCCTAGAAGGTAAAAATATTTCTCTTGAAACCCATCACACATGTGAAACTCCAAAAATACACTTGATTAACTTTAACTATTATATAAACATGATACATGTCAAATTTGGTGATATGAAACATTTTGGAAGTATGAAAACCTTGAAATGGCCATTGGCAAGCTTGCCCTTTTTAAGCATTTTCAGACTAGCCTGAAAGATTTGAATGGTTTTTGAACTTATGAGAAATTTTTTATATATTTTTCATATTTTAAAGGTAAAATAAGTCTTTAAACACCTCTCCCATTTATTATAATCAACTCATGCCCTCAAAACCCCTATTTTAGGCCAAAAACCTTGAGAAAGTATAGTTTCATACAAATCCATACAAGTGAAGGTAAAATAAAATTACATTTTCAGGATATTTAGACATCTTAAAACAACTTATAATAGTTTTTAGGTCCAATTTTTTTCATTTTATGTGATTTTAAGGTCCATCTATGAAAACTAGTCGCAACTAGGGTTTTAGGAGGGTTTAAGACCTATTTGGGGTCTTAATAATTATTCATAAAAATGGTAAATCTAATTTACCTCATTAAAATTTTAAAACATTATTGATAGACCCCATAAACTATCCCAAGAGTCTCATACTCCCATGTAAAGTGTGAGCAATGTCATGAGTATTTAAAGTTGCTCCTCAAGTGGTTGTCTTAGCTTTCCTTAAGCATGGGAGGTGTCAAAAATTTGTTTTGGGTCTCAAAAATTATTCATAATGTTTGGAGAAGATAATAAACCTTAAAATAAATCCAATCAATGTTTATACATTCTATTTAAGTGTTAAACATTCCTCTGTATGCATTTGGTGTATAAGTCAGGGTGTTTGGTGTTTAAGATTGCCTTCCCTTTGCAAACCCTCAAGGACACATAAACTAAAAAATAAAGTTTTTTTCCATCTAAGAGTGTATGTATATAATTATATTGATTTTAATATACCTTAAAATCCATTCATAATGTCTATAATGTTTGGTTTGTGTTCTTGAGCTCAAGTGAACCTCTAGGTTTCTTGAATAAACCCTACAAATGGAGTGAACCAAGTTTGAGACAAAACAATGGATATTTACACTACTAATATGACCTTTAAAATACCATGAACACTTAAATCCACTAATTACTACAAATTTTAACAAATTTCATAGTGATATCACGTATATAGAGTCCTCAAAATGCATTTTTCATAAAACTAGCTAGTGGTATGCATGAGTTTTCAATATGTCTCAAACTGAGCTTTTATATCACTTTTGTGTTTGGGTCTTATAATTATGATAAGTATTTGATTATTTTATATGAAACTTATTTAAATTATTATTATCCTTATCACTATCTCTTCATAACTCTATACAACCTATCACCACACCATATCTCCTCATTTCCTTCAATGCAACTATCACTGCCAATACTAGTTGTAAATGTTGATTGGGGAATTAGAAGTGATTTTATAAATTATATAATAAATTATTAATTACATACCTCTCAATAAATTTTTAACCTTCTTATAAATTCTTACTTTGGTATATTGTATCTTCAAGGTCACTCTTAGGTTCTCACTATCTTCATTTCGTACACAAGCCTATGTACCTTCATGAGTTTGTAGACCTCGAGTAGAAGTCATGATATTGTTTAAAGTTTGAAGGTATAAATTTATAATTTTAATTTATAGGTGAATTTCATAAATATTAATCCTTGATTGGATTGTACCTTGGATTGAATTTGTCTAAGGTTTGTGGATATATCCATACAATTGACCCTAGTATTGGTTGTGTGTGGCCATTTCAAGGTCAGCCTTGGAGTGAACTTTGTTTGGGAAAATATTATTCATACCATAATATTTTCAAACTTTTAATTAATATTATAAATCCTCAATTTTTTCATGGGCCTCTTCCATTGATACTTTATTCCTATCCTCTTCACAACTTGGAGATAGACTTGTCTTGTCAAGGGTGTAGATGGATTTTATGAGGTGATGTATATGCTACTTTGTAATTTGAGCATCATGTCTTTTCATTATTAACCATATCTATATAATTTAACTCAATTTAGGTATTTAAATATAATTTAAGGTTTTTTAATAGACCTCATCTCTCTTCATTAGTCTATTACTAAACTTAAGTCTATAGGTATTGATTTTTTCCATTTATTGAGTCAACCTTAAATAATCTTTATTATTTAGGTCTCATGACCTATAAAAACCTCATACCTTATTTATAATATCAAAATTATGTATCTATTTTTCATGAACATAACTCAATAGGCTAGTCTTCTCAAACCATATACCTCTACTCCTATCATCTAACATCCTTACTGTGAGCACCCCTTTTGGTATTGGCTATAGGTGATCATATGACACCTCTATAAATACTATGACCAAGTTGATAATCTGATAATTTAGCCATGTATCAACCTAAAAACCCCTCTTCCTCATACTTTAAACCTTTTCACTCTTGGATTGTTCACTCAAAGTGAAGTCTTGAGTCACATCCAACCATTTAGATCCTATAAAGCTTACTAACCATATTGTATAGACTGAGATAGAGTACAAGCATGGTGATAAAAAATGTGAGGTTTGTATGGGATTAATGTTTTCCATTGTATATTTTAATTTATTATCATTTACCATACAAATATTGTCTCTCTAAATTGTTTTTATCTCTAACAAACTCCTTAACCATACCTTGAAGTATGATCATAACACTCAGTTGTAGGTGAAGGTTTGATGCTTTTTTCAAGTTTTTAGGTGTCTTTAGAGGTAGTGGGAGTTTTTATTAGGTCTATAAAAACCTAATAAACTATTTTAAACCTTCTATAACACTCCAAACTCATAATCACTCCTTCATACAAGATTTTCTTTGTTAATTGGTAGTCAATTGATCACAAAACTCCTAGTGTACATTAGACTTTCTTCCTAAGGATTAATGTTTTATCTCTTTTTGAAGGCATAATTATTAATTTGATACTTACTTAGAATTTGATCCAATCTACTTCTCCTTCTTGATCATTATTGATAGCTTATTCCATTTTAAACTAATCTTCTTCAAAATGTAGACAAGAGTGACTCAGTTGTAGCTAGTGGTATAAGTACTATGTAGCTGTGTTTGATCTTAAATGATGGGTACTCATGAGCTTGTTGGAGTATTTTATTAAAATTTAAAATGAAATTAAAACATATTAAAGAACACTCATACTCATTAAAAACCCCCCAATTCATGAGACCTTCTCCAACATATAACATAATCACATAATGAGAAAATTGACAATTTGGTTGTAGGTGTCTTTCCATTCATAGCTTAATGTAGTCACTTTAGGTGTCTTAATGTGATATGCATAACATGGGGTCATTAAACCCTGATATTTCATCAAGTCCTAGTTTTATCTTCATTAACTTCCCTTTATTACCAACTTTTATCTCTACTTTTCTCACATATCACTTCACATCACCATGATAGCTGTAGGTGGTCATTTACTTACCTTGCATGAGATAGTAGGATGACAAAGTGATGAGGTGAGTTGGTAAAGACTTAACCTTGAAAATTCTATCACTCATTTAAAACCATTCATTCCACTTATCATTTTACCTAATAACAAGGCATTGATTCTCACTTCTAAAAATCAGTCATTATAAGGCTTGTCAACCCTATTATACGGATCGAGGACATTTATGTTGGAGTATGTAAAGTGAAGACTTAATTGAGAAAACATATAACATCACATTTTATTTTGAAATTATTTAACTTTAACCTCCATTAAATCCTTATATTTCTTGAATAATAACCCTATTCAACATGACCTCCATTAAACAATCTTCATGTTGACTATTTTAAATGTTCATTAGACTGTGTGTACAGACTGATGGCAGGTGGGAGATTGGTCTTAAGAGGTAAAAATTTGATCTAAGATCCTCATTTAATCTCTATGATAAACTATATTGGATAAACATTAATATTTTCATGAGGATTATTTAATATCATGGAAATAATAAGCAACACATTACCTTAAACAAGTCAAACTTACCTTAATTTCTGCTAATAAGGGAAATGCAATGTTGCCTTCTCTCTAGCAAATTTGGCTATTAATGCTTGAACTTTTCATAATTTCATCATTTTAATGAAATTTTCAAGGTGACATCATCTAGTATTCTTTAACTTTGAGTTAGACCCCCAAACAAGTCATCTACCTTCTCAATATCTTTATTTCATAGGACTATTATATGTGGAGATTTCACTCAAGACATTCATCATCATCTCACCTACCAAGGCTTCTATGAAGGTGTTAACTAAAATTCTCCATGTAGTTCTCATTTTTACTCCTTTTATGATGTATATATGTCAAATGAAATGTCCCATTGTTCCTACATGTTCATCACAACTTGTTTTTATCATAGCATCCATAGGCCTAATTAGAGCTTCTAAACATATAAGACTTGATTAGATCTTCTGCTCTTGAGAGTGTCATAAGTTATTTCAAGGGTATAAAGGAGGTAATGAGTCTTATAAAAACTTATCAACCTTTTTTCACTACTTTATTCAATTCATTTCAATCTTTGAAACTTTTTAATCACATTTGTACGCTGTCAAATAGGCAAACCCACTCAAAACCATCCTAAAGGAGGTTGTGTTCAATTTGGAGGATTATGAATTTTTTCTGTATTAATTAATCATTTAAGGACACAATAATTTATTATAATACCTCTATATATGAATATACTTTCCTAACAACTTAGATTATGCTTTAAATTTGACCAAAAAGACTATTCACAAAGACAACATAAGAAATAGGTTTTATGATATAAGTAAATTATTTGAAGGAGTTACATAATTAAAAAAATATTAAAATGAGATTAATGACTTATAAAATTATCCCTCAAAACCATTCCTCTCCATATATTTATGATCTAGAGAAGTAGGTGCAGGAATAGACCCCTCTCAGATGAATAAGCCATAGTGACTTGCTGTCACTCTTAGTGATTGTTCATAAATAAGAGGATAAAAATCCATGAAATAATGAAAATAATTTAAATATTAATCATACCCATAAAAATTTCCAAACTTTTAGCTCCTAAATCTCTCTTCTCTCTTTGTATTGAGCATTTGAAAACTACCCTTCTAGAGTTGCCAAGGAGGTTGATATGAGAGATAAAATAGTTTTTTATTTTAAGATATAAAACCTCATACATATGAATTTTTTGAAATTTTTATGTAAAAATACATCTTTAATATTCTTTAATCTCAATTTTACCTTGAGAACTATATGAATAGCCTCAAAACAGGCCTTTTTGGCACTAAAACTACCATAACCACTTGATAATCCTATTGAAAATTATATAAAATGTATCTAATGGATATTTTAATTCCTTAGTAATTAAATCATATCTTTACAAGTAAATTTTTTATTTATATGGTTTTTGAATTTGACCTTAGGAGGCCAAATTGCCAACATTTTTGGTGACTCACAAGCGTTGACCAGCTTGGTGGTCAAGAGAACCCACTAAATTTTCATGACATTGAGAGTTTTTAAATATGAAAACATGGTTTTTATGACTACCTTGTAATTCCAAACAAATTTAATACTTTAAAACACCTTTTATGACTATAAAAAATAACAGGACTCAACATAAACAACAAAATAAACACACCTAAACTAAGAAGCACACCTAACATAAGGAAAACCACAATAAGACAACAAAGTAACAAAATACTTGTGTTGACCACTTATTGAAATAAGAAAAAAATAATTAAAATAACTAACTTTAGAACAAATCCTTTCCTCTAGGGTCAAACAAACAACTTGAATGACCATTATGGCACCATGAAGTCTAATTGCCACATCTTGATAGATCCCACTTACAAATAGGATCATTAACATGTTCATGGCCTCTTGGGAAATTAGATGAGCCTTCTAGTTTTTACATATGATTCCAACACCAAATCATACTCCTCCCATATCCATATACTTTACAAGAACAATGTTAATTCTACCTCAGTCATGGGCTACTCCTGATCTGTCATGTTTTAGTCAGTGCCTTCATTCTTCTCATGAGACTAAAAATGGTCATCTAATATAGTGTCCCTTACAAGACTCCTCAAGCTCATTATTGGGTAGATATGGAGTGTCTCAGCTCAAACAAAAATTATCTAAGTCCTCCCAAAATTCCATCTCTTCATGATCAGTTGGAAAGACATGGAGATCATTCTCATCCTTATGATTCACTTGTGGAACACTATGATGATAAAAATCACATTATACTATAACTTTTTTATCCTCATATTTAATACAAAATTGCATCTCATCAACCCACTTAATCTCCAACTCATCTTATTGTGGTGTCACTATATTTGTATTTCCTTCTTCAATCTCCAAAGCATTAGTGGTACCTTCATCTTTGATAAAATTATAAGATTCTTGAACACATATGTTTTTTAGATGATTAAAGACTTTAGAATGTCATCACCTTGACCTTAAGCTTATATAAGTTACATCTATATATATATATATATATATATATATATATATATATATATATATATATATATATATATATATATATATATATATATCACTCTCACGTTCATCAGGGCTATCATGACAAAGAGTGGTTGTCATATCATCAAGTAAATCTTGGGAATCATCTTCCTCTTGTTCAATTGGAATGTCTTCCTCTTGTAATTTACATTGTTCATGTTGTTGGAAATATTGTCATTGATGTCAAAGGTTTAGCATTATTTTTGATAAAGGCCCCATTGCATTTAATGTTGTTTGTAATAAATATATCTTGGCTAATATGAGTTAATATTTATTTAATATTAAAGAATATATTTTTTGTTGCATATGAGATAAAATAAGGGCCCATGGAGAAGTCAAAGAGCCACAAGATAAAGACAAAAGAAGGATGGGATGCATTATCCCATGAAGAGTCATCTTGGGTAATTCCAAGAGTCACCAAGTGAAGACAAAAGAGAAAGGGCGTAATTTCTTATGAAGGGACACTTTAAGGAATAGGAAAAGTCACCAAGATGAGGACAAAAGAGGGAAGGACGTTTTTTATCATGAAGGGTCACCACATTACTTTTCAAAGGCTTGAATATGAAGGGTCATACAAGTTTGGCACCATTTTCCATGAGGATGGAAGGGTCACAAAGGGGGAAGGCTAAAGGTCATTTGGAAAGCTATAAATAAAGGCTTGAGAAGCCATTTTTACATATGAGAAAAAGAGGTTGATTTGATATTGTAATATCTAGCTTAGAAGAGCAATTGTGAGAGATGAATATGATTTGTATTTTTTATATCTAGCTTAGAAGAGAAAAGGTGAGAGAGAGGAAAGAGTTGTTGTATTGAACTATCATTTGTTGAGATAGCAACATTGAGAGATAGGTGTGTGGTATACACAAAGGGGTTGGTGCTCCTATGGGTTGGTGCTCATGAATTATTGTTGGGTTGGTGCTCAATAAAGGGATTGGTGCTCCTATGGGTTGGTTCTCATGAATTGTTGTTGGGTTGGAGCTCGGCAAAGGGGTTGGTGCTCCTGTGGGTTGGTGCTCATGAATAATAGCTAGGTTGGTGCTTAGAAAAGGGGTGTGGTGTTCCTATGGGTTGGTGTTCACGAATAGTTGTTGGGTTGGTGCTCAGCAAAGGGGTTGGTGCTCCTGCAAGCTTAGTTTGTGAATATTGTTTGGGTTGGTGCTCATTCATATACTTGAGATTGTTCTCTATGGTTTTTCCCACATTGGGTTTCCATGTTATATCTGGTGTCTATCTCTATCTTGTGTGGTGTTTATTGTTTGAGTTTTATTGCATATCTTGAATGTTTTATTAAGTGGAATTTGGTTAAGGAAAAGATTTATAAGATATATGATATATTGATTCACCCCCCTCTCAGTATATCCCGTGATTAACACACATAGCTCATCTTGCATCCCAGTAGCCTCTTTTAATTTATCCTCTTTTGCATTATGAAAGACTAACTCACACCTATCCTTGGCAAAGGTTGCCCCAATAATGATTTCCTCTTATTGCTCATTCAAATCACTCTCATCTTCTATAACTACATCTACTTATTCTTCATTTACTTCAAAAAGGAGAGGCTCCTTCCTAATAATTCGCATGGTGGACCCTTGAAAATTCTCAATAAGGTGATTCAAATCCAATGGTGTTACCATGGATGCTTATTTATCCTTACTCAACTACTTAACTTTGACAACCATCACTTCCTCTTTCTACTACATTTGTCCTTGAATAAACTACCATTATGGGAAGGCTTTAGAATTTTGATGAGGGAGGGGTAGGAGCTAAATGTTCTCATGATTTAGTTCTACCTTGACACTTGGGTTTATGTTTGACTACTCTTCTTTCCCCCTTGATTGTTGCATTTATTTCCAAATTGTAGAATTTAGTTTAGGGACTTCTTACACTATATATATTTCAGCTATGGGCATGATTGGAGGAACCTATTTCAATGGGGTTACTTTTATATGTACCTCTAATTGGTATAGGAGTTGGTTTGCAAGCTCAACTTGTTTAAAAAATTGAGCCTCAAAATCAAGCATCATCTCATTAGAGATCTCTCCCTACTGATTAGAAGATGAAGTCCCTTGCATAATCTACTATGTGACATGGAACTCAACCTCCTCAAGACATTCTTATTCCACCTTTTCAGGTCTCTCTTATATAAACCTCAAATTAAGTAAATTTGGTGAGTCTTATGAGTAACTTTGAGGGTTGTGACACACACTTATTTAGCACTCTTGAGAGGGGAAAGGTAGTTCAATAGAGGAATAATGTGGAATGGAGGGAACATGATGTTGGTAATATTAGATGTGTTTCCCTTCATATAATAATAAATACTCTTTTATCTTTGAAACAAAACCCCCTATATCCAACATGTCACTATTGACCTTTGAATGACCTCATCTTATGAAAATTTCCCTCTTATTTAGCCTATTGTAGTAAATTCCTCATGTTTTTAATCTTATGCCTAGGGATTTCTTATCCATAGCTTTACATGGTGTAAATGCTCACCATGTGCTTCTCATATCCCAAAGGTTTTTTTGAGACTTGATATGTCTTGTTTTAGGACATGAGTAGGTTGAACAGGAACATCATGATGTTGCCATGGCTGAGTAGGTTGATAAGCAGGCTACCAAGGAGGTGAATGAATTTCACAAAAAGGGCTAGAGTAGTGTCCTTGGTATTGAAAATGATAATATATCTACTAATAAGGGCACTCATATTGTTGATTAGGGTCAATATAGGGTTGTTAGGGGTAAGCATGATATTGATAGGGATCATGATGGAATGGGGATGGGTCATAGGGTTATTGATAAGGAGATATGTGATAGAATTATGCCCCATATGCAACCATCACTCACCACAATGATCATGAATACTAATAAAATTATGAAAAATAACTTATCATACCTTTGAAATAACTATTAAGGTTAGTGATTAAAGCATCTTATGATCAAAAATATGTTTATGTGAATTATCTAAAGCTTTAATCTATCCCACTATGCATGCCAAAATTGATAGAAACCTAAGTTACACCCTATTGAAAGAGGTTATTCATACCTAATTAAAACATGGACTAAAATGGGAATTTTCTAAAGGCTATGGGTGACCTTATAGCTAGACCAAACCTCTAGATTATGGGGATAGCTCCCTTGGTACATCAATTATGGCTTTATTACTAAATCTTACTATTGTTGGGGTGAAAACCAATAGAAGGTACATAAAAAAATTACTCTAATGCATGGTGATGTGCCTATGTAAACATTCATCCACTCAATTTGGAATTCAACTAAAACTCATAAGCAATGCAAATCACAATCTTTTAAGTCCAAGGACTCCTATGTAAAAGTGTTTCACACAAAGGTTCCACTAAGTGATCAAAGCATGAGGGTAATGATGGAAGGCTTGATTCAAGGCAATAACCAACCAAATATCCACTCCAAGCTCAAACACTTAACATTAAAACACTATATATGACCTTCGTAAGATGATATACTAACAACTAGGTAAGATTAGGACCCACCAATATGAGAAACACTACCACATGTGCAAATCAGACTAATTAGAACACACTAAACATGTATCAATGAGTCTAAAAATAGTCATTTTTATTCACTTAAGAGGTTAAAATTTTTAATCTTAGTAGAGTTTCCTCATGTCAAATATATGGATTAAAAACAAGGCCTAAAGTCTTGAATATATATGAGAATAGAAATGGAGAGAGGGAGACAAGAGCCCCAAAATTAGGAAATATGACCTTGATTTAGTCTTTCTCCCAAATGCTACATAATATATCTAATTAATATTTCATTAAACCTTGATAAAATGGACTAGATGTTCATTTGAGACATATTTGGGAATAGTAATTGTTATTAAGCATTCATTAGCCCTAATTGGTGGAGTTTGACCAACAACAATGCTTAAATCCTTGCTTAAGAACCCTATATTCTTGGTTATGTGTCTTTATTATAGAATTGGTCCTTCGCCTTGGAAATAGGATTTTAGTTCCCAATTTATAGGACATTTATTATGTCTTTATATGATCCATCGGTTGTTAGAATCCTTGAAGTGCAAGTTTGACTCCTTCAACAAGCCTAGGCATTGGAAGGAAAGAAATCATTTTTGGAGTCTTTGGACCTTTTTATGCCTTTGAAAACTTTCTCCAATAAACTCATGAATTATTATATATTAATTATTAACATGTATAATGTATATTATCCTTGGAAAATTTTATATGAAGCACCATGCATTGATTTAGTCTTTTCACTCCTTGAATTGCTTCTCCTTCATAAAGGCATAGAAAAGAAAAGTTGGATTTTTCTTCCAATATTAGAAATTATTAATGGATGGTCTATTTTAAGAATATTAGGCCTATAAAAAATCAATTGGAGCCATAAATCAATCAAAAATACCTTATTTTATTCGCATACTTGCATTCCTTCACAATTCTTTATAGCCCTTTTTATAGCAAAGATCATTGTCTAGGAGAATATGGAGATTATCATGAAAAAGTGAGAATATTTATAGATACCCTCTATCCCCTTACATCTCTACACAAAAAAATTTGTCCTAAATCTGAGTGTAAATGTATTTTATAGCACATTCTTTCAATCAAATTAGGCCTAATTAGCCCTCTTAGGCCTAGAAAGTGAAAATTTTGCTCCTAAAACCCCTCACACATTTGAAACTCCAAAAAAACACTTATTTAAATTTAATTATTATATCACCATTATCCATGTCAAATTGGGTGATATGGAACACTTTGGAAGTATGAAATCCTTGAAATGGCCATTGGCAAGCTTACCCTTTTGAAGCATTTTCAGACTAGCCTATTTGAACATTTTGGGCATTTATGAGCATGTTTTTCTATATTTTTTTATATTTTATAGTTAAAATAAGTCTATAACAACCTCTCACATTTATTTTCATCAACTCATGCCCTCCAAAACCCCATTTTAGGCCAAAAACCTTGAAAAAGTATAGTTTTATAAAAATGTGTACAAGTGAAGGTACATCCAAATTGCATGTGAAGAATACTCAGAGAGTATAAAATAACCTATGGTATTTTTTATGGACAATTTTTGTAATTTTATGTGATTTTAAGGTCCGTCTCTAAAAATTGGTCATAACTAGGGTTGTGTGAGGGTTTAAGACCTATTTGGGGTCTTAACGATTGTTCGTAAAGATAAGGAATCAAACTGACCTCCTTACACTTTTAAAACCTTCTCTATATACCCCCTCATCTATTCCAAAATTATCATACTCCTATGAAAAGTGTGAGCAATGGCATGTGAATCTAAAGTTGTTCCTCAAGTGGTTGTCTTAGCTTCCCTTGAGTGTGAGAGGTGTCAAAAATGGGTTTTGGGTCTCAAAAATCATTCCCAATGCTATTAAAATATCATAAACTTTAAAAAAAATCCACTCCATGTTTATAAATACTCTATAAGTGTTCAACATTCCTCTATATGCATTTGGTACACAAGTCAAGGTGTTTGGGGTTTAAGACTCATTTCCCTTTGTAAACCCTCAAGGGCACTTAGACTGAGAAATGAATTGGTTTTCCATCTAATAATGTATGGATATCATTAAATTTATTTTACTCTACCTTAAAATCTATTCATGAGGTCTAGAATGTTTGGTTTGTGTTCTTGAGCACAAGTGAACCTTTAGGTCTCTTAAATAGACCCTACAAATGGAGTATAATAGGTCTGAGACAAAATAATTGATATGTCCACTACTACTATGAAATTTCCAATAACATTAAAATTTCAATCCACTCATTACCACCAACTTTTTCAAATTTCATATCTAGATCATGTCTATAGAGGCCTTAAAACTCATTTTTTCTAAAACTAGCTAGTGGGTTGCCTGATTTTTCAATATGTTTATGACTGAGCTTTTATATCACTATTATATTTAGGTATGAGAATTATGATAAGGATTTTATTAGGTTATAATATCCTTATTTCAATTATTCTTATCCTTCTCGCTATCTCTTCACAACTCTATATAACCTATCACCACACAATATCTCCTCATTTACTTCAATGTAATTGCCACTACCAATATTGGTTATAAGTGTTGATTGGGGAATTGGAATTGATTTTATCCATTTTATAATCAATTATTAATTTGAGACCTCCAAATTCATTTTTAAGATTCTTCTCACTTCTTCCTTTGGTATATTTTCTCTTCAATGGCACTCTTAGGTTCCCAATATCGTCATTTCGTACACAAGCTTGTGTACCTTCATGAGTTTTTAGACCTTAAGTAGAAGCCATGATCTTTTTGAAAGTCTAAAGGTATAAATTTATCATTTTAATTTATAGGTTAATTTCATAAATCTTCCTCCTTTACTATATTGTACCTTGGATTGCATTTGTCTAGGGTATGTGGATATGTCCATATAATTGACCCTAGTATTGGTTGTGTGTAGCCATTTCAAGGTTAACCTTATTGTCAAAAAAATTTGGGATAATATTATTCATACCCTAACCTATTATACATTTTAATTACTCATATTAATCCTCCATTTTTTCATGGGCCTCTTCCATAGATACTTTATTCCCATCCTCTTCACAACATGGAGATAGACTTGTCTTGACAAGGTTGTAGATGGCTTTTATGAGGTGAAGGCTATGATAATTTATAATTTGGGCCTCATGTATTTTTATTATTAACCTTATATATATACTTTAACTCAATTAATTTCTTCAAATATCATTTAAATCTTTTCAACAAACATCAACTCTCTTCATTAGTCCTTTACTAACCTTCAGCCTGTAGGTGTTGATTTCTTCCATTTATTGAGTCAACTGTAAAGATTATTTGTTCTTTAGGTTTCATGAACTATAAAAAATTCCTTCCTTAGTTCCAATAATAAAATTATTTATTGATATTTCATGCACATAAATCAATAGGTGAGGCTTATCAAACCATATATTTCTACTCCTATCATCTAGCATCCTTACTATGAGTACCCCTTTTGGTCTTGGTTGTAGGTGTTCATTTGAAACCTCTATACGAGTTATGACCAAGTTGATAAGTTGATATTTTATCCATGTATCAACCTAGGAAACCATATTCCTCATACTTTAAACCTTTTCACTCTTGGATTGTTCACTCAAAGTGAAGGCTTGAGTCACATCCAACCATTTATCTCCTAAAAAGCTTACTAACCACATTGTACAGTCTGAGACAAAGTAAAAACATGGTGTATGAAGTGTGAGGTTTGGATTGGATTCATGTTTTCCATTATATATTTGAATTTCATATCATTTACCATATAAATCTTGTCTCTCTCACTTGTCTTGATCTCCAAAAAACTCCTTAACCATACCTTAAAGTATCCTCATAACACTTAGTTATAGATGAAGGTTTGATGATTTTTAGGTGTTTATGTGTCTTTAGAGGTAGTGGGAGTATATATTAGGTCTAAATAGACATAATAAACTCTTTATAACCTTTTAAAACACTCCAAACTCTTAATCACTCCATATAAGCTTTTCTTTGTTGATTGGCGGTTAATTGATCATAAGACTCCTAGTGTACATTAGACTTTCTTCTTGAGGATCAATGTTTGATATCTTTTTGAACCCTTAATTATTAATTTCACACTCCTCATCATGTGATCCACTCTTCTAATCCTTCATAATCATTATTTATATCTTATGCCATTTGAAACCAATCTTCTTCAAAATCCAATCAAGAGTGACTCAACTGTAGGTGGTGGTATAAAGACTGTGTAGTTGTGTTTTTATCTCCAATGATGGGTACTCATGAAATTTTTACAGTATTTTCTTACCATTTTAAATTAAATTAAATCATATTTAATAAAACTCATATTCAATACAAACCTCCCAATGCATGAGACCTTCTACAACATATAACATAATCACATAATAAGAAAATTGACAAATTGGTTGTCGATGTCCTTCCATTCATAGTTGTAGGTAGTCACTTTAGGTGTCTTGATGCGAGATTAATAACATGGGATCATTTAACCTTGATATGTTATCAACTCCTATTTTTATCTTCATGAACTTCCATTTATTACCAAATTTGATCTCTACCTTTCTCACATATCACTTCACATCACCATGATGGTTGTAGGTGGTCATTTAATTACCTTTTATGAGATAGTAGGATGATTAAGTGATTATGTGAGTTGGTAAAGAATAAAAATTTAAAATTTTATCACTAATTTTAATCCATTCATTCCAATATTCATTTTACCCAAGACCAAAACCTTGATGCTCACTTCTAAAACTCAGTCATTATGAGGCTTGTCAACCCTGCTATATGGACTAAGGACATTTATGTTGGATTATGTAAAGTAAAGAATTAATTGAGAAAACATATGACATCATATTTTATTTTGAAATATTTTAGCTTCATGCTCTATTCAATCCTTATATTTCTTTCATAAGATCCTTGTTCAACATGACCTCCTTGTCATTAGATTGTGTATATGGACTAATGGTATATTGGTCTTAAGAGGGTAAAAGTTGCTATAATATCCTCATTGACAATCTATGATCAAATAGCTTGGATAATCATTAATTTTTCCATGATGAGTGTTGAATATCATGGAAATAAGAAGTAACACATTACCTTAAACAACTCAAACTTACCTTAACTTCTGATAATAAGGGAAATATAATGTTGCCTTCTCTCCAATAGTCTTATCTATTCATTATTGAAATCTTAATTTTTTCATTGGTTTATTTAAATGTTGAAGGTGACCTCATCTAGTATTCTTGAACTCTGATCTCGACCCCCAAACATGTCATCTACCTTATCAAGATCTATGTTTCATAGGACTATTATAGGTGGATATTTCACTCAACACACTCATCATCATCTCACCTACCAAGGCTTATATGAAGGTTTTCACTATAATCCTCTATATAGTTCTAACTTTCACTCCTTGGATGATGTAGAGAAGTCAAATTAAGTGTCCCATTATTCCTACATGTTTATCATAACTCTTTTCTGATCATGGCATACACATGCCTGATTAACACTTATAAGCATATAAGGCTTGATTGGGTATTTTTCTCCTAATATTTTCATAATAAATTTCAAGGGTATAAATATGGAAATGGGTCTTTGAAAAACTTCTCAAAATTTTTGCACTCCTTCAGTCAAGTCATTTTAATCTCTAAAACTTGTTAATCACATGTGTACCTTGTCAAAGAGGCAAACCCATTCAAAACCTTACTGAAGGAGGATATGTTAAATTTATAGGATTAATAAAAAATTTATTTTTAAGAATTAATAATTTAATAACATAATAATTCATTTTAAGACCTCTGGAGATGAAGACACTTTCCTTACAACTCAGGTTCTGCTCTAAATTTGACCAAAAACACTAGTCACAAAGACAACATAGGAAATAGCTTTTATTATATAAGTACATTCTTATAAGGAGTTAATTGATGAAACCAAGATAAAAATTATATTAATTTACTATAAAATAATCCATAAAAACCATTCCTCTCAATATATTTATAAGTTATAAAAATAGGTGAAAGAACGAATCCCTCTCGGATGATTTGGCCATAGTGACCTATTGTCACTCAAATCAATTATTCATTAATAAGATTCCAAAAACACAAAAAAAAATTAAGATAACTTAAATATTACTTGTAATCATAATAATCCAAATTTTTAGCTCCTAACTCTCTCTCCTCTTTCCATATCAAACATTTGAAAACTACCCTTCTAGAGTTGCTAAGGAGGTCGATATGAGAAATAAAATGGTTATTTTTCATTTTAAGACCTAAAACATCCTCAAAATAATTTTTTTGAAATTTTAATGGACAAATAATATATTTAATATGCTTGAATCTCAATTTTACCTTGATAACTATATGAATAGCCTCAAAATAGGCTTTTTTGGCATTAAAACTACCAGAACCACTTTATAAGCCTATTTAAAATGATATAAAATGTATAAAATGGATATTTTCATGCTTAAATAAGTAAATAATATATTTAAAACTAAATTTTTTTATTATATGGGTTGTAATTTTTCCTTGGGATGCTAAATTACCAACATTAAATTAGTGTTTGAATAATATTTCACCCCTTATTAATGAGGTGTCAATTGATTACATAGAGGAGGTGGATCATCAAATTATTTAGTATATTTTTGTTCATTACCAAATATTTATACCATTACAACATCGTGTAATCAAATATTTGAATTAATATATTCTAAAACTATGAGTTATATAGATACTATAAGCCCCAACATGATGAGCTGGATAACTTCATCCTTTTTTAGGATATTAATGATCTCATTCATAAATTTGGTTGAGATGATTGGAATTCTTACAATATTTTCCTTGCCCATTTTATCCATTGTTCTTATGCCATTTTCCTTAGGTTTTTAACTTATTGAGACTTTATGACTCTCAGAACTTGATTTCAAAACACATATCATGATTACAATAGACTCTTAGTCTTTGACTAGTGGATGGGGCTTCACTACACAATTGTTAGGAAAGTAATAATTAATTTGAGTCCATAATATTTTATTAAGGTTTTATTGGTTAGAATACAATAGCTTCATGTCACCTTGGGAAATAAATACCTTTATTAGGTGTAAAACTTGATTGCTTAAAAAAGGGTGGAATGGATTGCCTTCATCCTATGGATCATATTTAACCCTAAAATGAAACTATGGGGTATGTTTTCACTTTAATATTAGGGTTAATAATATATAAATGAAATGTAAAAAGGGTGATAATCATATCTATAATAGTCTAATTAAATGCTAAACTTAGATATAAGCATACTCTAAATTTATTATGTTGAGATAATCTAAATATGGAAAGCACATCTTTGCTAGATATAGAAATGACAAAGAAGAGAAGTAATTATCTTGTTATGATGATAATGCAATTATGGATCTAGAGTAGGCTGAAATTAAGTGGGAATATAGTTATGAAATAGTTATCAGATTCTAAATCTAATGTCTTTGACTATCTAGATAGTTATGTTGGCCCTGGATAGTTACATCAATTATATTATCTGAGGTGAATGATAGTGTCCTATATGGAATATCTTCTAAAATAATAATTGACCACCTAGATGTTTATGGGTTTGGATTCATCTTCACACTAGTGCATTCAAATCTAGGTCATGGATAGTCACTCATGAAATGGAAAAACCATAGCTTTACATCTTCAATATGACCTTGGGGGAAAAACATTTAGTAGGCATATGGTGTCAAACTAACCCCAATGACCCCACTGGTAAAGGAAGCTACCTACATAGATAATACTCAAAAGAGGGTCTCAAACTGATGTATTTCTCCCCTATGTCTTATCTTGTGTGTAAATCACATAATGTGTGCAAATAGAGTTAAATAGTGACCTAGCTTGTAACTTGGAAAATTGGGCTCTTAGGATGTTCCTTAAGTACTTCAGACCTGTAGATGTGATGTACCTATGACTCATATAGAAATAGGGAATATTTGATAATTGAATTCTTGATAGAGTGTTTTTTATAAGTGCCTTGGTCTATTTGGTCTTTTATATGTGAATAATGAATAAGGCTTGATCTTTTATTTATATCAATCCCTTTGGATTAATAACTCATATTAAATCACTTAGGATAACCTTTGGAATACATTTCATTTACAAATTATATGACTTTCAGGCACTGGACACTTGAGTAATGTTGATGCTACTATCTATCCCAGACATTAGTGTCTAGGGAATATAAAAATAGGTATAGAATCAGAATATATATAACTATAATATAAGTACATTTTAGACATTCTAGGCAAGGTAGAGTGTTTGTGTCATCAATATAAGACTGGTCAAATTAAGAGATAAGCCAAGGGGCACAAGATGGAAAAAATGTGAGGCTTAAAAACCAAGGTTTGAGTTTTCAAATTATACAAGACTGAGGTGATATATAATCATAAAATATCAACTATATTCCCCCCCTTAATCTAGTTATGAAATTGCTAGTTTAAAGGAAAGCAATAAGTACCTAGGTGTGTGTGCACACCTTATCTTTTCTAGAGTTTAATTTGATTGATTTTTTAGTGACTAACTTAGAACCAAGATCATGTTATATTATAAAATTAGTTCTTATAATCTGGGTTAAAATTACCTAAAATAGATTGAAATTAAAGGACCAAGGTTTAAGAGTACATGTATGTGTTGTTATAATTTCCTTGCCTATTGATAAGTTATTTTACAAAATATGTATCATTGGAAGATTCTAAAATTGAGATTATGATAAATATAGATAAATATTTAAAGTGCATGTATCCAGGGATATAGAGATATATTGCAAGTCACATGCCCCCAACTTTGGAGAAAAAGTGAGTTACCACCTAATAATTAAGATTAGCTCAATTGTGCAAACCCAATGATACTTATAACTTAATCATGTTATATGATCGATTCCAACCTAAAAACTTGGAAAGATTAAGTGATTTGATCACCTTAATCATACCAAAAGTTTAACCAACTACTATAGTAGATTGGCTCAATAAAGTTTATAAATGTTTGTATGGTATTAGTATGTGCAATAATTTTATAATCTAAAACTAGTTTGGATTTTGTAATATTAGGCATGTTTGTATACCATATACACCTTAAATATGTCTCATTCTAAAACTATGTATAAAAATGGAACCAATGTATATAATAATGCCATAACTATGTGCTTTAGCTAATTCAAATAACTATGTGTAGGACATGCTTTCAAAGTATGCCCCCACTATATATGGATAAATATAAAAATTGATATAAGTACCAATGTTTAGGGAATGTTTCCAAAACATGCCCCTGCTATAAACTAGAGATGTTGAATATAGCATAGGTGTGGAGAACATCCTTCTAAAGCATGCCCCCACTGAATTTATGAACTAATATAAGTACCATATAATAAATAAATATGGAGAATTTTATTTCAAATCATACCCCAAAATAATATAGAAAATGTAAATGTGTGGAGAACATATCCATATGACATGCCCCCACTAAATCTAAAAACTAATATAAGTACCAAATACTGAATGAGTGTGGACAACATGCTTCCAAAGCATGCCACATTGAATCTAAGAATTATGCCAAGTGTGGAGAACATGATTTCAAAGTATGACCCCAATAATATGACCCCCTTTGAGGTGAGGTAAAAATAGGAAATGGGAGTTACCTTACCACAAAGGTTAAGACAACTATAAAATATATTAATGTAATAATGTATCATTTGGAAAGAACATATCTATGTAAATGTATCTTTGAATCACATAAAACCAATGTGATCACATTTAGGCCTAAGATACATGATAAATATCATTGTAATGTCTATATAGTAAAATTACAAGCTCAATAAGAAAATATCACACACACAAGAGATCTCAGAAGCAAGTCAATAATCAATGGTCCAAAGAGACTGTAAAAAAGTAGAATGTTCAAATATCACACAATCAAAGGGACATAACTTAGTCAAATGTCCATAAAGGAAATAATGGAATATTAAAATGTCCATACATTAAATAATGGCATATTCAAATGTCAATGAAAACATATATAGCAACATGTCCCATAAGGAAGAGAGAATATTCAAATGCTCACATAATCAAGACAATACACTCAAAGAAGTTCATAAAGTAAAGCATAAGCAAATAGCATAAACATGTCATAGTTTCCCATAGATATAACGTGTTATAAAATTATCTCAAGTGTATAGCATATGATGTACCATGTGTATTATATAATCATGGATAATAGGCATGTGTAAGTACATATGTAAGCTCAAACATGATAGTGTAGAGTGGTCATCAAATCACATAACCTATGTGTATAAAGATCAAAAAATCAAATACCCCTAATATCCATATAACATGAGTAGAGTGAAATCGCAACATCTAAAATAGGAGTGTATCATGTATCTACATATGCCTGTATCACACATAATGTATCAATGTGACATATATGTATATGTAGGAGTAACTGAGTATGTGGTTCATCAGAATGGAACTAACACTTAGATGTCAAGGAGCCCATAGAACATGTAGGTGCCAAAAATGTTTTTGTAAATTTGAATGTTTTTTTTTTATTTTTTGGGTATTTTTTTGGTATTTTTTTGAATATTTTAAATTGAAGGATGATCCTATGATTTCATCTAATGGATGGTCATACATATCTCCCCACTATAAAATAGGTGTAATAACCTTAAAACATTAACAAAGATCATGTATATGTGTAATATCTATTGTTGTTGTATCTTTGATGTTCTATGTATGTACAATAAGACTTTGTCGTCTAGGATAAATAATAGGAGTAATAGGCATAGGGGTTTATGGAACCCATCATTGAGTGTTTTGTGGTTTATTTTGAATATTAGTAATAGTTACATGTGTAGTTTATTTGGCTATCTGAATTAGAAATTATGAATTTAAATCATGGTTATTTGTAGATTTGTATTTGGTATTCTTATTTCACATGATAGTGTACCTTTAGTTTCTTAAAAAAAAATTCATAATGTATGTTTATATATGGTATATTGTGTAACAAGTATGTTTATTTTTGAAATGCATGTATTATATTAAAAATAGATGGATCACCATAGGCAATGAAATCTAGATGGGTATAAGAATGCTTGACTATAACGATCAAGTGAAAATGAGATGGTGTATGGTGCTTTTGTAGTTGTCTATGAAGTATTTATATAAATAACATGTGAAGGTGTATTTATTTATTTAGGTACCCATATATATTATGTAAGTTTACCTTCTCCCTATGTCTTTATATAAAGGACCTAATCGACCAACGGTTCCTCAATAGGATTAGTGTGGGAGAGATC
The DNA here is from genome assembly GCA_037957365.1 of Torreya grandis. Taxonomy (NCBI): domain Eukaryota; kingdom Viridiplantae; phylum Streptophyta; class Pinopsida; order Cupressales; family Taxaceae; genus Torreya; species Torreya grandis. The sequence continues at coordinate 942,390 of JARHVA010003593.1, read as the reverse complement.
AGTTCTACGAGAGAGTACACTAGGAGGACTTATACTAGAAATTATCTTTTGTGAAGGCCATTAGACCATTTTTTCCTCACAGGGATAAACATAATTTCTTGGCATTATTATATGAGCCTCTATGAGAAGTATGTGGAACATGTATAGATACGTCTTTGAGATATGTAATGATTCTATGATCAGTTAACCATATAATATTTTACTTGATATAAAAACATTAATTATCTCGATGACCATTAATCCTATCGTAAGTGCAAAAAAAAATTCCTTTTGATTTTTAAAAATTGTGAGGTGGGTAATGTCAATTAAAAGGGAGTTTGATTAGTGGTTTATCTAATCAATTTTTTGTCATGTGGTCTATTTTGGTACCAATCAAATTGAAGAGGCTATCATTTTATAGTGGTATATGGTCTAACTATGGGATATACTCTATAATCATGATCTTTTCACTTATTCAACACCTTTATTGTTTCTTTTATGACATATTGGGTTGGTTTTATAGAAGGATTTTGAAGTGGTTCAGGAGTTTTTGTAACTTTTTTATTTACCTTAGAAATAAGATTTTTACCATGTGTGGGTTTGAATGGAGAAATAGGTAACTTAGTTTATGTGTTCATTAGATTACATACATATTTGTGCACATCATAATATAATATCTTGAATTAAGCATTGGGCTAATGTAATTTTCCTTCTCTTAGTGGAGAAATAAGACCTCTACTAAATATAAATTATATTTCCAAGTCTTAGGGTGTGTAATATAAGGAATACAGAACATCCTTAAATCAAATAATATAATTTTACATAAGATCATTTTATGTTTGTGTCAATGATTGAAAATTCTCTAATGGTAATTTAGGTAAGGTATAACAATGAAAATGTGATATAAATACATCTTCTAGTTGTTTAAAATTTGATAAGGAATGATTTTACAAAGTATAAAACCACTCAAGAGCCCCTTAGTTTAAGCTATGATAAAAAATCATTTAATATCAAGCTTATGTTTTGGGCCCAATGTTAAAAAGAGTGTGTATATTATTACAAATGAATAGCAGTATCTACTTGGCCAACAAAAGAGGATAACTTAGGCATACAAAATTTTGAAGTATATGGGTACTCAAAAACATCTCTTGTAATAGGTTGCTTTGTTAATGTATTCTCCTCAAGAATAGATTCATAAGAAGAAACTTGTAATTTTAGAGTATTGACTTTTTGTTGCAAATCTCCAATGGTTGACATAATATATATATATATATATATATATATATATATATATATATATATATATATATATATATATATATATATATATATATATATATATATATATATATATATATGTCGTAGTAATAAGAAAAGGATTTTTATATTGGTTGTAAGCTATCATTTATATAGAACATAGGAATGATGGATTGTTTGTTACTTTCTAAAATAGTCTCCTCACGTAATTTCTTAATGTTTGGTAAAGGAACACTCATGTATACTGATGTAGGTATATCTTGTGGAGTGTCACAAAGTTTAATATTATTATCATTTAAATATGATAAATTTATTATAACTTCATGACCTATTATAGAAATAGGAGGTACAATTTCATTTTGAGGCACATTATCCTTTTGAGAAGAAATTAGAAAGGAGGAAACAAATAAAACATTTACTATATCATGTACCACATTAAGTGATGTACGGATGTCACTTTCACTTTGATTTGTAGTGTCACATATTATAGAAAGAGGAGTGAGTAATGCAATATCACTTTCTACTTTAGGTACATAATTATTATTTGAGAAAGGAATATTGGCATGACTATCATTTTCATTCTTGCTAGATGTTTTAGAATATTATTTTATTAGGAAACCTTTAGGAAACATGGTTTTTTATTTTTGAACTTACGCATTTTTACCTTTGTAAAAGATACCTCAAATATATTTGGGAATTTTGTTGTGTCCCTAAACAATATATGATGTATAGGTGTTTCATTAAGATTTTCAAATTCACTCTCATTTTTTTCTTCAACCAACACAATGGAAGATATGGGACATGTAATTTGTTCCTCATAAATCAAAGGGGAAGAAGGAAGTTGTCTATTTTCATTTAGATCATGTAAATAAATAATGGAATTTATAAAACTAGCATTATTTGGGGAAGGAAAGATACATTTTATTTTGTCAATATTATCATTAGGATGGATAGTTAAGGAACATTTTACTTCTTTGAAATTTTTAACATTGGAAGTTGGAGATTCACATTCACTTGTTGAAATAAATAAAGAGGGTCTGGATGAAATAGTTTAATTTTCAAAATTAAGAATGGTATAATTTTGCATATTCATTGTCTATTTAGTATCTTAAAATAAATGGATATGAGAGGTCTCATAACCAAGGGGAATTTCTTCACATTCATAACCAAGACTGGAAGCATCATGATCACTACTTTTATCAATTATATTTGTATTTGCATCATTATTTCTTTCATTGTTATAGTTTAAATAAAAATTGACTTTATATATTTTTTGGTATTCTTCTAGGTCCTCGTATGTAATACATAGATCATTAGATGGATTAAATAAATGGTTATAATTTTTCCTCTGTGCATGATCTTTTGCTAATAACTCTGCAAAGACTATAAGGTTGAAGATAATATAAAGCACACAATCAGTAGTCCTAAAAAAATACTTTAACTAAAAATTAGATATAATAATAAAATACATAAATATAAAATGAACTTTCAAATAAGGCAAAATCCTTTATATGAAAAATAGGGTTTTGGTTCAATAAACATAGGATGGGTTCCAAAAATGTTTTAACCCTAAAATGAAACTATGTTATATGTTTTCACAAAAATATTAGGGTTAAGAATATATAAATGAAATGGCATAAGAGTGATAATTAGATCTATAGTAGGCCAATTAAATGACAAACTCATATATAAGTATACACTTAATTTATTATGTTGAGATAATCTAAATATAAAAAAATACATGTAGGCTAGATATATACATTATCTAGCTTGTTTTGATGCTAATGTAGTTCTGGACATGGAACATGTTAAAATTAGGTAAGAATATAGCTCTATAATAGCTGTCAAATTTTGGATCTATTGTTTGTAGCTATCTACATAGTTGCATCAACCTTAGATAGTTATGTTGATGCTACTATCTAAATCTTATGATAGTGTCCTATACAAAATATGTATTAAAAAAGGACACAACCACCTGGATGATTTTCATTTTGGCTTAATATTTACTCTAGTGTATTCAAATCTAGGTCATGGACTAATGTTCCTTTTGAAATGTATAAAAAAAAAAAAAAATCATCTTCAATGTGACCTTATGGGAAAATAGATTAGTGGGAATATGTTGTTGAGATGACCCCAATGACCCTAATATCAAAGGAGTTTATCTATATATACAATACTTTGAAGAGGGTCTCAGACTGATGTAGTTCTCCCCTATGTGTTGGCTTGTGTCTGAATCATGTAAAGTGTGTAAAGTAAGTACAATAGTGACCTACCTTGTAACTTATAAAATTAGGCTCATGGGCTACTGCTTTAGTAATTTAAACCTATAGATGTGTTGTACCTATAATTAGTATGTAAATATGGAAGCTTTCATCAATTAAATGATTAATAGAGTGATTTTTGATAAGTGCCCTAGTCTCTTTGGTATTTTCTAGGTGAGGAATGAATGAGGATTGATCTTATATTTATATCAATCCCTTTGGAGTAATAACTCATATTAAATCACTTTGTTCGACCATTGGAATATAGTTAATTTGTAAATTAGATGGCTTTAAGGAATTATACACTTGCATTAGAGTAGGAAAATAATGTCAACACTACTATCTATCCTAGAGTTAGTGTTTAGGGAGTAGAGAAATAGGTAATTATAGAGGTGTAAGATATACTTGTATTTTATTCATTCTGAGCAAGGTAGGGTGTCTATGTTATCAATATAATACTAGTTGGACTAAGAGATAGGCTAAAGGGAATAATATAGAGAATATGTGAGGATTGTGGAAGCAAGGAGTGTGTATAAAAAATAGGAATAACCATGTTTTGAGTTTTATAAGTGTACAAGACTGAGGTGTTATATAATCACAAAATATCATCTATAGGTCTAGGGCCTTCTTAGGATCATGTTGTATTTTGTGTCCTTGTCTATGACATAGAATTTAGTTATCATAGTCTTGGGACCCAAAGTAATATGTATCACAATGTTCCTAATTAAATAGGACTTGAGGATATCATAGCCTCACATGGTGTTTCTAATTGTAAAGTAGTTAGTTTGTCCATAGCCAAGCTTTTGGAGAAATGAAAATGAGACTATATTAATAATATCACTATCATTAACCATTTCTTTCTTGACGTAGTTATTATAAATATGAAATTTTAATTAAAATTATATATCTCCTCTCTTATCCATATTATAATTAGGAGGTAAGGTCCTAATATTAAATAAATAGCCAACATATCTTATGTTTTACCTAGGTGCATACATGTCTAACTCTATATGGTTTATTTGTTCTTGTTAGGGAGGTGTAACACTAGATAAATTCCCCACTCCCAAGCCATAAATTAACGATAGGAAATGGGCTAGATATTTCTTGAAAAGGTCTAAGAAGGAGATGTTGGAAAAAATCTTTGTAATGTTAGAAACAAGGTCATAGTTCCTCATGGGTTCGGGGTTGGTTTAGATGTCAATATCCAAAATGTTTACAAGATGGGGATTAAATTATTGGTACTCCCTTGTACAAGTGATAATGTTTGAATTTTTTTATACTTATAAATATATGACACACCATTCTAGTATTTCCATGAGGTCCTAATTATTAGTCCATAGTAGGATTGTTTTGTGTAGAAGTTAAAACTTTAGCATCATGAGTTCCAACTAGAAAGGCTTAGTTAAATATGTTGTCTTGTGGTTCGTTTTGAATAGCATGTTATTGATTATTGCAAAATAAGTTTTGATATATGCATAATATGTACCACAAGACCCATTGGAGAGGCTTGGGTACCTTAATTTTTATTTCCCAATAACATGTCCACAAAGGTTTTTCATTGGTCTTTGGGGAGTTATTATATGAAATTGTTCATAAAAGCACTAGTTTTTTAATTGATGGTTTTGGTTTTGGTCAATATTTTTGTAATGGTTTTTAATTAGTTTTAAAACTAATTATTTCATGGTGGAAATAATTTTAAATCCACTATGTAAACTATAAGTTGAGGATTTTGATTTCTCACACATCCATTGTTATTATTATTGTGTTCACCATTTGGTTCTAGTTGTTATTTATAGAATTTATATATTTTATCTTGGTTTGTCACACCATCTATGGTGGCATTATAGTTTTAGTTTTGAATATTATGAACTTGGTGATTGGGTTCATTTTGATTGGCATTTTGGTAATCCCTATTATTTTAGTTAGGGTGAAAAATATTCCATTAGATCTATAAATTCTATGACCACTATCTATAGCCACTTGATCCATCATGAGTCTATTTTAAATTTTTCCTTTGTAAGACCTATAGGGATATTTTTTTACATATTCCCTTGTTTAATTTTTGATAAAGTGTAAGAAGAGATCACATACTCTCTCTAATCCATGTGAGGAGCACTAGTATAGGAGTACATCCCTTTCCACCACATTAAAATTAAGTGGGCAATAGACTCATTAGGTTATTGTCTAATGTGTAAGAACACTTATATAGTGGTTATAAGTAATTTTTTAATGTTAAATGTTTTCACAAACCAAGAGTTGGTATAAGGAATGGATGGAAGCCATAAGGAGGTATTAATACCAATATAGATCAATTCCTTCTATAGTTTTTGGGAATATCTTTACAAATACCCCATCCCATGGTAGAATCTCTCAAATGGATATGGAATATACTCTAACACATGCATTTGGATATCCCTTCCCTCTTATATTTTGGGAGTTAAAGCAAGGGACATGATAAGAATAAACCTCATATTTTATGATCAGGAGTTTCCTTTAGGTATTTTTAATAATTCCCCATGGTTCCAAAATCAAATAAAGTCATGTTAAGATAGGATTTATGGAGAGGAGTTCATAAAGCCACTATAAGGAAAATATGTGGGCTAAGAAGACAAAAAATAATTATATAAAATATTTATCTCACTAAGTATATTTTGAGATCTTTTGATAGTAAGGAGGTAAAGAGTTGGAAGGGGGTATATCAATTGGTACTTGCAAGGGTGATGTATATGCAAGTGATGTGTTTATAAACATGTAGTTATAAGTGATGGATAGTAGTTTGTTATATGATAGATTGTGTGTAGGAGGGTAAGTGAAAGAACCTCCAATATGGACTTGGGTAGGAGGTTGATAAGATGGAGGATGTTTAATTTCATGGGATTGGGAACCCATAATTAAGATGTCCTTATGGGTTTGGATTGGTATGTATCTAGTTAGAGGGGTATTATATTGATACTATGGTGGTTGATAAGATTCCATTGGAATGGGAATAGAGGAGGAATGACCTTGATTTTTTAGGTTTTAGGTCACTACTTGTATGAATTTACAAATTTGGAGAGATGTTTAGTAACTCTCTAGATCTCAAACATGACCCACCAAGGTGGAGATGAGATCATTATATGTGGCATTAGTGATGGTTTAGGGGTCCTTTCTTATTGGAGGATCTAGAGGAAATAAATGGCAACCTATTATGAATTGGTTCATGTTGTATGGCTCTATAAGATTCATCATAGGCAACTCAGGTGGTATGAAATTATTTTAATACATGTTTGAGGGAAGTGAGGGTAATCAAAATCTAATTAAATTAGATTCTATAAAATGAATTATTTCAAGATACTAATTGAACCTTGCCATGATTTTTGGGTTAGGTATTTTTAGACTGATGTGAGATCTAGCCACAATTTTAGGATAGATCCCACCTCTAATGGTAAGAGTCATGTTGTTGGATTCAAGGTAGTTTATAGCAATTTTGGAAGGATCCCATAGGTGTTAACTCATTACATGAGATTTAGTTTATAATATATAATAATAATATATTTGAATAGAGTTTGGTTTTTCATGTTTTCATTGGATTTGTTATTATGGATAAAGATATAAGATTCACCTAGAGGTTGAAGAATCACTCTATAAGTTTCAAGGTCTAAAGTCCTATCAAACTTTTATACATACATATTCTAGGGGTGTATATACACTCATATAATAAATTTAAGATGGGATAAGGGTGGATGTAATAAAATAAAAAGGGAAACACAAAAGGATAATCCTTTCATGTAGGTTAACCATAATTTTACACGTAGAAACAACATGTTAACCTTCATGTACTTGAATTCCTAAGGTCTAGCCATAACAACCAATGAAAAAATGATGTGGTAGACACATAAATTATATTTATTGTATTGATGCACTTAAAAACTATTAATAATTATTCTTAAAATAATTCATGACATCTCCCTCTAAATTCAAATAATTTAAGAAATAAAATTAATAAATTATGCACACTTTGAATCCTTATTTAAATATAAAATATGGATTTTACACCTCACCCAACATATTCCATCTTATCCTCCCTCACATGTTGACTCATCCCGACCAAACCCACAACTTTATTAACTTCCTTTAAGTCATCCCTTGAGTTGTCAAAAAGTTTGACTAATTCCTGATGACTCAGTTAACCATTCCCATACTTAACCATTTGAAATGGTCATCATCCTCATGGATGAGGACTCACTAGCCACCATTGATTATTTGGATTATTTAATAAATTCAAATAATTCTCCATCATTTGATCTTCCTCTAGAAAACTATAAATAAGCTTGAAAACCATCATTTTCATCCATCCTAACTTATGCTAATGAAATTATATTTAATTTAAAAGTGAATCCAAGTGAATCAAATAAAATCAAATCATAAAAAACTCCTTTTGCACCAAAATATTATCTATTCTCCTTTTTAATGGAAGAGTGAGCAACCACATTATTGAAGAGTAAATCAAGTTTACATCGCAATGGAGGAAACTTGAATATTTAAGGTATAAGTTTGTGTTTATTATTTTATTTGTTTTTCTCACTATCTTAGGTTCAATTTAACTATATTAAGATTGCATAATCAATTATTTTCTTAGCATTTCTATATTTAGCTCATATATTTTGGCAAGCCTAGTGGGACATTCCCTCATCTTTTTAAACCTATGTTCATCATAATTGCATTAAGAAAGCATTTTTTATTTAATTTTAACTATTTTCATTTGCATATGAGTTTAATCTTATATTTGTGAGTTTTGGTGTAAGCTACAAGTCATTATTTGATTTTTCATGCTCGATTGTCTATGCTCACTACATAACTATGAATTTTGAAACATTAATTGTGAAATTGTACCCCATAACAATAAAATAATTTTTGACCCATTTTTAGTCTTTTTTTCCTAATATTATTTCCATCATTATATTTCTATTCACCTTTTATTTGTGTCTATGTTTTCAATTTTTCCAATTCTCTACTATAGGAAAACAACAAAATCGATAAACTTTTCAGTGAAATCATTGTTTCTAACTGGTAATTCATCTTATTGACTGCAAAATTGTCATATAAGCTAGTGAAATTGTTATATACACATGAATTTATTTATTTTATGTTTTTTGTATTCTATTTATTTCCTTTGTTTGACATATTACAATTTTGCTTTTGTGTCTTCCTCATTACTATGGATTTGTCATAGAGAAGTAGCTTTTGTGTTGTTTTTATGGTTTTTATTTGTTTTATTACAAGTTGCCTTGTACCAAACCTAAAGGAAACATTATAGCCATTGTTTTCAAGATGCTTGTCAAAAATAATTAATAAAAAGGCTAAATAAAAGGCTAATTTACTTTATTTTGCTAATGTTTTCAATTTCATTTTCAAAGTTTTTAGTAATTACATCACATTTTGTTTCAAGTTATTAGTTTGTAAATTATGGAAATTGTGTATGCTCTTCCCTTAGCATCACATTGGTGATGATACTTGGTAATCAGAAACAATTCCATAATTTTTTGTGTTACCCAAGTGTTGCCCGTGTATGTTCTTTCCTTAGAGTCACATTGGTGATTATACTTAGAAATCATAAATGGACACTTTTTATTTTATTCTTTTAGGGGCTCTATTGACTATGGATTTTACCACTATGTAGTAGGACAAACCCTATTTATTGACGTGGTATATAAATTGAGATCCAATTGTTTCAATTGCCTAATTGTTTTTTTTTAAGCACATTGTGGAATGAGAGGATTTCATGCTCTAATACCCAAGGTTTCAAAAATTTCCTATAAATATGATATCACTAATTATCAATATGCCAGTGGCTATACTAGGTACTTTGGAACAAAACCTAATAGTGTGCATCCACTTTATCTATTTTTTCCATAAATTTCCCCCCTTATATAATATTATTCAAACCCTAATCCTAAGAAAACCTCTTTTGCCATTTGACTTTGTTGCATCGATTAGCAGTTAGCACTGAGAATCTACCTTACACACACACTCAAAACTAGAATTAGTGGGCCATGAGAATGATGGGATACTCCATAGTTAGTTCATTGAAATATTAGGCTATAGTTGAGAGTTTGGATGAGTTAATGACATCAGAAGTCCCACAAGTTGTTCATGACCATCATCTTAGTTTTTTACCTTTTATGTGGAATTATTTGATTGTTTATAAATAGAAAAAAAAATTGTGTCCTTGTTTTTACCATGTGTTGTAAAATCCTTATTTGTAAACAAATTATTTTGATTTTTAAACTATATCATAAAATCTAAACTTTTTCTCAAAAACTCAAAATAATTAGTTCAATAATTTGAATCTTTCAATCACCTTTTGGTTAGTATTGTTAGTTTAAAACTTCTTTTTCTTTGAGTAATTTTCCTTTTTATATTAACATTGTCACCTATTACTAGGTAAATTGTCATGTTAAACAATCCTAATGCAAGGGTTGAGCCTTTCAAGAAGGGCCCCTTTCATTTTTCAAGTCAATAAAATCATGTTGAAATACATGAGATAACTGAACAAGAATAAGATTAAGGAGGGGATTACCAAGATGTGGGTATCCCCAAAGCTAGCTAACCTCCACCCTCCTTTGATGAGTATATCATGTCGAACAAGAATGAAGTATCACTTTTATCCTTCAGCTTTGGATCAAAATTACTTTATGATTTCGATCTACATAATTTGTAATATTTAATTGCAATCAAAGAACCTTCATCCTCTAATCATAATAAACCAACCTCATAAGGTTCTTTAGAGAATATCAATGCCCTCATCCCATCCTCACGACCTCATCCCCAAGTCTCTCAAAACAAATGGAAAACTATTTTATGTGAGGATTCATCTCAAACCATCCATGGTTTTTCTATGTAAATCCATGAAACTCAAAGAACTCAAGAGATTATGAGTTTTCAATCTCATCAATCAATAAATCCCTTTGGTAACCTCAATGTGAATGTTAATAAAAATTTTCCTTCACAATTTTATCCAAATAATCCAATTTTGTATGTACCTTAAATCTCACCAATCATTCACCCAACTAATCAAAACTTGAATCTTACTTTAAGTTTACCAATCATGCAACAAGTTAACCCAAACTTAAACATGGGTTTACCATCTAATTCAAGTTTAACTAATAAATATTTGATTTCATAAAATTTGAGTGTACACCCAAATTTATAAGGTTTTAATCAACTTAATTCAAGTTTAAATCTTCATTAAGACTCATCAATCAACCCCAATAAGAGTTTTCAAGTCTCAATTATTTCCAATCAAAATCAAAGCTTGAATACCCATTATAGCTTTCCCAATCAACCATCCAATCTTATTTTGAGTGTTGTTTCATGTATACTCAACAATATAAATTTAAATAGTGGTGTACCAAATCAATTTTATTCTTCTCAAACTCTTAGATCAGTTCCATCCAATCCAACTCCAAATAATTTCAACTCTAATCCAAATCTTTCATTTAATTCTGTCAAAAATCCTAACCCAAGTTTAAACCAAAACCAAAAACTATCTAATTTGAATAATTAAAACCTCAATCCTAACTTTAACTTCAATAATCCAAACACAAATCCTAATTTTAACCTTAACCAAAATCAAAATAACATGTATGCGATGGGAAATGCAATAGATCCATAAATCAATCCTAGCTCAAAGAAGATAAATCTTACTTATACTTTAGATTGGGGGTACATTAGATAATCAGGGTCATGACCAAGATGGATCCACTAGACCTATCCAAGGGATCTCTTACCACAATAATATCACTTGGAAGGGTATTAAAGCCTCCAGTCAATCAAAACTACGTAATAACCCTGAAAAAGTCTTATGTTTTCATATTCATAAAACTAATAACAAGTAAATAAAGAAGTCTTATCTAGTGCTCACTAAAGCTTATGGAACAAAGTGGGGGTTAATAAACATAAAATTAAACATTCATAAAAGAATCCTAATTAAGTTATGTATAGGTAAGACCCTAATTCATAGATAGATCAATATATTCAAAATCCATTACTTACGCTACTTCTATCTACTAAAGAGAGGAGCAAAGTTAAAGATACTTACATTGAAGGCAAACCCATCGAGACTGAATTTATCACTTGGACAAAGGTGATTCACAAGAGTTTATTGTTATTTTTAAGGATCAATAATAAAGGAAAAATCAGCCAAGACTTATCCAAAATATAATATTCTAATCCAAGTAGAAACCCTAAGATAAGACTCCTCAAGTAGAATGATGGAAAAGAAGATTGTAAAGAAGTGCAAATAAATAATTAACTCTTGTTGTCTCTCTGATAATGGTGAAATAGATGTGTTTATATAGTTAGATATAACCCTTATCCTTTATGAAATTTTAGGCCAACAATGTCAACCTAGTCAACCTAGTATCATTATTAACAAAAAAAAAATTAGGTCACTGACTAGGTTGGCCAGAGGCCAACCTAGGCCCTAATAAGTTTTATCAATAAGAGTACAAGGTTGATGGGACTAACTATGTAATGTAAACCATCAAAAAGGGTTTTAGGTTATGAAATGGATAATGAATGTGGTAAATAAATACAAGAGGGTATAAAATAGGAGGCCAAGATTAGGTAAATAGTTTTTAGGAGAGGGGTGTGTAGGTAACAAGTGGTAACAAGGGATAACAATATTACAAAGCACTAATGGTCTACCCAACCTTTTCTTAGTGTACCCCTTAGCGTATGCACTCAAAAATATTGAGACTTGAAGGGTTCTTATATGATATAAAGCATCATTAATTAATGATATTGGAAAATATTATGTGTATACATATTCCCTACTTGAATCTCATCATGTGTCACTAAGGTGTAATAGGGGATGGTGCTTTGAGAAAAAACATAGAAACACACAACGTAGAAGTTAAAAAAAATTGTAGTATTTTAAGGCATAAAATAATTTAAATTAAATGATTGAAAGGGAAATAACTAAAAATAAAAGTAATGTGTATCTTGACTTATCTTTATCATTGGATGGTTGTCTATTGTGTTTGTAGTTTTAATTGTGGAGGGCATAGAGACTACTTTTGTCAAACTCAAGGATACAAAACTAAAGAGCAAAAACAAACAAATGCAGGAAAGACACGATAACTAATGCTACGTGGATGGGACATACTTAAAATTTTGGAAAGTTAGAGTGATAAGTGTTATGTTAGACCAAATGACCAAGTAAAAATTTAGAGTAAATTAGGTAACCAAAAATCCAAGGCTACTAAAGACCGAAAAACTCAAACAAGTAAACCTAAAGCAAGAAAGGAAAACTCGCCAATTCAAACCAAGGATACATGTCAAAAGAATGGTAAATAAGCATCAATGTAAAATAAGTAAAAATACTTATTTAAACAAAGATGGGAAAGAAAAATGGTAAAACAACATTGAGGAGTGAGTAGTAACAATCCTTACTCAATCATCAATGGAAAAAGTGCATAAAAGGGAAAACAAAACTCGAGAGTAAAAAGTAACAAGCCAACCTCACTCAACAATGGAAAAATAACATGAAATTAGAAATGAACTCATGTGTTCACAAAAAGGGTGGTATAATAATAACAAATGGTAAAATAAATCAAGGTATATCTATAAATATAGAACCATGGTTCAAATAAAGAAATCCATAGTTGCTCAAACATATTGTTTTATTCTAAATATAGATAAAACTAAAACAAAGTAGTGATAACATGTTTTTAAGATGTGTAGAAGAGGGAAGTAGAGAAGAAGGGAAAATATATTTAGATTCACACTTTGTCTGTCAAGGGGGGAAAACTAAATGGTTGGAGGGGATAATGAAGGAAAAAAAGGTTGAGGAATTCTTTATTAAAGTAAAGACACTTGAATTAGGTTTGTCAAAACAAGATAAATTTTGACCTTAAGGATTATAAAGAACTTCTCTAAGCCACACAAGTCTTAGGTCAACAAATGAAGTATGTATATCATCTCATGAAGGCTATATGCATGTAAATTAAAATAGACCTACCTTCCCATAACATGTTTCCTATTCCTTAGGACCCCTTACAGAGCCATTTGTCTACTATCAAGATTGGGTACTTACATGAGAAATTAAGTAACACCATAGAGTTTGATGAATTATCTTATTCTAATATATTGGCTTATCACAGTCTAATAGACCTTGGCTCTATCATGAGGCCAATTGTGGAGTTTGAGCTTCGATTAGAGATAGGAGATGTGTTTTTAATCAATCTTTTGGTATGATTTTGAATTTTTTAATTTGTATTTTGCCTTTTTTATATCATTTCATTTTATTTCAAATGATTTTGATTTTAATTTTATTGATATATTTTTGTATTCCTCCTCCAAATAGATTTTGAAAACTAGACATGGGTGTTAAAAATGATGTTAATTTGAATATATGGGACTTGGTTACTAAGAGAGAGAATTCAGAGAGCATGGTGTCTAGGAGCCTGGTAAATTAAGGTGAAATAAAAAATTTATCTTGACTTTGACCTTATTTTATCTATTGTGTATCAAAAGGAAGGAAATCAAGAGGAACAAAAGATGAAACAAACTAAATTACTTAAAATTGAAAAAAATGTGACAAAGGGTGAAAAAAGGATATAATGATAGTAAAAGTGTGATTGTTTATCATAAGAATGAGGGAAGTGTAGTAAAAAATGCTAACACAATTTGTTGTACAAATGTCATCTATCAAAAAAAAGCAAAAGATAAATTTGAGAAGAAAGATCACAAACTCGTAACCATTGTAAAATGAATTCTAGACAAGGAGTGAAAAGATGGTGTTTTTATAAGGAATGCCAAGTCCTATCAATGGTATTACACTACAAATCATAAAAGAGAAATCCATGAGGATGTGAAAAGTAAATGAGATAAAGATGGTATTTTGTGAGGAAGGTCAGGTCCTATCCATGGTCTTACACTACAACTCACAAAAGAGAAACCTGAGGGATGACAAAAAAAGGTTGGAAAAGTCTGGAAAAAATAAGACAAAAGGAAATAATGAGGAATATTTGGTTGTATTCATGGTTTTATAATGTATCTCATGAGAAAAAAGGAAACTAAAATACCAAAAGGAAGGACTAAGGTTTGTGAACAGAGATAATTGTTGTAGAGAGTGAGACTCATGTAAGTATCTTATAAAAAGTGATAGATAGATATCATATAGAAAGTATGAAAATAAGGGAAGCATTCGGGCAAAATATTTCTTTAGAAATTGTGCATTGGTGGGCTCTTTTAAAATATGGCATTCAATAGTTTGAAGGTGATAGGTATTGGGACCAAGAATGTATTTGACTAAATATGGGCACCACTATTTTTGGGCATATTTAACTTATTTATCATGAGTGTAATCTAATTTAAGGAAAATATCACCAACATTAAATGTGTAAAGTTTAACTTGTTTGTTATGTCATTTGGCAATACGGGCCTTATATTAGAGATTATGTTGTAGAGAAAAAAGATGATGTTTGTTGTTAAAAATCTAGGTTTGTTTTTTTGCAACTAAGTTCAAGCATAATATAAATCCTTTTGTACTTAAAATTTAAACATTTGAATATGCCAACATCAATTCCCATAAGGGAATCCCTATGCACTCACTTAAAGTGTAGCTGAGAAGGAATTGGGGCCCACTTTGGTATAATTGAGCCATGAAGTGAGGCTTCAAACGGGGGATCAATAAATGCAAGATAAATTAGATAAGGAGAAAATAAATAGGTGCAAACCTATTTAGGGGTAATTATAGGGTCATATAGGCACTGACTGGGTCACAAGACTAATTTGATTTAAGTTATCCTCCATATATAATAGATTTAAATTAAATAAGGGTTGGGTTCATGGGCACATATCTATACTCATTTTGCATGTAGAATGATGATGTCATCATGAAAATATAGAAACTCCATTAAAATGTGAAACCAACAAAACACATGAACTTTAGATCACATAATTAACCAAAATGTGACATAACACAAATACTTTCATCCCATATTATAATACAAAACATGTAGACCAAGATAAACCCAAATGTATTTAAAAACAATACCATTATTCATTGTTTAAAGTCTGGAATAAAATTTTACATACAAAGACATACTATCCATATCCTAGAGGTTCATAGGTGAACTTGGTAACATAAAATTGGAGCTAGGGTGGCTTTTATTCTATATCTAAGCCTTAATAGTTTCTAAAACAAATTTTATAAGTTGTACTTCCAAAACTATTTTTCCAGAGCTTTGTTGTAATTCTCCCCCTTTTTCTCTTCTAGCTTGATCTCTTTATATAGGCCTTCAGGAGCATATTTGCCATAGTGGAGGCTATATGTAAGAGTTGAGTTAGAGTTTTGTCATCATAATTTTTAGCTCCATGGTCCTATGATTCCCATGCTCCACTTGCCACATTTATTTAGATCTTCATTGATGTCTTAATTATCCAAGAGATGGTTATCCATCGACCAAACTAGCACATGTTTTTATGTTGCATCCTTTAGTTATCTATCAAAACCATTAGGCTAACTACTTACCAAAATATAAAGACATATCAAGGCAAAAATTAGGCTGGCACAAAAACTCTATGAAACTAAAGTTAGGGCCACAACATTACCCCATAAAAAAACCTTATTCCACCCTCAAACTAAGCCATCAAACTTATAGGATCACAAATACTAGGTGCATTCTCCTAGAGCTCTACCCTAAACTCCTAAAATCCCTTTATGGCTACCTTGATTTAATTTGAGATGCTATAAATTTTAGCTGAAGCAGTAGTGAGCACAAGTTTATCTATTTTATCTAACTCCTTTTAGAAGGCTTATAGGTTGGCATGTGTATTTGTCACACTTCTATCCAAAATTTCCCCTTACTCACAGGGCTTAGTCTATAGGGAGTGGAAGAGTTATTATAGGGTTCTCTCCTAATCCTTAATCTAATTACTCAATGCATTTATGCTTCCTATGATCTTTAACCTTTCCACCTTTCTTTTGGAGTACACCTTTGTCATCGGTTGCTCCTTCTCATCCTTTGTTTGCTTTAATCATTCATCTATCACTAAGGCTTGATTGGATAAGTTCAATAATATTTCATTTGTTATTTTTTCACCTTCCTCTAACTTTGAAAAAATATCCTCCACTTCTTGGAACTTTTCTAATAGCTCCTTATTTAGCATGACACTAGGGTCTTCCTCTTATTCTTCTTCATATGTTGGCTTGAGCTAGAGTCTTGGGAGCATTCGCTCCACAAATACACAAATTTTATAAATGTCTAACACGTCTAAGGTGCATATATTGATTAAAATAGATGGTTCAGCCACCTCCATGTGCTCACAAACTACTATAATTTGAACTTATTGGCTTGTGCTTCCTCCTTTGATTCCATAAGGATATTTTTTAGTTTCCTCAACATGCTATCATTTATGACATTTTGGCACAATACTTCTATGACAATTCTTATTAGTGCATTACCAAATTGGATTAGGTTCATGTCCCATGGGTTACTAAGAAGAGATATTTTCCCTTCCTCATTATCTCATAGGCTCGAATTTAAATCCTTTGGCACCTTAATTTGGGGCTCATCTATGTAATAATTTATTGCAAATGAAAGTTGTTTGCATGTCCTTATAGTGGTGTCTTGTGGGGGCATAGCTTCATATAAGTATAAATCTTCATCTTCCCAATCCTTCTATGTCATTTTTTTAATGTTGAGCTCTATATAGCCCTTTTTATGATGACCTCCTCCTCCATGTGCATTTATTCCCCTTCATTAGTTTTACCACTCTCTTCAGTGTGCTCCTTTGAAGAGTCACTTATCTATTCCTTGGGGGTTGCTTCATTATACTTCTCCCCCTCATCAATTTCTTCATCTTGGGCCTTCTTAATTTTTATTTCAAGTGTTATACCTTTATCACTAGGGTCACCTTATTATTGTTGGTGCTCCTCAATTGTCTGTATTTATTGTTCTAAGGCACCAACATTACCTTATTTTGGTCCAAAAACCCCTTCACTACTTGGGTGTGCCTTAACAGCTCTTATGATTGTTTGGTAGGGCCACTTGGCACCTATTTAACAACCTCTACTTTTGTTTCTACACTTGAGGGTAATTTTGGGACCCTCTTCTCCAACTTGGCCTTCTTTTTTTCATAGTCAATTTTTTGGTTTTATTCAAGTGCCAAAGCCATGTTTATATGTTCCTCACTAAGTTCCATTTTATAGGCCATTCTTTTCTCCTCAGTAGATTAAGGGGCCACTAATGATACCTTATCTTTGGATGTTGACATTATTTTATTTGGTGGGATCTTTAACATGGTTGTGCTAGAGGTAAAGCTTGTCATTTCATTAGTTAATTTTAGTATTTTAGCCATGCCACTTTGCTAGGCCTCCTAGATTTTTTTACCACTAAACTCCTATTCACCTTCCTCTATTTATAGGATATAATTCTTTACCATGTCTTCTTTAGTATCTTCTTCTATTATAGGCATTAGGGTTGCCTCATTCTCCATGTCTACAATGGTCTTGGTAGGTAATGTCATAGGTCCTTTAGTCTTTCTTGTATTCTTGTTAGAATAAGCACCCCCTTGCTTGAATGTTATGTGCTTCTTTGGCATAGGTGGCATGATTGATCCCTCGAAGGCTATCTTCAATTGTATGTGCTTTGTAATTTCCTCTAGTTTTTCACCCTACTTCCTTTGAAATGACTTTTCTTGGACTTTTGGTGTGTTATTTCCTTCATCACTAGCTAGGAGGGGGTGATCATCATCTTTGTTAGGATCTTTTCATTCTTTCACAGCTTCATCACATAGTATAAGTTGAAAATTTTACCATTGATTATAACCCTCTAGAAGGGATGGATGTCAGGTCTATCATTATCATCCTCTTCATCCTTGGTTCCTTTGGTTTAGAGGCACATAAATTGGTGCCTCATCATCCACTTATTGAAATCCATGACCTTTGGCCTAGATATTAATTTATTATGCATTTAGGATCCTCTTAAGCATTGTCATGAAGTATTTGGCTGAAAATGCATAAGGCAATCAAATCCAACCTAAAATATTTCCATCTATGAGTGTTTTGTGCACCACACAAAAATATTGAATCATGATGAAAGTTATATTTCCCACAATTTTTTGTGGGAGTTATTATGAGATGTGCCACTCCTTTCTAAAGGCCTCCACATATTTTTTGAATCACCCTTACACTCTAGTTTTTTTACTTCTATGTAAAACTGGGAGGGTAGATGTAGTCTTAGTACTTCACCATTGGGGACTCATGATTTGGTGGAAATACCCATAGGTTATTTTTTTCACCATAAAGGATGCCTATTTTATCTATTAACATTATGATAAGCATTTACCCCTATAAAAAAGTCTCACACACCTGATGTCATTCTTTCACATTCTTTATGATCTCTTCTATGAATAAATTTGAGATGTTGAAAAGTTCTCCCTACACCATGTGGTGGGAAATGAAAAGGAAGGTTTTACTTATGGTTTACCATTGGTTTCTAGGTAAAAGGTTTTCTTCTTACCAAGTACATTGCCACCCTTGTGCCTGGGTCCTGAATGTCTTTTATGGGGAATGTAAATCCTGACTTGTAATAGCCTAGGAACTTTGCAACCCTCTCTAATTGTACATCATCATCCATAATCTCCCTTATATCCATACCTATGAAAGGTATCCCTAGGATTCTACTTATGTGGCTTGTATAAATTCTCATGTCTCGCCTAAGAAAATAAAATTGGTCACCATGCACCCACGAGAGAAGGAAATGTACCAGGTCAGTTGGCTTGCCAAAGTTTGGCAACTCAAAGAGTTTTATTACACCCATGGTTTATAACTTATCTCTAATGGAGAAATATAAGAGTGTAATGCATAACTTTGTATTTTTTTCTATATCCATGATCTAATCTTTATTTAAATCATGTACATTACTGCCCATTCTATGGTTTTAGTCTTTCAATTTATACACATGGATAAAAGATACCCACTTTCCCCCACCATAACATCTAGTAAGTACTCCATTTATCATTAGGTGATATTTGTGCTTGTGGTTGGATCAATATTCATGACACTAAATCCCTCTACAATTTGTGCCCTAGATTTTGTAGTGGATACTTCTCTCACTACTTTTGCTTTCTTCACATCCATGTGTGCTTTTAACACTTCTATGTTCAGTATTTTCTTCCCCATCCTAAACCTGCTACTATTAAAGCATGACTAATTAATCTTAAAAAAACCTAAAATGGTGTCTCATCTACTTTATATCCATGGGAAATGTGACTATGTGATCAGTTTTTGACCTTCCTACCCCTTCAATGTTGGACTAGTTATCCTATTGAAACCTCTACTTTCTTGTTTCCCCTTCAAATTTTATCAATTTGCCTCCTCTTCACCTTAGGGTGAAATGTAATATCATGTTTGATCTTTTTCTCACACTTAGGAAGGATTTTAGGAACATTTATTTCTCTTTGGTGGAAATTTATCTTTCAAGTAGCTTTGGCTCCTTGCTCTAATCTCTATGAAAATGACAAGTAAACCACATACCTCTACCAAATTTGGTCTTATACCTTATTCTCATCTACCAAATTGATGGTTGGCATCATTGAGATTCTCAAAATCTATTAAAACATACAAAATTTTCTAAAATTTACCACCATCTACTCATTAATATGGATCATTTTTTCCATCATCATTATATAGCATTAACTCTGCTAATAGTTTCTTTGGGGAAGTGACAAGCAATTCAAAGGATCACTTCCTACCAACTATTGGGTGGGTGTCAGATATCAAAATATCACTTCATTTCACTTTATTCATCATGGCACAACCTCACCTTCATTTTTATTACTTTGGCATAGCGCTTCACATGTGCATGATTCATCCTCTTAAGTTCCATCTCTTCTCTAGTGTTGCACTTCCTGTCAAGTGTGCCTCACTGTCCTGGTCAATTTCTATGTGCTTTACTATCTCTTACTTCAGCCTCCCTTAACCCACATAAATCCTTGTGTTATTCCTCCATTACCTCACCATCTCCTCTTAGTCTCTTATGTATGAACACCTTCATGTGCACTTTACTTATCAAATTGTACGTATAATTAAATTAGCTTGGTAGAATTCATGCACACCTAGAAACTAAGTGTCTAGAAATAAGTGCTTAAAAAGTGACCAGACTCAAATCACCTAACTGGATTTATGTGAGTGAAATTTCCAATAATGTTCTAATGTGGGTTGAAAAGTGCCATGCTTATTTAAACAATACTAAAGAAAAAAAACATTAGGCAAAGAATTGGCGTACAACAATTTTATTATGGTCATAATATAAATCACCTAAATTTTAAATAGAAAGTTAATGTTAAAGGGTACAAATGTCATTCTATTGATGGTCTAATTTTAATCTGTTATTATTGAAATGTCTTGGGAGCATTTCACTAGTCAATGTGTGCAGCTTACATGCACCAATCTATAAGATGTTATGGATTACATAAAGTCCCATCTACCTAATCTAAAGTTTACTTAGGTACCTAAGGTACTTAGAATCATATTATAGGACCAATGCACCTTATATAAACACCTTGACCTTAGTGTGATTATCATGCCATGTCTTTTGGCAGGCCTTCTCTATTTGTTAGTTCCATTGTACCTGGGCATTGTCTTATTTAGCCTCTCCAAATCTTCTAGGAGTGTACTTAATGACTCTTGGTCATCTAATTGACCAATATGCACAATTCATAATGAGGTCACTATGAAATCCATGGGTAAAATAACCTTTACACCAAACACCATTTGGAATGGTGTAGACTTGGTCAAGCATTTATATGTTGTGTGATAGGCCCATAACACAGCTGACATGTAATCATACCAATCCTTGTGACCAACATCATATATTATTGTTAGGCATGTTCTCATTATTTTATTGAATGATTCCATGGTGCCATTAGCTTTGGGTTAGTAGGTGTCATTTTATGGTGCACCACCATATACTCAGATAATAGAATTTAAATTATTTCATTTATGAAAAGTGTACCATGATTGCTAGTCATGTTAAGTGAGTACCCATACCTACTGATAATGTTTTCCCAAAATAATTATGCTACCATTGTGTATGTATAATATTTTATTGGCATCATTTTTTCCCATTTAGTAAAATATTGTATAGCCGCTAGAATGTATCTTACACCTATTCTCCTCATGTTGAGAGTGATAGGCCCAATAAAATTAATGTCCTATTTTTCAAATGGTGCCTATGTAAGGATAGGAGGGGAATATTATCTCAGTGGTTTGGTTTGCCTATTATTTGGTAGACATCACACTTTTATGAATATTATTTTGCATCATTAAAGATGATTGGCCACCATAAAACTGATTGTAAAACTTTTCATGCTATGGCATCTCTAACATAATGGCCTCAAATAATCCCCTCATATACTTATTATAATACCAAGTCCCATTCATAATCTAGGACACATCAATACATGATCTCATCCTATCCTAAATTATATATTTCCCCTCCAATGAGTTGAAATTAGGTGGCACAAATTATGAATTGCTTCTTTTCTTTAGTTGTCATGGCTTGAGGCATAGATTCAAACGTCAAAAATGCACTGATATCTACTATGTCTTTTGGGATGCATTAAATATTATGGAGTTATGTATCAGGCATATCATTTTCAAATGGCATAGATGCATCTCCAAATTTAATGTAGGATAGATGGTTTGGGCCTGAGTTTTGCTTTCTAGGCTTGACTACAACAAAAAATTAGAATTCTTGGAATAATATGATCTATTGATAAATGTGCTCATACAAAATGAGCTTGTTCACTAGGTACTTAAGTGCCTCATGATCAATAAATAAGACAAATATGGTTGCTATCAAATACTGTCTAAAATTATACATGGTGTAAACCATTGCAAGTGCCTCATACTCAATCATGGTGTAGTTTTCTTTTGCTTGGTTAGTTTCTTACTTATAAAATAAATAAGTTGATCCATTTTCCCTTCTCCTAGTTGTGCTAGAATGGTGCTAATTGTAGTACTAGAGGCATCAACATGGATATGGAATGGAGTCACCCAGTTGGGAAATTTTAATATTAGCACACTTTCCAGTTTTAGCTTTAGGGTCTCAAAATTTCCCATAACTTAAGCCACTTACCCCATATAATAGGCCATCCTTCTGAAATAGTTCCTCTAGGGACACCTCAATCCTATCATAATTTCTTATAAAATTCCTATAATATCATTAATGTCTAATAAAGGTATAGACATCTTTCTAAATTGATGGATTTTAAACCTGAAGGATGATTACCATTTTGGCTAGATTAATGAGCAAACCATCCTTGTAGATGATGTGCTCGAGCAATGTGCCAAATGGTGTTGCAAAAATACACTTCTTAAGATTCAAAGAGATTTATAAATTGTGGCACCTTTCAAACAATAGGTGCAAATTTTCATAGTGATATTTTACCAATCCATACACTATCAAATTATCTAAATACATTTAGAGGAACTTGTGAATAAAGTTTTTGAATGCATGATCACCACCCAAAAGAAAACTATTGGCATATTCTTTAGCCCAAAGGGCATCACATTATATGCAAAACATCCCCACTTAGTTGCAAAGGTGGTTTTTGGATTTTCTTCCTCCTTGATTTTCATGTGATGGTAACCTAAAAATTCATCATCAAATGTGTATATTTTGCAACCTCTAATGTCATCCAATACTTCATCGGTGAACAAAGTTAGGAAGGGGTCAGTCATGCAAGTGGTGTTCAACATCTTGTAGTAAACATAAATTATAATGTACCCATCATTTTTGATGTTAATGATTATGGAGCTGACCCATTTAGAGTCCTATAGTGGGTAGATAAATCCTATGGCTAGCATGTCATCGATCTCAATTTTGACCTTGGTGCAAATATTTAGGTTCATTCTATAGGGCCACTTTTTGACTAGTCTCATGCCATCATCTAGTTTGATGTTCATATTCTCAAGGGATGGATGGATGCCTTTCATATCCTTATAGTTTCATAAGAACATGTCTTAGAATTATTTCAATAGATCAACAATACATGTCAGTTCTATGTTAAATCAATAAGCACCCAGAGTGGCAATTGGTTTCCCCCTTCAAGTTGATATCTACCTTGGTAGTTTTTAATGGCACCCAATAAGGTCCATGCTTCTCTTAGTGTGAATCTATGACCTATCTACTACTCTCAATTGTCTCTAAAAATATGGGTAGGGTCTTATTCTTCTAGGTCACCATCCTTAACTTGATGCAATAACTTCTTTCATCTTACCAAAAAATTTTAGTTATGTGATTTCCAAATGTCCTCATCTTCATCGCTAGAGTAATTATTCATAATTTTTTCTTTGAATAAGGTTGGGTGAGATAACCCATTTTCACCCAACATGTCCCTTAGGATTTCTTCCAGTACAATGGTGTCCTCAAACAATGACCTTCAAACTATTTGTAATGGCTCAATTAGTTTAAGATTTTGTGAAGAAAAGAAGGTATGAACAAACCACTCCTTAAGTGCATCCTAGTCTACTATTTCATGGCACATGTCATTTAATACATACCATGCCCTTTCCCAAGTCTTTAAGGTTATGTATAAGGTGTGCACCTATATATTTCTTGGGGCATCTTCACCATAAATAGTCCATGTTTCTTCATAAAGTCATACATGTGTTATGGGGTCAAAGTGACTAGAGTAAGCTAAAATGTCCAAGTGCTCATTACTTTTTACAAATCTAATGAAAATAAATACCTTGAAATACTACCAAGTTGGCAAGCTAGGTTTATGCATTGCCCACAAACAAGTGACAATGATTTTCAGTATGTACACTAGTGCACCCATTCTATCTACCTCATTTGGTATGCATGATTTAATGTCATAGACATAGTATTCTATAATATTAAATCCTTCATACCTTGGGAGTGTATAAATTTTACCCTTATTGATGTAAAACACTCATTTTCTCCTTTGTTTTGCATAAGGGGTCCATCTTTTAGGAGCATAATCAATCTATATCTAGCCTATCTTTACCAATTTTGGCACCATTGCTCTTACCAAGTGGCACTATCAATGAATTATCTCATATGCTTCCTTGACCCATCTATCATAAGACACATCTATATTGTTTGAGGCTTACTATCTATCCTCCCATGAGAGGATTCCTTGATTATTTATTTTTAGGGTCTTGACACCTTGTTTTGTGATGTTATAGATATGGTTTATTTTGTCTTCAATATCCATGCTCTTAACATAAGGGGGGTCCTTGGTCATTTGAAATAGGTATACTAATCTCTCCTTTCCATTTTCAAAGGTCATCCATCACCTTTTGAAGTTCATATTTGTATTGTTCTCATAACACCATAGCTTTCTTAGAAGCATCGAGTAGTTGTCCTACTCCACTAACTCTGTGACTTCAAAGTCAGCCTAGAATTTGATACCCATGATATCTACAACCATGCTTTTCAAAATATTAATAGGCTACAATTGAGTCTTATTGGACATGAAGATCACATGAGGAGAAGGTATTAAAGCTAGGCTACCCATTTTTTCCCAGGCAATCTTCATCAAGATGTTGACCTTGGTGCCCATGTCTACAAAAACCTTATAGATAGACCAGTCATCAATAGTGGAATCCACTAGAAGTTCTTGGTCATATTCAACATTTTGATCATGCCAAACTTCTTACACCTTCTCCATGCATGGCACAACACCTCAACTTGCTTTTGACCTACATGTTTTAGGAGTAAGTTATTCAATAGGGGTAATATACCCTTGATCTATAGGAGGTGTAGGATCTCGATCAATTCTTGTACTTCCACCTCATGGATATCTTGATTATTTTAAGCCATGGTAGTCTACACTTATAGGTCTCATGTTAATTATATCTCCCCTTATAATTTTTGGATTATGCTCATAGCCTTCTTTAGTACATCCTTTTAGCACATTGGGTCTGTATAAGGTGTAGATTTTCATTTAGGCTACATTATGCATTTATTTCAAAACTTATTTATATACTCAAGGCATAAATCAAGTAATGACAGAGCAAGTGGCTAAGTGGTGATCCTAATTTTGGTAGTTTCTTGCACCTTAACTTCCACTATGTATGTAGGTTACACCTTTGGGTTTTATTTTTCTATTTTTGATCTCGTCTGATCATCCCTATGCCCTTCTCTACACAAGGCCAACTTTGGGTCAACTTTTTGTAAATTTTAGGGAAATATTCAACCCTATGGGTCCCTTGACAATATCCATGAGTAGGGTGTGTAGGGCAATCACATTGATAATGCTCTATTAGACACACTTATAACATGAGCATAATAGGAACCTTCTGCCACTGCATCCTCCAAGTCACCCTCTAGCACCTCATTGTAGCCCAATTCCTACATTATGTTGGCCATCCATATTTTACCCTCACTGCATCCTTGTTTTAATTTCCCTCCCACAACTATTTTACCCTGACGCATGCCCCTTTCCATATTTTTATGCATTTCATTAATCACTTGACAGTTAATAGTATTATGGGTGTAAGCATCATATAAATGATAATAGACTATTATGTTGACTTGGTTGGTGTAATATAATAAAGGTTAGTTTCACATATCATGTACTTCTTGATAGACTTCACATCTTAGAATCATAGTGTGCACATTTTGTCATGAGCAGTTAGTTTTATTATGGCCTTTTACTTTATAGTCAGTGTACCATAGTCTACTTTGAGTGTCATGCACAAATTTGGTAGTAATATTTTATAGATGGGACACCATGGATGTAATGTGTGCCTCCATAAATGGGTTGATCCTAGTTTCTATACTTTTTACAACCTCATCTCTGAGTATGGCTTCAAACATTTCTTGAGGGTCCATAAAAGTCTTCATGGAAAGTGCCCTTGAAAATGGCATGAGCAACCCCCCAATAAACCACCTTATATGTTGAGAAGGATGTATATCATATGATAATTTTTCTAGGAGATTTTTTAACCATGTATCATATAAGCACACACTCTCTATGAGTCCTTGGGTAATTTATTTTAGTACGATGATGCTCTATTATTCAAACTCTAGGATGTCAAACTCCTTTAGGAAT
Organism: Torreya grandis; assembly: GCA_037957365.1. Taxonomy (NCBI): domain Eukaryota; kingdom Viridiplantae; phylum Streptophyta; class Pinopsida; order Cupressales; family Taxaceae; genus Torreya; species Torreya grandis. Next base: position 915,814 of record JARHVA010003593.1, on the reverse strand, counting down.
GTATCCTTTAGGGTATCATAGTCAATCATGGCTTGGTTAAGATCAAAAAATTTATACCAAGTGTGGACATAATAAATTAAAGTGGTTAAAAACTAAGGATCCTTGCACTCTAACTAGGTTATGCCTCGCACATGCCACTACAATTCACACTTCAACAAATGTTCTAAAACATTTTCCATACCATAATATTTTGGGAAGTACATAGCCATTTCATACTAGATATACTATAAGCGTGTGGTTGGTAATTTTCGTTCTTGTCCCCTCAGTTCTTTCCCTCTTAGAGGTGATATTGTTATACCAAGAATGTTACTTCCTCCTCTTAGCAAGTTTTCTCTAGTGCCTATAGCCTTGGGGGTAGGCACTGGTCCCATCATTCTTGCTAGCATATTTAATGCTATTAGTGTTATTTTACTTATTTATGGAATCAAACCACCTCTTATGGGATTTTTCCTACCTTATGTTACTAACATCAGTTGTGGTGAGCTTGCATTCAATGGAATAGAGATAGTTGCACTCACCTCCTTATATGGATTAATCTATTCAATAAAAAGGTTATAATCTAAGTCTATAAAATGTATAGGATATTAAGAATTAGTAGGGTCAACAATAACTTCTACACTATCTTCAAGTGGGGGATCTAACATGTGAACATGTACTATAGGTTCAAATTTGGTAGGCACATCAAGTGTATCTGCACTCACCAAATTTTGTAAGAAATCAACTAATTCCACATCTATCAAGTTTCAAGATTGGTCCATCACTTCATTATACCTCTCATATTTGTGCTATTATTTTTCAAGATATCCTTCCCCATACCTTTCTCATTCACTATGGGTCCTCTTGGCACTTCCAAGTTTTGGATCTTCTACCAGTCGATGTTAACTCTTATTATAGGCTTATATTCTAAACTCTTAGGTTTTATTTAGCTCATTCAGTTCCATCACACCTCACCTACATATCCCCCTCTTCCCATTTATACAACTCATATGTGAAATGATTTTATCCTTCCATCACCAAAGCTTCAAAACCATAATCAACCATTAACTTCTTGAGCTCTATGCCAAACTCCTCCATGAATGTACCTCTAGGGTCATGCAAGAATTGGGACTCTACTTCCTCAGGGCATAAGTAAATTTTTACTATGAATTCAAACACATAGTTATTAATATCTCCTTACCACCATTTATCCACCATTATAGTCCAAGAAGCATCAAAGGTCCTAAGCATCTTTAGGTCTCCTTTGTCCACTCTTAGTTACATCCATAGATTCTTATTTTATAGTTTGAATATGCATATAACGTCTTGTATAAATACTCAACTAACTCACAAAAAAATACCTCATACAAAGAATCATATATGTTGTCTTAAACCCATTTCCTTAGATTTTGTCCTTTGTAGGTTGGATGTTTCTATGTAAAACTATTTTCCACCTAGTACACCAAAATCTTAATGTTTTCAAGATAAATTTGGTGCATCATTATTTCATACCATCATAGTAACAACATTCAACATGAGTCCCAAAAATAGAACAAAAATGTTGTTAAAAATCTAGATGGGGTTTTTTACAACCAAACACAAGCATAGGATAAATCCTTTTTCACTCAACATTTAAATACTCAACTATGTTGGAATTAATTCACATAAGGCATAGGCCCTATACATTCAAATAAAACATAGTTGAGAAGGAACTGAGTCCCACATTAGTCTAGTTGAGCTATGGTACGAGGATTTAAAGGGTGGCTCAAGTAATGCAAGATAACTTAATTGAGGAGCAAACAAATAGGCATACACCTATTTTGGGGGTAATCCTAAGGTCATATAGGCACTAAGTGGGTCACAAGACTAATTTGGTTTAAGTTATCCTCCATACTTAATAGATGTAAATTAAACAAGGGTTGGGTTCATGGGTGAAGATCTATACTCATTTTACATGTAGAATGATGATGACATCATGAAAATATAGAAAATCCATTAAAATGCAAAACTAAAAAAACACATGAACTTTAGATCACATTATTAACCAAGATACAACATAATACAATCACTTTCATCCCATAGTAATACTACAAAACATATAAACCAAGACAAACCCAAATGTATTTCAAAGACATACCATTACTCATTTTTCAAAGTCTAGAATAATAATTTACATATAAATACATACTATCCATATCCCATAGGTTCACAGGCAAACTTGAGGACATATAATTGGAGCCAAGGTGGCCTCCATTCTATATCTAAGCCTTAATGGTCATTAAAACAAATTCTATAGAGCACACTTACAAAACTATTCTGCCATAGCTTCACTATAATTCTACCACCCCATTCTCTTCTAGCTTGAGCTCTTTATATAGGCCTTTAGGAGCATATTTACCAAGGTGGAGTCTACATGTGAGTGATTAGCTAGAGTTTTATCATCATAACTTCTAGCTCTATCACCCTATGATTCACATGCTCTACTTACCATGTTTATTTAGATCCTTGTTGATGTCCTAATTATCCAGGAGATGGTTAATCATTAGCTAGCTAGTGCATGTTTTTGTGTTGCATCCTCCATCTATATATCAAAAATATTAGGCTAATCACCTACCAAATTATCTAGATACACAAAGGTATAAATCAAGTTAGCATGAAAACTCCATCAAACCAAAGTTAGGGACCCAAAAATGTTCATCAAGGAGATTAAGAGCATGAAGGCAAGCTTCACATAATTCTTCATTGGGTATGATGCCATGAAGATAGATACAAAGAGAAGGAATCTCAAATTCTAATGGAAGGACTGATTTAGAACCATAGACTAGAGAAAATGGTGTTTCCCTAGTGGTAGTGTGTATGCTATTGTGATAATCCCAAAGAACATGATATAAATGAAGATGGAAATACATGTGAGTGTCACAAATTATCTTTTTGAGAATTTTATTAAGAATTTTATTGCTGACCTAGGCTTGGCCATTACATTTTAGATGGTAAGGTGTGGAAAATTTGTGATTTATTTTAAATTTAGCATAGATCTATTTGACATATTTGTTTTTGAAGTTACCACCATTATAAAAAATAATAGTATGAGGGACACTAAAGTAATAAATGATTTGATTAAGGATAGAATTGGAGATGGTGGTATCAGTGACATTGACATGGGCATATCCTCAACCCATTTGGTAAAATATTTAGTGTCTATGATTATAAATACATTCCCACCTAGAGATTGAGAAATTTTCCTGTGAGATATAATCCCCACATGGATAATAGCTAGGGAGATTCTACAATTTTAATCTTGGATAGAGGTGTATGAATTAGATCATCATGAAGCTAGAAATGAGTACACTTTTTAGTAAATTCAATGGTATCCTTTTCAAGATTGGGCTAAAATTATCCTATAAGTAAGCATTTATGGTCGTTAGCATGTTCGTTATGGTAGGCACTATAAATGCCTCCATGTGCCTATTCAAGAAGAGAAGGAACCTATTATTTTATAACACAAAAGAGTAAGGTACCTTCAGTATTGTGATAATATAGAATGTTATATCAAAATACAAACTTAAAATTTTGTTTAAAAATGTGAGTCTTTTCATAGGAACTGAGGTTTAGAGGATAAGTTTGGTGTTCAATAAATTGAATTATATCTTTGTACCATAGGGTTTGTTGAATGGTGATAGCCTTAATGTAGTAGATAATCAAATCTTGTGGATTAATATAATATGAGTATTTTATTATTTATATAATAAAAGTGGGATCAGTAAGAACTTGGTGTGGATGAATTAAATATGTTGAAGAGTCAAAGGAATCAGTAATAAAATTTTGATCTCAAGCGATAGGCTCTATGGTGAAAGAAATTAAATGTTTAGTGAGGGTAGTTACAATTTGATGATAAGAATTGATATTCTTGATTTTGAATTTATAATCACCATTGACTTGGTGACAAATGATTTTAGAATCACTTAATGCATACAGATATGTGATGTCTAGATCAAGGGCTAATCTCATGCCTAGGATTAAAGCTTCATAATCTTCCATGTTGTTAGTGATATCGAATGTGAGGCAAAATGCCAATGGAATAATTTTTCCAAGAGGGATCATAAGGATAAAACCTACCTAAGCTCCTTTAAGGAATTTAACACCATCAAAATAAAGGGTTCAAGTATCTTCATGTAAATTGACATTAATTCTAGGAAGTTCTTTGATAACTACTTTTGATTTAGTAGTTGTTATGACATGGAATTTCACCTTTGTGGGTGATTTCTTTAGGCTCCCCACTCCTAGTCACAATATTGGGACAACCCCATGTTGTGGGTAACCTATGTTGGGGCTGAACCTTTAGAGAAGGTTAGTTTCCTCTTGATGGATCACCTAAACTAATGCTTGTACTAAGAAAAGGGGTAGAAAGGGGGGAAGGGCTCATAAAAAGTCTAAAATTGTGATCCACCAAATAAAAATTGGAAACTCCGATAATCTTGAACCCACACTAGATTATCACAAGACATTACCAACTCACACAACCTCAAAATCAAGCTAATTACATAATTATTTCATAGACAAGGTTCAGGAAGTAATGAATGCAAATAAAGAGGAGTTTTAAGACTCACTGAGAGATTGCATCAATGGTAAAAAGAACACTAATCTAGACCTAAAATATCTTGAAACACCCTAAAGGAGGTTAGAAAGGAGGATAATGGACGACGAAGGTTCTCCTTCACACAATGCCATCATGCACAACTCACCCAACACAGAGCTAAGGTAATAGATAGGCAAAGAAAGTCTACTATTACATCAAGAGATATAAATGCTTGATAGATTTTAGCCTAATCAAGAGGATAATATCTTGAAATATAAAAAGAGTCCCCTGATACTCCCAAAAATTAGCATCCTTACAAATGGGAAAGAATGGGTGATATATAGAAAATGGGAAGATAGAAGAGAGGGAGCATGTTAACCAAGAATAAATAATGAGCTTCCACTTTAAATGAATGATCCACCACCTTTTAATCCAATCAAGACTGATCCTTAATCAATAAATTATCCTATATTTACTTTAATTAGTCTTCAAATTCTTCCTATTGGATGCGAAATACACTAGAAGAAAAGAGATTGCTTTGTAGATTATGAGTCATGATCCTTTCAAGGAAGAAAGATCCATAAGATCTGAACAACATTGAATGCTCAATATACTCTCCAATCCCCAATTTTTTTCCTTGAACTTATACACCACCTTCCACTTGGATTCATTATAAGGAGAAAGTCCTCATACCTTGAATCCAAATAGATCCATGCCAAGTCTAATTTGAGTAGCTATAGTTACCTGCTTGTCAAAAATATGACCATGTCGATAGACAAGACACTCCTTTATAATCACAATTATGTTCCTACTACAAAATCTTATCATATCTCTTTACTATATATTAAAAACCAATCTAATTTAATGGTTTTTGTATAGTTACTATATATTGATGAAAACCCTTAGGCTATATAGTCTTGTCTCAACAACTAGTTGCCCATCTTTGATCCCTAATAGACCCAAAAGACCTATTTTGACTCTAAAAATATTTAATGGTGATGGGACTTTATTTAATACCTACTCTGGTTCAATTTGGATCATATTTCAACCTCTGGTCAAAGTCTCATAACTTTGACCTTTAATATTGGTTATTGATCTTAATCTAGGCTTTCAAGATTATAGCACATTTAACCTTCATCATTGACCATCGATCTATCATCTAAATTGGATGAGCACCATTGGATCTACTTTGTCATGCACCATTTATCTTATTTTCATGGCTTGAATGTACTCTATTGATGTTCTACCAGCCTAATGTACTTAAGACACTTGTCACCCTCCCATTAGTCTTCAGGATCCTCTGACTCTTTGACCTCGAGCTCATTATTAGATCTACTTTGTATGATCTCACATGCTTCATTTATCTACCTATACCCACTAGCCTTATCATTCTATTCTCATTATTATATCTAATCTTAGCTCCTGAGATTTGGACACTTATCAGTCCCTCTCTTGATCTAAAGATCCTTTGAATTTTTGACTTGATGCTCACCATTGATCTTGGGTGCATGATTAAAAGTACTCTATTAGATATTTGGGACCCACTAACACTATATTTTCCCACTCAATATTGTATCTTTTAAATAAGTGAATTCAAACCATTTATCTTTGGACATTTTAATTCAAATGGCTATTTGCCAAAGCTTAAATTTGACATCTGTGTGCCCATCTTAGACTGCTTGTTCAACTTTGCAAGCTTATATATTGAGATAGCAAGCTCATCAAGACATGAAATTTGTAGAGAATTATAAATTCATGAATAAAATCATGTCTATATAATATTTTGACTTTGAGAGGCCTCCTAAGTGAACCTATAAAATGCAAAAGTAAACTAGTTTGTTCATTTTTGCATGACATCTTGTGACTGTCTAGTCCTTCTAGATTTGTGCAAGTCATTTTTTGATCATTCACTTCATCAAAAAATCTATTCATATTTATCAAACCATGCCAAGACTTCTATAACTAATCCATCCAAGTTATTTTCTATATGTGGGCCAAAATTGGTAAATATCTTTGGCAACACATAGGGAAGCATCCCTGTTATGCTTGAGAACCCAAACCATTTGCCTTGTCTAATCCATTGGGAATTGATTCATAAGTATTTAATCTAACTAATCTAAAATTATGTAATTCCACCCCTTTACCAAAATAATTCATCTTGAAACAATAAGGACCAAAAAACAAAACAACAACAAAGTGCCCAAGGCACTTATCAAAGGGAAACATATAATAGAAGGGAAACTAACCTAAACAAATCAAGGGAAACTAACCTACTAAAAAAAATATGCACATATGCACTTAAATAAAATCATAAAATTTAGTTTAATATATACAAAGTTTTAATTTATAATTAATTTCCACTTAGGTCAAATGGGAAACTTCTAACATCATTCACTTGTAACAAACCAAGATGAAAAATACCTTTCTTTGGAAGTACCAAAAATGGTGAACCAATCAACTTGATGGCCAATCCTTTTGATGTGCTCTCCAATGGATAAAATGGAACAAACATGTCTCCAACATAGACATACTGATCCAAGTCTTCCAAGCTTGGTTCATGTTTGATTATAGGATCACTTACTTCATGTTGCTCATCACCCGTAAGAAATCCTTGTATGAAGACTTTATTTAGGCTTTTGGGAGTAACTAAACTTGGTTCATTTGGTAGTTCAAAAATACCATGTTCTTCTAGCTTATCCTTATATAAATTAGGATTGATCATTCTTATATCATCATGCTCATAATGTTTTAGAGGAAGGACATATCTCTCAACCTCTTTAAACTCTTTGGTTATGGCATTAAACTGTTACCATAACTCTTTAGGCTCTTCAATGGTATGTTCATCAAATTGTATCACTTGAGCAATTGAGATGTCTCTTTCATCAACCTCACTCAATATTCCATCTTGATCTTCAACTTCAAATGAGAGTTGATTTGACAATCCAAGGTCCAAAACATCACACCTATCTTGCTCAAGCTCTGATCTATTTTCCTCTTGCTCCAACATATAAGGGCCATCCTCAACTGACACCTCATCTTAAACTGGACCAACCTTAGACACCTAGTTTTGATCCTCTTTTTCATCTATATAGAATATACCTTTAGTATTCCATTCAAGGTCTACTTTATTTTTTATCTTGAGGATTGTCTTCTTCAATCAAGTATTCAACATTAAGCTACTCCATTTCACTCAAGAAATCTGAGCACAAATGTTGCAATTAATCTTCTAAGTTATTTTAGATGAACTTAACCTCCATAATAGGTTCATTAAGGTTGTCTTTGTTCTTCTCATCAATCTCATACAACTTTAAATTTGAAACATTTTCCTCCCTATGAAGTGGGCTACCTATCATGATCTCCTCATTATAGAAACTTGCATTTTCCTCCTAAGGCTCACTTATGACTACAATCTCCTCCTTTATCCTTTGTGAAATAGGCTCTTTATCAAATAGGGGGATGGTGTGAGGGTGAATAATTTCACCTTTATTGTAGATTAAGATAGTATCCTTTTATCTAGGTACCTTGAATGGCTTCTTTGGTGGTTCCTAAATCGATGCTTAGACCTCCACAACCAACACCTCCTGCTTCTTTATGCCCTTCTAAACTAATTTCCATGATGGAAATGAGTATGGAATAGACACTTTTTCTTCATTTTTAATGGTTATTGGAGAGGTTGGCCTCACAATTGAGGGCATGACATAGCTAGGGTCGAATGTGCTGGAGAAGATCCACGCTGAAAAGGATTCATGTTCTCGAGTGGGAATGGGTGTAGGGGTAGGAGAGGGAAAATTTATTTACTCAAGCTTGACATACTCTTTCTCCCACTACTAAAAAATTTTCAATGGATAATACCTACCCTTTAAGTTCTTACTTCTCAACTTGTGGATAGTCAACTTCTTCAATGGATGCCCACACATTACAAAATTTTTGAAAGAATATATTTATCCATTCCATGGCATGAATGGGGTATTATTTTCCAACATTAACCCCCTCATTGATTTGCATGATTGTTATACCTTGGTCCAATATTATCTCTCTAAGTTTTGACAAGGATAGACTTTAACAAGGTTGACTAGGGAGCTGATCAAAAGCTTTTAAGGCTGAGCTTGAGGTTCTTAGAGGGGAGAGAACACATAATACTAATCTAAATGATCTCATTGATCTTCATAAGATATCAATACACTATCTATGTTTTGGATCTACTTCTCATCATTGTTATGTATTTATTCTCATAAAAAGGCCATTATTCACCCTCACAAGTTGACCATCTATTCTTGACCAACTAAAGAGCACTCCTTGACTCTTGTATAATATGGATAGGGATGACTATGGAAAACTCTAAACCCCTACCAATTTCCCTTATCAACTAAATATAAATAGATAATGATTGCTTGACTCTTGACAAAGATGTAACAGGATAAGTCTAGTCTTGACAAGGGGAATTAGAAGATCAATTATACTATGAAGGAGGCTAACCTTGGTTATATTAGGGGTGGGAGGAGGATAAATGTCATGATAAGGCTAATATTTTATTTAAGGGCCACTTAGGAGGAACACATAAACATTATTTTCCTGATAAGTCTAATGTTGAGGTAAAGAATAAGCATATTGATCAAAATATGATTAATCGTACATGCTAGATTATGATGATTAGGCACTTAGTTAGGTTTCTTAAACTAGATGTAGATTCTTGGAGTTGACATTTATGTTTGAACACTTGCCTCCAAAGGTTGACTAGATGAAGAGAACACCAAAACTCTTCACCAATGTACAATGTAGTAAGTCTCACTAATCATGCCATAAAATTTTATGACATGGAATTTCACCCTTATGGAGGATTTATTTAGGCTCCACACTATTATTCATAATATTTTGAAAACCCCAGGCTATGGGTAACCTATGATGGAGCTGAACCTCTAGAGAAGGCCAGCTTCCTCTTGATGGATCACCTAAACTAATGCTTGCACTAAGAAAAGGGTTAGAAAAGGGTAAAGGGATCTTAAGAAGGATAAAAAGGTGATTCACAAAATATAAATGGGAAACTCCCATAAGATTAAACCCACACTATATCAGCACAAGACAATACCAGCTCACACAACCTCAAAATCAAGTTAATTACATAAGTATTTCATAGACTAGGTTCAGGAAGCAATGAATGCAAATAAAGAGGAGCTCTAAAACTCACTAAGAGCTTACATAAATGGTATAAAAAATAATAATATAGACCTAAAATAGCTTAAAACACCCTAAAATAGGTCATAAAAGAGGATAATGGATGAGGAAGGTTCTCCTTCACACAATGCCATCATGCACAACTCACCCAACATAGATCTAAGGTAAGAGATAGGTAAATAAAGTCTATTATTACATCAAGAGATAGTTCTAAAAAATGCTTAATATATTTTAGACTAATAAAGAGGATAATATCTTATAGTATCTCAAAGTGTCCCTTGATACTCCCAAAAATGAGCATCCTTACAAATGGGAAAGAATGGGTGATATATAGAAAAGGGTAAGTGAGAAGAGAGGAAGCATGTTAACCAAGAAAAATCAATGAGATACCATTTTTAATGAATGATCCACCACTTTTAATCCAATTAAGATTGATCCTTCATCTACATATTAACTTGTATTTAATCCAATTAGTCTTCAAGATCTTCTCATTAGCTGATAAATGCACTAGAAGATAAAAGACTGCTTTGTAGATGATGAGTCATGATCCTTTCAAGGAAGAAATATCCTTAAGATATAAATAGCATTCAATGCTCCACTATACTCTCTAATCCCCAAACCTACTACTTGAACTTCTACACCACCTTCCACTTAGCTTCATAAGGACAAAATCCTCATACCTTGAATCTAGATAGAACCATGCCATGTCTACTTTGAGTAGCTATAGGTACCTACTTATCAAAAATATGACCATGGCAATAGACAAGACACTCCTTTATAATCACAAATATTCCCCTACTATAAAATCTAAGCATATGTCTTTAATATACATTGAAAAGCAATCTAATTTATTGGTTTTTGTATAGATAGTATATATCAATGAAAACCTCTAGGTTGTATAGTCCTGTCTCAACAACTAGCTACCCATATTTGATCCTTAATAGACCCAAAAGACATTTTTGCCTCTACATATCTTTAATGATGATGGTAATTTATGCCATACCCACTCTATTTCAACTTGGATCATATTTTGACCTCTAGTCAAAGTTTCATAACTTTGAACTTTAATATTGGTCATTGATCTTAATATAGGCCTTCAGGATTATAACACATTCAACCTTCCACATTTACCATCGATATATGACCTAAATTGGATGAGAACCATTGGATATACTATTTCATGTACCATTTATCTTCTTTTCATGACTTTAATGTGTTTTATTGATCTTTTGTTAGCCTAACACACTTAATACACTTGTTACCCTCTCATTAGTCTTCAGGATCCTCTGACTTTTTCACCTTGAGCTCACCATTAGATTTGTTTTTTATGATGTCATGCACTTTAATAATCTACTTGGACCCACTGGCCTTTTCAATCAATGTTCACTATTATATCTGATCTTAGCTCTCAAGATTTGGACACTTGTCAGTCTCTCACTTGATCTAAAGATCTTTTACCTTTTTCACTTGATGTTCACCATTGATTTTGGGTGCATGATTAAACATTCTCCATTAGATATTTGAGACCCACTGACATTGGATTTTCCCACTCTCCATTGTATTTTTGGTACGAATGAATGCCAACTATTGATCTTGGGACATTTGATTTCAAACGGTTATTTTATGAAGCTTAAACTTGGGGTCCATGAACCTGTCCCAGACTACTTATTCAACTTTGGAGGATTATATATTGAGATAAAAATCTCATCAAGACATGAAAATTTTAGAGCATGATCAAGGCATGAATAAAATCATGCCCATGTAATCTTTCAACTCTGAGAGGCCTCCTAAGTGAACTTATAAAATTCATAAGAAAATTGGTTTGTTCATTTCTACATGATGTCATGTGATGGTCTGGTCCTTCTAGACTTGTGCAAGTCATTTTTTGATCATTTACTTCATCAAGAACTCTTTTCATCTTGATAAAATTATGTTAGAACTTCTAGAACTGATCCATCTAGGTGAGTTTCTATATGTCAACCAAAATTAGCTAATAGTAGCATCAGGGAAGATAGATGACTCTTTGAGATTACTTGCTTCAAGGTCAGTAGTGAGGTTATAGAAGTAATCTTTAAGAGATATGTCTTGATTAGGACCTTCAATATAGATAATATTATCATTGGGAATACTATCTTAAAGGTGATTGGTATCTATCATAAGAGCTATGACAAGTTGATCAATAATGATTTATCCTTTGACATCTTTTTGGGTAATAATTCAAAGATCAAATTCCATGAGAAGGATCATCCACTAGCCAATTCTATCTCTAGAAAGAGAGTCTTTGGATAATAAGTGATGAAATGGATTAGAATGAATGATAACATAAATGGTTTGATAAAGTGTATAATGTCACTTTTTTTAGTGGAAAAATATATTGCAAGGAAATCACATTCGACTTTTGTATAACATTTCTCATAATCAATGAGGCCCTGACTAATATAGTATATGGTATATTACCTTTCAATATTATCTTGTTGGGCAAGCATTCCTCTAATTGATATCAGTGTGGAAGAGGTATACAATATCAACAGTCTATCATTATAAGGGGGATAAAGAGTAGGTGGGTGAAGCAATGATTCTTTCATATTATCAAATGATTTTTTACAAGTATCCATCCATTCTAATACATTACCTTTCTTAAGAAGAGAATTGATATAATAGATATGGTAAGCCATTTTAGAATTAAATCATCTAACTACTCCAAGTTTATTGAGGTAAGTGTGAATATCTAGAATATATCAAGGTATGGGAATATTGATGATAGTGTTGATCTTGGTAGGATTGACATCGATGCTACAAAGAGAGACTATAAATCTTAGTAGTTTTCCATATGTGACATCTAAAACACATTATTAAGGATTTAGTCTAACTTTATATTTAAGGAGGTGGTCGAAGATGCCATTGGCAAGATCAGAGAGATGAGTCTTGAAATATTTAAATTTACCAATGAGTTCATCCACAGAGGTATCTATAATTTTATAAATAAGATCATGAAAGATGTGAGTCATTACTCTTTGATATGTAACTCTAGAATTTTTTATGCTTAAGGGAATTTTAGTGTAGCAATGTGTGCCCCATTTTGTGGTGAAATTTTTCCTATGTTATTTTTTGGGGGGGGATGTGAATTTGGTTATAACCCAAGAAACCATCCATGAGAGACAACATTTCATAACCAACTGTAGAATAAATGATAGCATCTATGGATGGTAAAGGTAAATTATCCTTGGGATAAGCAAGATTAAGATTACAAAAATCAATACATATGAAAATGACCATGGTGATGACCTTTTGAATAGGGACTATGTTAGAAACCCATTTGGAATAGTCCATGAGTTGATAAACTAAGAATCAATAACCTTGATAATTTCTATATGGCATAAGGTGGAAACTTTTGGTAGAAATATTTATTACTTTTGTCATATGGATTTGGCATTAGGGTCAATGATAATATTGTGTACCACTATGTTAGGTTCAACACCAGGCATGTCCTCATAGGACCAAGCAAAGGTCTCATAATATTTATCAAAAAATAAGCTAAATTTATCATGTTCATTTGGTGTGAGTTTATGAAAGACTGTAATTGATTAAGGGTATGATGGAGTACCATATTCAATTTGATTAGTTTCTTTGATAAGCATAGCATTGTCATTTTGGAAATGATATGGTGCATTAGGTAAAGAGTAAATTGTATTGGCTTTAGGATCAATGCTAGTGATGAAGTTATTGAAACAAGGGGCTTTATTTTGATTTTCCTAAGTTTGTGATGTTACTGAGGATTTAAGTTTCTTGGGCATGAATCAATTCAAGAATGGATTCATCAATAGGCAAAGTGGGAAGAGGACCATAATACTCAACATCTACTTGGATATCAAGAATTTTATTACAATGGAGATCATATTCATAATGTATCTGACATATATATATATGGCCTTGGCATCTAATGTAATCTTGAGAGTAGGGGGAGTAATTTGATCAAATGAGATTCATGTGTCATTAACATCATTGACAAGGGAAGAATTCTATGTAATGATTGAATCTATAGGTATTATAGAAGATGCAAGAGTTTTTGGATGTTTGGAAGGTAGGATCTATTCTACCACCCAAGGAGAATCAATAAGTAGAGAATTAATGGGAGGTATATAAAATTTAGGAGCTAATTCAAAATCCATGGAAATAGTATGAACATCATAGCTGAAAGCATGAATTTAAGCTAAAGATTTTTTATAATGCTAAACATCCAAGTCATGAGATTGAGCTTGGGTCATGATGTAGTTATCATCATAAGTTGGAGAAATGGTACATACTTGAGATTTAGGAGGAGTTTTATAATGGGAGATTCCTATATTACTAAATTTTCATGGGGATATGGTTAAAGGATTTTGGAATAATTTGACCACTTTATAATCATTACATGTGAAGACATCTTATAGGTAATAAATGTCTTGATCATTATATGGAGGGTGAAAATTAGTGATCTCATCAATGATAGGAATAGTATAGTCATAAAGTAATAAATAAGGAGGAAGCTACTCCAAGACGTAAGGAGGTAACTTAGTAGTGTTTCAAGTATGTTGCAAGTCATTAGGTTTATCATCATTTAAATCAACAAGAGTGACCTGTAAGTCTAGATTAATGTTGATGAATTTAAGTAAGGGAACACTATTGATTGTTGGAATGGTAGGAATGTGATATTAAGATTTAGGATGGGTAAGTTAAATACTCTAAGGGTTGGGATTAGCCTCATGTTTATGCCTTTTATCATTATGTAGGAACTTGATGCATTGGATACCAGATGAGGTGATGGCTCTCATTCTATGAGTCCAGGGTCATCATATGAGTATTTTGTAAGATAGGGGAAAATCAAGGACCATAAGATTAGTTCAAACAGTCTTAGGTATGATTGTAAGGGGAAGCCAAATACAACCAAGTGGATTTTGATTACTTTTATCAAATCCATGATAGGTTAGGCAAGTTTTCTTGAGATGATCCTTATTATAGCTAAGTTGTTGGATCAGCCACAAAGATGTCACATTAATACCAGACCCTTTTCCAACTAAAAATTTATGAATAAGGTTAGTATTAATGGCTATTTTAATGAATACGGTAATAAGAATTTCATCATTAATCATGTATTCTTCAAGGAATTTAATTAAATGTTTTTAAGGACAAATGGATTCAATGTTATACACATTAGTAGGTTGAGGCTCAAGAGAGAATGGGTCTTTGTATATAGAAGATGGATATTTAATTTATTGTAATTATTGCATGAGGAACTTGAGATGATAAGGGGAGGTATGAACTAAATCCATAAGGGGAATCTTGCAAGGCATGGATTTGAGTTCTTCAAGAAATCTCTAATGGGATTTAGAAGAAGAACCAATGTGAGGTTTAGAAGGAAAGGTAGATTTTAAAGTAATGGAAGTGGTTTGTGGTTCAAAAGAAGGATATGGTTCCTCATTAACTTTTGAAGCTAAATGAGAATTTTTAGTATCTTTGAGAATTTTCTCTTCCAAATATGGTTTCTTAGGTTTGGTGACAGGATCTTTGTGAGTTGGTTTGTGATGATAGCTAACTTTAACTGTTTTAACATATTAAGAATTTTTATAATATTGATCATATTTGACATCAATAACACAACCATCCTTGGTAGTTTATTAATGGGTAGATGTGGGGAAATATTTTTGGTTATTAAAAGAAGCTTTGGGATCTTTTCATTTTTGAGAAGTGGTGTTGTATTCTTGATGATGGAGTTAGATCATGACTTTGTGATTGAAGGATTCACCAAGCATATAGGAGACAAAAAAATTGGTGAGCCTCTACAAGTTTCATGGGAATAACCAATGTCAAAATAGAACCAATAAAATTGATTAGGGTCATCCCATTTAGGAGGATTATTGGGATAAGAAAAGGGTTTAAAGGGTGATAACAATTGTTTCATTTATTGCATAATTAATGGTATGTGAGAAGATGGAGGATTTTTAGCCTTGAAAACTCCTAGTTTGGTTTGAGGAGTATTTCCAGTGATGGCATTAGTAGAAGTTTGAAAAGATCCCTTAAGAAATTTAGTAATAGGTTCAAATTTCTTCATGAGTAAGTCTTGATGTTTTGCTTGGTCAAGAGCTTCATTAATAATTTGAGGGGTGAAAGTTTAAACCTTATATTGAACTGAAGGGGTTAAAGAAGCTATAAAGAGTTTAAATAGATTATCATTAGTCATGTTATGGTTGGCCTTATGGGCCAAATATTTCCATCATTTGATAAAATCATGAGTTGATTCAATATGAAATTTTTTAATGTTGATGAAATGGCTAAGGAAATTTTCATGAAGGTCATTGTGTTGAAACTCTTTAACTAGAGGTTTGAATAAATCCTCTAGTTACTAGATGGAATGTTGGGGAAGTTGGTTGTAACATTATAATACATTGTCAGTGAAGGTTTGAACTATAATTTTAGTGGTGGTAAAATTATTAGTTTGGATCCACTTTTTATAAATATTTTCAAATGCTTTAATAAAGGATGTAGGGTCTTTATTCGCATCATACTTGATAGTTGGAGAGATATTTCCAATATCAATGGAAATGATGAAAGGAGCTAAAGGCTCATTTTATATGTTTTTAAGCATTTTTTTATTCATGATAGGTTGAGGAATAACATTTCTTGTTGCATTTATAATAGGTGGAGGAATAAAATTTTGATTAGATTGAGTAATTAAAACCATAGGTTGATTAGCCATATTGATCAAATGACATTGTAATTGCATCATTTGAGAGGTGTTAGATGTTTGCATTATGTTCATTTTTTGTATGACTTGTGAAAGAAGTTGAGTCATATAAATTGTTGTGTTGGTGTTTATAGGAGGACTCCCTAAATTGGTATGAAAGGAAGGATTATTAGGAGGTGGATTACCAATGGGATTATTGGATAGACATGTGTCAATCACTCCCACATTATGTCGAAATGTTTGTAGATGAGAATTGTCTTAGTAGGTATAAAAAGGATCAGATCCACTAAATTCATCTTGAGTTGTGATTTGAACCATATTACAATCCATAGATGGAGGGGAAGAAGTGATCCAAGAGTGAGGGTTCTCTTTGGAGGTAAAAAAATGGAGAAAAGAATAATCCATATAGTGTCTAAATGGATTCAAGTTGTCCAAGAAGATTCTAATAAGGGATTTATTGATGCTTTGAGGAAAAAATAAGATTTTAAGCAAGAAGAAATAGAAATCAGAGATAAAGAACTAAGTCAGCCTGATAGAGAAGGAAGTTAGCCATACAAAGAATGAAATCATCTAGATAGAGGATCAAGATCAGTAATTAGATACAAGGTCGATTGCATTGATAGAGTATTGTTAGATAGAGGTTGAGAAGAGTACAAAGTCAACTAGGTTGACTATGTACTACTAAATAAAGGTTGAAAAGAGTATAAAGTCAATGGGGTTAATTCTATTTTATTAGATAGAAGGAAGAATAGATAAATAAGAGAAATAATCATGTTGCTTGACTATGTACTATTGGAAGTAAGAAAGATAGAGCCTTTAAGAGATTGTATTGACCAAAATGATAGTGTTATGAAATAGGGTAAATTTTTTGCAATACAAGTAAAACAAAAATGAAAGTAAACACATAAATAATTGGATTAATGTGAGTGATCCAAATGGGTTACACAACACAAAGCCTTACACCAATGTTGGCTAATATAAGTTTTTATAATACAACACACAATGATCATAGAGAAAATAATCAACTAAAAATTAAATGCTAACTAATTGGTCATATTGAGTGTTATTAAATTATTATAAAGTGTTGATTTAAGTGTGATAGGAAATTTGGCTAAAAATAGGGAACTAGAAAGAAATATATGGATGGTTTCAAGACATTTAGGTTGAAAGGGATCTATATTGGCAATGGTACTAGCTTGGTATTGGGGCCTACCCCTTCACTTCACAATCCCATAGTGATAAGGGTGTCGGTTGCTTTGCCAATATATACCATTAACCATGTATTTATACATGTATAGGAGACCAAGTCAGCTTCCCCTTGGTGATGAAATCTAACTAGGTAGGCCTTGAAAAGATAAATGTTTAAATGCATTTTTAATATTGTGTTATTTGGTAGTGTGTTCAAAAGAGAAAAATAGTGTAACTAAATGACAATTTTGAAAAACCACCTATTTAAACTATGTGAGTTATTCTAAGCATGAAAATAATTTAAAAAGGAAGTGTGAATTAATTACTAGTAAATAGTTGTTAATCACTTTATTTAGAATAGTAAAAAATCAGTTTAAGTGATATTATATGAAAAAAATAAAAATATATTCGATTGGGTCATTATTATTCTATAGAATCAAAGTGTGAATTAATTACTAGTAAATAGTTGTTAATCACTTGATTTAGAATAGTAAAAAATTAGTTTAAGTGATATTATATGAAAAAATAAAAATATATTCGATTGGGTCATTATTATTCTATAGAATCAAAGTCTTTAATAACAAAGTCAAATAGGTCAACTATGTCTCTCAGATAGAAGATAGACTACAAAACTAAGTTGACCAGATGGACTTAGTTGGCTGTAAGGTTAGAATTTTAAAGGCTACTAACTTGTGAAAAATGGAACTAAATAAAGTACTAAAATGATAGAGAGAGAGAAAAGAGAGGAACCTTGGTGGGATTGAATATGGTTAAGATTGAAAAAAAATATGTTAAAGTGCCTTAAATGCTAAATTCAAATTCTACAAACTAAGTCAATTGGTTCAACTTGGTTCTACAAAACCCTATATTGAAGAAGAATAAGATGACTAAGTCAACCTGTTTAACCTAGTTTGTTGATCTAAATGCTATCAAAGAGAATAAATGAAAAAGTTAATATTTTTAACCTTATATGATTATATGTAACTAAATAAGAGTACTATGTCAACCTATTCAATCTAGTAAGTTGTATCTAATGAATACCTACACATATAAAATAGAGTTATTTTGATGCGACTGTGTGTTAAACTTACACATAACAAGTTATAACTATACTGACTAGTTCGGTACAATAATAAAAATATAGAAAAAATATAATGAGATGATAGAAATGAAATCATGAAAGAAAATTTGTAAGGGTTATATTTATGTCAGGTTCACTAGAATGTACGTAATAGGAAATACAACATATCTATAAGTAAATATAAGTTTAGAGAATATAAATCCTAGTTATATTTTTTATTGGGGATACATTAGATAATTGGGGTCATGACCAAGATGGATTTGCCAAACCTATCCAAGAGATCTCTTACCATAATAATATCACTAGGGAGGGTTCCAAATCCTCCATTCAATCAAAACTATGTAATAACCCTAACTATGTTTTCATATTCACTAAACTAATAATAAGTAAAGAAAAAAGTCTAATCTAGTGATCACCAAAGCTTGTGGCACAAATTGGGGGTTAGTAAACATAAAATTAAACATGCATAATATAATCCTAATTAAGCTATGTACAGGTAAGACCCTAATGAATGAAGAGAAGAATATATTTAAAATCCATCACTTATGCTATTTCTATCTACTAAAGAGAGGATCAAAGTTAGAGATACTTATCTTGAAGGTGAACCTATCAAGACTCAATCTCTCCCTTAGCCAAAGGTGTTTTGTAAAAGGTGGTTGTGATTTGTAAGGATCACTATGAAAGGCCAAAGCATCTAAGACTTCTACACAAGACAAAATTCTTCTCCAAGTAGAAACCCTAAGTTGAGACTCCTCAAGTAGAATGATGGAAGAGCAGATTATAAATAAGTACAAATAAATAATTAACTCTTGATGTCTCTCTAATAATTATGAAAGAGTATATTTTAAATAAGTACAAATAAATAATTAACTCTTGATGTCTCCTTAAGAATGTAAAAATAGATGTGTTTATATAGGCAGATCTAACCCTAATCCTTTGTGAACAATAGGTTGATAAGCTTGACCCAGTTGACCTAGTATAATTATCGAGAAAAAAAAATTAGGTCATGTATTAGGTTACCTAGAGGTTGACCTACTCCCTAATAAGTTTTATCAATAAGAGTACAAGGTCGATGGGCTTGACTATGTAATGTAAATTACCAAAAATGGTTTTAGGTTAGAGAAGGGATAATGAATGTGGTAAATGACTATAGGAGGGTGGAAAATAGGAGGACAAACTTAAAGGAATGGTTTTTAGGATATGGGTGTGTAGATAACAAGTGGAAATAAAGAACAATAATCCTACGAAGTACCAATGGTCTACCCACTATTTCCTTGATGAATCCCTTATGGCATGCACTCAGAGATATTGAGAGTCAATGGGTTCTTGAAAGATAGAAATCATCATTAATTGATTAATTTTAAAAATATTATGTGTATACACAACCCAAATCAAAATCCCAACCAAGCTAACTCTAATTTACACCTAGGTTCTAATTTTTTTAATTCTATATTCAACATGCTTCCACAACATGCCAATCTATTTTTTTAACCAAAACAAGTTTTAGTTACAACACAAATCCTAATTCCATGAAATTCAACACTAATACACCAAATAATTCAAATTTTAACCCAAACACAAACTAAAACATAAACTTTACACATAAACCTAACCTTGGTTTCAACCCAAGTTTAAATCAAACAAATTATAATTCCAATTCAATCCCAAGTCAAACAAATTGTGGTTTCAATACAAATCTAAACCTTGATTATAACTCCTATCCCTTTTCAAACCCTAAAAATGTTAATTTTAATAATCAAACTCCAAACATTTTTTACCAACACATTTCAAAAAACATAAACCAATTCATGGGTCAAGCACCTAATTCATTAAGTCAAATAAACCAACTATCCACATATCTGATACAAGAATTTCAAAACATAAAGGATGGAGTTCAAAGCTTACAAGATGGTGCTTATTCTCAACAAAAATAATTCAAGTTTGATGAAATTTATTGATATCCATATGCTTTACATAAAATTAATACACCTTTTCCAAATTACTTTTAACTCCCAAAATTTGATAAGTATAAAGGTAAAGGAGATCCAAAAGAACATCTAACTAGCTTCTATCATGCATGTGTGAACATTGCTTATAGTAATAAATACATGTTGCATTTGTTTCCATGAAGTCTTGAGGGTCAAGCCCTTGAATGATTTTCACAACTTATAAAAGGATTTATTTTCATCTTTTAAGACTTATCTGAAACATCTTTTCAACACTTCTCTTATAATATCCAAAAATATTTGACCACCTTAGATTTACACAACACCAATGAAATCAATAGTGAAACTTTTGCTTCATTCCTCCAAAGATGGAGAGAAATGGAAATTCATTTTACATGGTCATTTCTTGAAATAAAGATTGTGGACATCTTATGAAAAATTAAATTCAAACTTGGGACACCATTTGTTACTTCTTTACCCAAGATCTTTTGATGAGATTATTTAAAAGGGAGTTCAAGTAGAAATAAAACTGATTAATAAAGGTGTAATCAAAATTTTCAAACCAGATAATAATAATTCCTCAAAACCAATAAACAAACCAAATTTCTTTTCTAAAAACACAAATATAATTAGAGATGGTGTAACTGATGTCAAAAATATTCAAAACCCTCAAACATAAACATATAACCAACTAATTAATAGTATCATAATTCCCTATGGACAACTGAAACAAGGAAGACTTAAGCATAAGTTCACTCAATTGGGTGACACTTATGATAATTTTTTTTGAAACTTGGATCATGAAAAAATGATCACATGGCTAAACACTAAACCTTTTGATGAAAATGATCCTAAACTTGACTGGTACAAATAAGATGAGTATTTTGAATACCATCATATTAAAGGACATTTAACTAATAGGTGTATGCACCTTAAATACTATGTTCAATATCTCATTGATAAAGGTGACATAAAAATCAAAAACCAACCATATAAACCACCTAAAAATAACAAATTAGGGATATACCAAGATCCATCCCCAATCATGAGCAAGGAAAAGTAAAGAAGAAATGGGAACAACTAGAATCCAGTAATGTTAATTAGGTGAGTCATCAATTTGATTCTATCATCAATAGCATTGATATTATGCATATTCATGTCAACATTATTACTTTTCCATCATATTAATTCATCGTTAACATAAAGTGAGAAAAGTTTACCCTCCCAAATGCATCATCCTTTAATGTTTAATGCAAGTACAAAATTATTTACCATCTTGAGAAAATACCAATAAATATTTCAATTTTAGACCTTGCCAAGACATCCCCTATATATAAATATATTTTGTATAAAGTTATCCAAGAGTTAAAATTCCCTTAAGACATTAGTCCTACAAATTTAAAAGATTTAATAGGTTCTTTGGAATTAAATAATCAAGTAATGTTTGATCATTCAAATGTATCTCCTTTAGTTTTAGATCATAACCTCCCATTGTATATAAAGGTTACTATTTCTAGGCATAAAGTGAAAAGGGTTTTTATAGATAATGGTTCGACACTCAATCTATGTACACTAAGACTTATAAAACATCTAGGATATCTAATAACACCATTGTAAATAAACATCATTACCATAAAGCCATATAATAATAATGAGAGCTAATATATTGGAATAATCCATCTTCCTTTGATGGTGGGGTCTATTATTAAGGAAACTCTTGTTCATGTTCTCGATCTTGATCTATCATATAATATACTTCTTTGATGCCAATGGATTAATTCCATGAATGTCATCCCATCCACTCTTTACCAATGTTTGAAATTTTCCCATGTAGGAATGGAAGTTACTATACAAGGTGATCCTCATCCTTTCCAATATTATAAGTTATTGGAAGGAAAATATAAAAAATCAAACTATCTACTAGTTACATATGATAATTTTACTCCCATTGAGGATTATCCTTCACTTGAAAATTATGTCCATATCAAAATATTATTTCAAACACTTCCCCTTGGTGTTTGGATTAATACACCAACTAATTCGATCTCCATTAAAAAGGCTTCAACTAGTGAAGTAGCTAACCAACCATATGAGCAATCTTAAAATAGATTATTTAAGCAAGCTTCAAATCAATCATTTATATAACAATATTTTAATCACCCTTCTATTGATCAATTTTTCACTCCATCACCTACTACCAGAGCATCCTCATCTACTTATTCCTACTTTAAGATCATTAATACAAGCATGAATGAGTATATAATTCAAGATTTTTACACAAGTACAATACATACCAATCTAAATGAATATGGTAGTCCTTGACATCTAAAGGATAATAGAATGGTTAAGAAGCTTGTAAAGATAAAAATTTCTAAAGGGAGGTTTTTTTTAGATGAACATATCAAAGTTTCAAATCTTTCTTAGCTTTATTCTAATGAACTAGCTACTAACTTCCCCAACAATAAGTATCCCATTGTAAAATCCATCATGTGAAATATAATGAACTATAAAGGTAAAGCTATTATACTCCATGTATAAGTATCCATCAAACCCATCATAATAAAATCAAATGAGGAAAAACATAATATAAGATTTAACCCACTCAATGTGCATCTTAGACTCCCCCAAACACAATAAGATGGGTTCCATAATTAGTTGCTTTGAATAACTTGCCCTCACCAACCGTTTTCATGAAAATGTAGTCCTTACACTTAACCTTAAATATCCATCCCTTATATAATAAGACCAACAAGTAACACCTCAACTTGATCATTTTTAGACTGATGAACCTATATCCCAATTCTTGAGAAAAAGAGATCAAATTCTAGTAGGTGACCATAAGAGAGGATTTATAATTTAGTTAGAAGATTCAACATACTTTGGGGAACAAAAATTACATCAAAATATCAGTTCAACTTCTACATCCAAACAAATAGAGGTTGAGGAATATTTCAATCTTCCTACACCACACCTAAATTACCAAGATGAATAAACTTTACTTATTGAATAAACCATTCCTATAAACATCATAACCAAAGAAAGTCTTAAAATAGTTAAACTTGCCATATCACTCACTTAAGAAGAAAGGGACATATTTACAATTTTGCTTCATGAATTCTCTAACGTGTTTACATGGTCTTATGTAGATATGCTACGAATAGATCAAGAGTTAGTAGTTCATGTTTTTTGAAATTCATCTCACACAAACATGATGATATGACCAAATACTAAACCCTTTGATGAAAATGTTCCCAAACCTGACTGGTACAAAGAAGACAAGTATTATAAATGCTATCAGATTAAAGGACATCAAACTAATAGGTGTATATGCCTTAAACACTATGTTCAAGACCTCATTGATATAGGTTACATATAAATTGAAAACCAACCATCTAAACCATATAACAATAAAAATTGGGGATATACCAAGATCTATCCCCAATCATGAGAAAGGAAAGGCAAGCAAAAATAAGAACAACTAGAATCCACTAATGTTAATTAAGTGAGTCATCCATTTAATTCTATCATCAATAGAATTGATATTATGCATAGAAATGTCAACATTATTAATTTTTCATCATATGAATGCATTGTTACCATAAGTTGAGTAAAGCTTACCCTCCCAAGTGCATCATCTTCTAATGTTGAATGTAGGTACAACATTATTGACCATCTTGAGAAAATGCTAGAAAATATCTCAATTTTAGACCTTCTCAAGACATCCCCTATTTATAAATATTTTTTTTTTAAAGTTATCCAAGATTTGAATGCCCCTCAAGATATTAATCGTACAAATTTCCAAGCATTAATAGGTTCTTTGGAAATAAATAACCAAGTAACATTTGATCATTTAGATGTATCTCCTTTATGTTCAAATCATAACCTCCCATTGTATATAGAGGTTATTATTTCTAGACACAAAGTGAAAAGGGTTTTTATAGATAATGGTTCAACACTCAATCTATGTACACTAAGACTTATAAAACATCTAGGATATCCAATAACAACATTAGAAACAAACATCATTACCATAAAGGCATACAATAATAATGAGCAACAATCTATCAAAATAATCCATCTTCCTTTAATGGTGGGGTTTGTTATAAATTAAACTCTTGTTCATGTTCTCGATCTTGATCTATCATATAATATACTTCTTGGACACCCATGGATTCATTCCATGAATGTCAATCCAACCAATCTTCATAAATGTTTGAAATTATCCCATACAAGAATGGAATTTACTATATAAGGTGATCTTAGTCCCTTCTAACATTGCAAGTTATCAGAAGGAAAATATCAAAAATCAAACTATCTACCAATTATAGATGATAATTTTACTCTGGTTTAGGATTATCATTCACTTGAAAATTATGTCCATCCTAAAAGATTATTTCAAACACCTCCCCTTGGTGGTTGGATTAATACACCAACTACTTCCATATCCATTGAAAAGGCTTCAACCATTGAAGCATATAACCAACCATATGAGCAAGCTTAAAATATATTATATGAGCAAGATTCAAATCAACCATCTATAGAATAAGCTTCAAATCACCCTTCTATTGATCATGTTTTCACTCCACCACCTACTACCAAATCATCCTCATCTTCTTCTTCCCACTTTAAGATCATTGATAGAGGCATGAACAAGTATATAATTTAGGATTTTTACACAAGTGCAATACATACCAATCCAAATGACTATGGCAGACACTTCCATCTAAAGGACAACAGAATCATTAATAATCTTGGTAAGATAATTTCTAGAGGAAGTTTGTATTTTTTAGATGAACATATCAAAGATTCAAATATTTCTTGGCCTTATTCTGATGAACTAGCTATATACTTCTCCAACAACATGTATCTCATTGTAAAATCCGTCATGTGCAATATAATGAACTATAAAGTTAAAGGTCTTATACTCCATGAACAAGGATCCATAAAACCTATCACAATAAAATAAAATGAGGAAAAACATGGTATAGAATTTAAACCACTCAATATGCATCTTATAACCTCCTGAAGTGACTCTTCTAGTGAGTAAGAGGATGATTATACAGATAATGAGATGGGTTCCATAATTATCCACTTTGAAGAACTTGCCTTCACCAACCTATTTCATGATATTATAGTCCTTACACTTAAACTTGAATATCCATCCGTGATATAATTGGACCACCAAGTAACACCTCAACTTGATCATTTTTAGATTGATAAATCTATATCCAAATTCTTGAGAACAAGAGATCAACTTCTAATAGGCAACCATAAGAGAGGATTTCTAATTCAGTTAGAAGTTTCAACATACTTTGGGGAACAAAAATTACATCAAAATATTAGTTCAAATTCTACATATAAATAAATAGAGGTTAAGTAATATTTCCATATTCCTACAACATCCCTAAATTACCAAGATGAATCAAATCTACTTGTTGAATAAATTATTCCTATAAACATCGACACCAAAGAAAATCCTAAAAATTTTAAACTTGCCATATCACTCACTCAAAAAGAAAGGGACATATTTACACTTTTAATTCATGAATTCTCTAACATGTTCACATTTTTTTATATGGATATGATAGGACTAGATCAATAATTAGTAGTTCATCACCTTATGGTGATGTAAAACCAAGAAAACAAAAATTATGTAAGATGCATCCCAAGATTTCAATACTAGTAAACAAAGAACTAAAGAAGCAATTGGTTTTTGGTTTCATATGTCATATTGATTATTTAAATTAGATATCAAATATTATACTAATATCAAATAAACTATAAGGGATTAGAGTCTACATAGATTTCCATTATATAAACAAAGTATTCCCAAAAGATGATTTTCCATTAACCAACATAGACATGATTGTAGATTCAACTATAGGTCATGATATCTTATCTTTAATGGATGGGTTTTCAAGCTATAATCAAATAAAAATTATTGATGAATATCAACACAAAACTACATTGACAAATCCATGGGGGACATTCTGTTATCAAGTGATGCATTTTGGTTTGAAAAATGTTGGAGCTACATATCAGCAAGGAATTCCCATCATTTTTCATGACATTATATAAGACTTTATAGATGATATTTTTGGAAAATATAAATCGAGGGAAGACCACCCTCAAGTGCTTTACTATATTTTTAAATTCATGAGAGAGTACAACATGAGATTGAATCCAAATAAATGTGTGTTGGGCATGACATTGAGAAAGTTTTTAGGGTTCATTATTTCACAATGTGGAATTGAAGTTGATCCTTCTAAATTTTTATCTATCATGGATATGCTTCCACCTAAGAGTCTTAAATAGCTTAGAAGTATAAAAGGAAAAATTCAAGCAATTAGAATGTTCATATCTCAACTTGCAAACACTTGTCACACAATCGCCTTTTTGTTGAAGAAGGACACTCATTTTACATGGAATGAGAATTATGAAAAAGCATTTGATAATTTATAATAATATCTTTCCAACCCATCAGTATTAATGCCACCTATTATTGGTAAACCTTTTTTGTTGTACATTTTAACTACTCAGTTTGCACTTGGGGTATTATTAGCACAACATGATGATAATGGGAAAGAATAGATATTTTACTACCTACGTAGAACCTTGATATCATATGAGCTAAACTATTCTCAAATAGAAAATGCTTTTCTTGAATTTGTTTTTTACTCTCAAAAACTATGACATTACATGCTCAAAAATCAAGTAAATATTATTTCTAAGATTGACCCTCTTAAATATCTTTTATCTAGAAAAACTCTAATAGGTAGGATGGCTAAGTGGGTTATGCTTCTTAGTGAATTTTATTTAGAGTATGTTAACCAAAAATTAATCAAAGGATAGGATTTATCATATGTATTGCAACAAAAACTACTCAATGGCAAAGAACCTCTTATTATAGAATTCTTAGATGAAGCAATAATGTCTAGTGGGAGCCTATTATGTGGATATAGTTTCTATAGTTATTTGAGAAGCTGATGGAGGAGGCACTGCTCCTCACATGGTACACCTGGGAGACTTCTTTATTTTGTAGAATTTTTCTATATTCCTCTTAGGTAATGCCTATAACTCTTCCATACAGAGTTTTATGCCTTGTTGTAGTTCTTCAAGATCAATGACATCAAGTTTAGGTTGACTTATGATCTCTAGGGCAACTCCCATGGTAGAGGGTTTCTAGGGATAGCTTGACTCATATTATTAAACCCTTTTTACTAGGTTTTAAGCATAATGCAAAGGAACTAGGGATGCTTATTATCTAGATTTCATGCACAAGAGGACACATATAGTGATATAAAATAGTTATGCAAGTCATAGCATAGGCTCAATACAAATTTGGAATTATTCATTTACATATCCTTGACTTGACACTTGCATTAGGATTGGACATAAGTGTCGATGTTACTATCTCTGGTCGATGCAACTATTTGAAAGACAAAAATAGTTAGAATACAAAGCAAGTAAATTCAATATATTTAGGTTAACCCTATGACAATTCCTACTCATTGCTAAAATATAAAGAATAATGATAAATAAGATATGCTCTCTTTATCTCTTAGTTTATTATTACTTTCTATATTTATTACACATCCATAAATGAGATAGATTATCAAAATATTATACTACATTGTTAAAATCTGAATAATAATTAATTTTAATCAAATAATTTTAATGTTTGTATGTTTCTATTATGAATCCAAAATCATTAAAACATTTATTGAACCCATCCTATGTTTTTTGACCTGAAACCCTACTTTTCATATTAGAGGTTTCACCTTCTTTGAAATTTCATCTGAGATTTATGTATTTTATTTTTAGATCTGATTTCTCTCTCACTTAAATGGGAATAAATTAAGAATACAAAGTTATATTCTTATTTTGGTCCTCCTGATTGTCTGCTTTATAGTCATCTTAAATTTTATAACCCCTAAGGAGTCCTTAACATAAGGTTATATAAAGAAGCTTAATTATGATCATTTTTTTAACCCACTTGGTGATAAATTCATTCTATATGAAGACCTATAAGAACACCAAAAATAGGATAAAATATATTTTACTTACAACTATGATTAAAAAAAAACCAATGACACAAATGCAAGTAAACATGAGTAAAGTAGTGATCATGATGTTTCCAACCTTGGTTATGAATGTTATGAAATGCCTATTGGTTATGACACCTCTCCTATACCTCTATTTCATTATACTAAAGAGTAAACAACTATGAAAAATGTTACCATTCCTAATGTTTAAAACCAAACTATTGAATCCATGCCCTCTTTAGTTATTTCAACAAGTGAGTGTGATTTTCCCCTTTCTAATGTTAAAAATGTCAAATAAGTTGAATGTTCCTCCCCTATCTCTCATAATGAAAATATTTATGAAATAAATTATGTCTCTCCTTCCCCAAATAATGCTAATTTTGAAAATTTCATTCCTTCTTTGCATGATTCAAATGAAAATAGTCAACTTTCTTCTTCCCCTCTAATGTATGAGAATCCACATACATGTTCCATATCTCCCATTGTGTTGATTGAATAAAAAGTGGGAGTGCATATGAAAATCATAAGGAAACAACTACACAACATGCATTATTTAGGGACACGAAAAAAAATCCCAAGTATATTTGAGGGATCATTTACAAAAATTAAACCATATTAATCCAAGCAACAATGAAACATATTTCCTAAAAGTTTCCTATTGAAAGAAATTCCTAAGACAAATAGTAAGGATGAAAAGGATAGTTATGTCAATGTTCCTTTCTCACACAAAAATGATGTACCTCAATTAGAAAGTGATATTTCATTATTTAAACCTCTTTCTCTTAGATTAAAAATTAAAACTAAAAGTGAAGGTGACATTCTTCCACCCCTTGATATGGAATATAAAGTAGAAAATATTAAATTTTCTTCTCAAAAGGAGATTGTGTTTCAAAGTGAGATTATTTCTCCTCATCCTATATTATGTCATTAAATTTCAAAAAAATTATCACCTTGTAATTATAATAATATTAATATGTGTGTTATTCAATAATATATACTTACATCTTTAGACATGAGCATTCCTCTACCAAATATAAGAAAATCATGTGAGGAGCCTATTTTAGTAGATGATAAAGAGTTTAACATTCCTATGTTCCATACGAATGGTAGTTTAAAACAACTATAAAAAGTCTAAAATTATTATTATGACATGTTATATATTATGACTTCCATTGGATATTTGTAACATGTCAATACTCTTAAATTACAAGTTTCTTCTTATGAATTTATTCTTGATGAAAATACAATAACAGAATAAACTATTACTAGGGATGTGTTTGAATATCCTTATCCTTCAAAGTTTTTCATTCCTAAGTTTTCCTCATTTAATGTTCAAGGGGATCCTAATAGTCATTTACAATAATATACACACTCTTTTGGACATTGGGCCCAAAATTGAAGTGTGCTCTTAAAGGTTGTTTACTGTAGCTTAACCCAAGGGGCTCTTGATTGGTTTTATCATCTACCAAATGGTTCATTATCAACTTTAAAACAGATTAAAGATGTATTTTTATAAAATTTTAATCATTATACCTTATATAAATTTCCATTGGAACATTTGTACATAATGATACAAATAGAAAATGCACCTATAAAATATTATGCTATTTGATTTAAGGATGTTTCGTATTCCTTACATTATACACCCTCAAATTTGGAAATACAATTTATATTTAGTAGAGTTCTTCTTTCTCCACTAAGATAAATATAATTACATGTGATATATACTTCATTCAATATCTTATATTGGGATGCACATAGATATGCATTCACTCTAACGAATAAACAAACCAAGTTGCCTATTTCTCCATTCAAACCCAAACATGGTAAAAATTTTGTTTCCAAAATAAATAAACAAGTACAAAATATATCAAACCACTTCAAAATACTTCTACAGAACCAACCCATATGCCACAAAATAAATAATAAAGGCATTGACTAAAGGAAAGGAGCATGATTATATATATCTCTCATAGTTACACCATATACCACTACCAAATGGTAGCCTCTTCAATTTTATTGGTACTAAGATAGACCACATGACATATTACAAACTTTATTGGATAAATGAATGACCACACCCACATAATTCATATTACCCACCTTACTATTTTGAGAAGGCAAAAGGACAACACTTTTACACTTATCATGGTTTTAATAGACATTGAGATAATGAGTGTTTTGATCTCAAGAAAAAACTTATACAATTAACCAATCATGGGACCATTGCATATCGAAAAGACATTTATAATTATTGCACATACTTATCTAAGAGGCTCATCTACGAAGGTAAAGACATCCCATGTTGATCCCTATGAGGAATAGATGGTCCATCAACCTTCACAGGAGATGACCTCTAGTAGAAGTCCTTCTCCTAGTGTAATCTCTCCTAGGATCACTCTTTCTCACACTGATCCTACCAAAAAGCCATTAGTTGATTAGGTCCTTCATAAAGAGATAGGGAGAAGGTAAACTTACATAGTATATATGGGTACCTAAATAGATACATAAAAATTCATAGGATATTTATTTAAATAATTTAAAGATGATTAGAGAAGCACAATCTATAGTCTTATTTCCACATGATCATTATAGTCAGGTTTTATTATGCCCATACAAATTTCATTACATATGGTGATTTATTTATTGATAATATAATACATGCATATCAAAAATAAATATACTTATTACACAATTTACAAAATCCTAACATACACCATAGAAATAAATTCAATTAAAAAAATTTATATAATGACCAACAAAGAATTAAATAGTGCAAAATCCATTCGACACCAAATAAAACCATGTGAACAATGTCATATATATAAATTGATACAATGTTTATAAAAATAATCATATCAACCATATGTTGGGGGAATAACCCCCAGGGTGTAATCCTCATTTCTATCAACATCCACAAATCCAACACCTATTGATGTAGATGCACCAAGGTCAAACTAAGGTCCAAATGCATGTGATAACATGTGTACTCTCTCCTCAAAATCACCTAACTGCCATACCATCTCCTTGTGATCCTATCATAAAGTGTCATAAAATTCAATCAATGTCTATATAATCTCAATGAAACTCCACTATGGGATGTCATGCCTATCAAACTCAACACATAATTCCTCATGCTCAGTGGCTATAATATGGTATGCTTCTATAACTCTTGTAACAAGATTGAATAGCATGTATGGGCACTAATATTGTCAACAACTCTCTTTATAAATTCATCTTTGGATACATCTATTGACATGTTATGATTGAGGGATTATATCTCTCAATCCACCATCATTTCCCACTCTTGGTTACCTATAGAAATTCAAGGTATGATACCAGTTACTGATCCATATGAAAATAAATAATTTATCTAATATTATAATAAAATCAAATGCAAAACTTAAAAACTATGGTACTCATATGTGGCCCTAATGTCTAGCTCATCCATTGGTGTTAGTGTTGCAAGAGCACCATCACCTACCTCACCACCTATATCTCTTCCCCTAAAAGCTTGTGTTGCACAAATAAAACTTTGGGATACAACTATAGTAGGAAACAATATTGACCAATAAGCTCTAACCTGATACATATACATAATCTCTTCTATCCATGGGAACCATAAGATCATGCTCATTAGTGAGATATGGGGCTAGATCTATAACCATAGGTATTAGCCTATCATGTGACCTATGACCAATCTACACCATTTGACATCATGGATCTAGTGTCAAGGGCACTACTTACTCTATCTCAAACTACCTTAAAACCTGTTCATACAAAAAAAACTTGTAAACACCAAGAAACTAATCAACCAACCACATACATATATAGACCCTCTATAACTCATGTCCGTCCTTAGGCCATTTAACAAAATTCCTATAAGGATGCCATACAATCTAATCTAGAGGTAACCTATCCAAAGTAATATGGTACTCCATCATCGTATGATGTCTATCATGTGGAAATACCCACTATTATGTAAACATATTTGGATGATCCCATATAGGTAAGGGATCACCAAGTGGTTTCACCACTGAAATATGCTCATAATACCAAACATGTAATAGAGTTGTAGCTCTAATACCTCCACCATGACTCTTCAATGCAAACCCATAGATATACTTGTATAAGTGGGCTAGTATAATGTGGCCCCATAAATACCTAGTTTGATAAAACTTGATGTGATGCATTAATTGATACATATGATAATAAATACCAATAATCCCACCATCCATAGCCAAAATGATGCCAAAAAATGAAAATAAACTTCCATATCTTTGGAACATCACCTCTAATAATGTTATCAAACCAAATCATACTACTTTACTCCATATTAGGATCCCTTTGACCAATAAAATATATATGAGAGCATTTAGTATAGCCTAAACTACCATCTATAGCAAATTGTAATCTCACCCCTAATTAGAGCCAAAAATATGATACACATCTTCTAAAGTGACTGTCATCTCACCTATGGGAAGCTAGAATGTACATGTATCTAGGTTCCACCTCTCAGCTAAAGCTATGAGGAGGTGGATATCATATGATATCTCTCCCAAATGAGCCACATGACCCAACCCCACCTAATTAATAACAACTCAGTCAGCTACATCTAGACCCAACTCTATTAATATTGAATAATGGTGCCTACGCCAAAACTCTTGAATATATATAACCTTATGAAATCAAGAAAACAATAATAAAAACTTGTTAAAAAATATATTTTAATGTATAAATATATAAATAATAGTTAATTATACAAATAATAATAATAAGATGTTAGCATCAAATGCTAGCATCCACATAGGATGAAAGCGTCAGATGCTAACATTTGTATTGGACAAATATGTTAGATAATTGTGTCTGAAACTAAACATTTACATAAAGTTAATAACACAAGAATATAAGACATTGATGCAATCATATAGAATACTATGATAAATCCCCCAAAAGACATCCAAAATTTAAAAGTTTCAAAAAATCAAAATTACTAATAAATTGCAATAAAACCTACTTATCAGCTCAAAAAAATCTTGGTTGGCTAAGGTACTCTGGAGCACATCAAATCACATTAGGTGAGGGTATATTCCATTTGACATGGTTATTATCTAAAATTCAAAGCTCAAACTTCACAAAATTCTAAAATGTAAATGATTTGAAATTTATATTACAACACACCTAATATACTACCTTTTCACCAACTTATAGTATACATATCTTGAGCCCTAGTTATCTAAATTCAAAACTACAAGTTGCATTGGGATATGGATAATGACCCCTTCCATATTATACCAAATTTTCAATTTTTTAAACATATATTCTACACATATATTTTTTGCTAAATTTTTTGCTACACAAATATTCTACTAAATTCCAAATACTACCAAAAACAATGTTACAAATTATTGTCCATAATACTTTCAAAACAATATCAAGTAAATTATATCAAAAACATCATCCATTTTCATTTTGTAAGGATATGACTAGTAGGAAATATCTCACCTCTTCCCAAAATGTGGTCATCTTAGCAGGGGCATGTTTATAAACATGTTCTATATAGTCAAATACAATTTGCACATTTTCCAAATTCAATGGGTGCATGCTTTGGAAGCATGTTCTCCATATTTATTCAACATCTCCAAATTATAATGGGGGCATGTTTTGGAAACATGTCTTACACATTGGTATTTAATTTAATTCATATTTATTTATGTGTAATGAGGGCATGCCTTAGAATAATGTTCTCCACACTTACATAGTTTCCAAATTGGAAACACATACACATTATATGATTTAGATTCATAGTTGTGGAAAAATTATAGACATTGGTACTATTTTTTGTACATAGTTTAAAAATGAGACATATCAAAGGTGCATATACAATGCAATGTGTGCCTAATATTTTAAAATTCTAAATTATTTTTATATTCCAAAACTCTTTTATGGAATACTAACATAGTACAAAACTTTTATGTATTGATACCCTAATGTATTAATACCCCATCAAGCATTCATAGATTATATTGAGCCTTACCTATCTACAGTGGTTGGTTATTATTTTGGTGTGATTGGAAGGATTAAATCATCTGGTCTCAATAATTTTTTTAGGTGAACTTTATTACATCACTCACCCTATACTGAGCTACACATATACATATTTTGCGCACTCAAGATGTGTTCATCAGGAAATTATATTCTCGATTACCGAAGCACCACTCTTCTTATTCCAAGTTGGGGGCATGATCACCTCCCAACTCTCCCTATTCTAGGTATAACATCACTAAATTTTGACATACTTGACCACTTATTGGATCACTCATCTTCTTGGATAAAAAATGGATGAGGTTGCAAGCCCCTTGTCTACTTCTCCAATTTCCATCACTCCAGAACCATTTTCTATATGATATATACATAAGTTTTTTCTATCTATGCTATTTATTTATGCTAATTTTTATTTTTTATTTATATAGATTATATATGCATGTTTATTTTGTGTCATATTATTTATTGTAGGTAATGTTTAAATGAAATATTAAATAAAAACTCAAGCAAAGACAAGGTGTGTTATCCACACTACGGTATGTATTTTATATTCCTTTAAACTAGTAATTCTAATTTTTCTTGCATTACTAGATTAAAGGGGAGAAAATATAGACACCCATTTTGGTACAAGTACACATATTTTATAATCTCTTTGTATGAATATACATTTTCACTAATAGTTAGACATCTAGTGATTTGGTCTTTCATAGATCTCTTTGGTTCCATCTTATTTCACTTGATTTACTTGCCCCTTGGGTCTGTGTGTTATGACTATTTATCCTCATCAAATGTATAACAAGGATCCCTACCTATTGTGCCTATTTTTTAATGTTTTTATCCCCTATACACCTACATCCACCCTAAATACTAATGTTGGCATTAGTGTCTAACTTGCATGCAATTATCTAGGCTTACCATTTTATCTTTTGCTATATCTTTTGCTTTGTGACCATTTTGTTATCCCTCTTTGCCCATAATATGGTCACATTTTTATATGTCACTAGGTTTTAATTCAAATTCAAAAAGTTCCTATATATACAAAGGCTATAGTCTAATTAACACACCTAACAAATTGATAAGGAAACTCTTTTATTAGAAAGTATTATTTATCTCAAGCTATCAAATTTCATTATGACACTAAATCAAATATATGAAGCATTCAAAAGGTCAAATATACTATTGCATCACTTGTACCAAGGATTACTAGGAAAAAGGGCATTTAATCTCACTATTACAATTCCACACACATGCATAGGATGGAGAACTACATGTGAATTGGAGGCCCTCTTAGGAGTATTATATATATAGGCAACACTTAGAAATAAAATGGGTTTGCTAGGGATATCTCAACTCACATTACTAATCCTTTATTACCAGGTTGCAAAAACTAAAATGCAAAGGAACTAAGGCTACTTATTATCTAGTTTTAGTGCATAGGAGGACACATCCAATGATGTAAAATAGTTATGAAGGTCACAACATAGGATTGATACAAATTTGGAATTGTTCCTATACATATCCTTGACTAGACACTTGCATCAGGATTGATCATAAGTGTTGATGTTACTCTCCCTAGTCGATGCAAGTGTCCAGAAGACAAAAATAGTCAAAATATAAAGTGAGAAAATTCAAGATATTTAGGGCATCCCTATGATTATTTTGTATCACTGATATAGTCCAAAACAAAATAATAAATAATATACACTATCTTTATCGCTTAGTTTATTAGTAATTATTGTATTTATTACACATGCATAAATGAGATATATTTTTAAAATACTATATTATATTATTAAAATCTAAAGAGTTCTTGATTGAATGAAAACAAATTTATTGCTTATTATTTCTTTTATGATTCCAAAATCACTCAAATAGTTTGATAAGATGATCACAAATGCATTTCTTCAACATTAAATGTTAATTTGTGTGTTTATAGTTCCAACTAGACTAAGCAGACTTTTTTAGCAAAGGCATAATATGTGTGCTAGATACCAAAAGGATTATTACTCATTTCCAATTTGATACAATTATATTAAAAGTATAAGAGGAAAGAGAATAAGAAATAAATCAAGTGAATACCAAGAAAATTTAGTGTATAAGGCCCATAAGGCCAAGAAAGGAAGCTTCCATTTATAAGCTGGAAGAAAAGAGGTTCACACACTCTAGTAATGTTGGCATCGCTTTTGATCCATTTTATTTCCAACATATATCTAACTTCAAATAAATTTTAAAGAAAATAAATAAGAATAAAATATTAGTCAATGTTACTACTGGCCCAAAGTAACCAACAAAGTTATTGGAAGGAGGCACTTGAATTAATCAAAATCTTATCCTTTCTTGGATTCAAATCCCTCACTCTTAGATAATTTAGATGATGGCTCAAGATGATTATATCCCTCTAGGAAACTATATTGACCAACTTGCATTGGGTTAACAAAATGAATTTCCTCATGGAGTCAAAATCAATTTTCTCAAATTCTCTAGTGATGTTATCCAACATCCCAATGACATATATTTTCCTTTATAATTACATGCAAAATATTGGGGGTGAAATCTGAAGATGTATCAATGAAACTATTCATAGAGACTCTAAATTTAAAATCAACTTACTACTTCCAACATTTAGATTATGAGATGTATAATATTTTTTTAAAGGAAACAATGTTATCTTTGCAAAGTATGAGCCCATGAGTGAATTTGTAGCTTGATTCAAAAATATTGTGAAAAATTTCCCTCATAATTCCATACTATATTCTTCAACTATATTGTATTTTTTATAAATGATCAATCTCATGAAATAAATTTCTTTCTTAAAATAAACCAAGTGAATAACATCACTTATGTACAATAAAAATCCATTGAAATTGAAGATGACAAGATTATGACTGAAAAAAGGAAAAGAGAGGTAGTCAGGACACATAAACATATTTATAAAACTTATCTCCTTCAAAAGGTCATCAATGATGTAATTTTGATAAAAATACATATGCCTTTGAATACCAA
The DNA here is from genome assembly GCA_037957365.1 of Torreya grandis. Lineage (NCBI taxonomy): Eukaryota > Viridiplantae > Streptophyta > Pinopsida > Cupressales > Taxaceae > Torreya > Torreya grandis. The sequence continues at coordinate 878,061 of JARHVA010003593.1, read as the reverse complement.
TATTCCACAATATCAAGGAGTGAAAATAAGGCTAATTATACCCTATAAAAATAGGGCTCACCTTCCTCCACCTCTCATTAGTAAAAAAATTAAAGAAATTATTTTTTCATATTATTATTTTCATGATACTTATAAGCATTAGGGGAAAACATGTCTATAATGTAAAATACCAATGTAAATGTTCATAACTAGAAAAAAGTGATCAAGGAACCACTGAACCTTCTCAACAATAAGATGTTAAACTAAATGGTAACCCCATGGTAGGATACCTTGAAGATGAATTTTATTATGATTAATTTTTTATGATATAAAAAATCATGTGTTATGTTTGTTATATCTCATAATCCAAAATAATAAAATGAGAAAGATAGACCTAAAAAAAATCAACCACAAAATTATTCCCTTTGATAAATTACCTACTTCACAAGTAAATATTGCACCTAAGTTTTCCAAAGTTCATTCCAACTATTTTTATTTGTTAAATTACTATTATGTGCATAATAAATTAACCACAAGAATGGATAAGTCTATATATGCACATGTGAGACGTGATTAGTTGCACAAAACATCTTGCAATGGGTAGGAAAGAGACAAAATGCAAGAAAGAGAGTAATGTGTAGAGAAAAAAACAAGAAAAAGCATTAATGTGAATGATGGAGATAAATAAGTGAGCATGAATGAATAGAGGATTCATTAATATCAAATATAATAAAAACTATCACATGGAACACATCTAGACAAAAAGGTTGTGTATAACCATGCATAAAACTAATTGAGATGCATACAAAAAGAGATAAGAATATTTTAGAAGGATCTAGTGGATGTATAGGTGGACCTAAAGGAAAAAAATGGAAAAGAGAAGGTGAAAAATAATACTATAAATAGGCCCTTTGACCTCTCATTTGGGACATTTTAATTTTTCACATGTTTATGATCATAGATTTTCCACAAATTTATAGATGTAGATTTGGAGCTCACAATTAGAGGAAAAAGCAAGGGTTTGAGAGAAAAAGAATGTACTATACAATATTGTATATTATCTTATTAATGGATATCATTTAAATTTGATGACTATTTTTTTACTTATTTTGGACTAAGACATTTTTAAAAAATGTAAAACTAGAGCTAATTCAGATTATGTAAAATATAACATTAACATAAAAATCTAAATTGAAATTGGATAGATAGATATTAAACTTAGAAGATTTAGAAATGAAAAAGTAAGATGGTATAAGTGAAATTATATTAATTTAAATATTTTATCACTCACATAAGCCTTCTCTATGTCTAAAAATTATTTGTATGTGCTTCATCACTACTTATATAAAAAAATAGTGGCTCAAAGTATGCTTGGATACTACATCTAAAGTCTGATGCTTGGGTAACTATTATTATTTAGATTCTTCCAATAGTGTCCCTATGTGTTGTGAGGTTATATAACTCATGAGAAACCTATGAATATGTCTATTCCTATAGATGATTCATTTCTATGTGATCTCCTTAAGTCATGCATTGATATTTATTTTTATTCTCCTTCCATCTAAACCCTAGTTTTGATTTTAACCACAAGATGACCCTTGAAAAAGGGGTTAGTATTTAGGGTTGGACATCCCAAACCACTCACCATTGAATGGATGAGTATTTACTAATTTCTAATATTTTTAAGAGGGATTAAACCGTACATAGTTCTCCCACTTGTGTGTGTGTGTGTGTGTGTGTGTGTGTGTGTGTGTGTGTGTGTGTGTGTGTGTGTGTGTGTGTGTGTGTGTGTGTGTGTGTGTGTGTGTGTGTGTGTGTGTGTGTGCATGCAACATTATGATTAATCTATAATGAAATGCAATGTTTAGATTTTAACATTCAACACCATGAAAATTTGGATTTAATTTCTATTTATACTTGGCCCTAGGAATACTCCCTTGAGGTTTTTTGGGATATGTATGAATTTGTGATAATGTATTAAGAGAGTGTTAATTGATTTCTTGAGTTTGTTAAAACTTACTAAGATGTAACCAAGTGGTTCCCAAGTTAGTGATAACCTTAGGATTTATTTATATTTATATCTAACTCTTCATTATTTAATACTATGATAAACCCATGAAACATTTCTAGGATGACATAATGGATACTTAAAATTTTAAAAAGTAACCATTGAGTGTTTCTGGACATTATTGGTAGAGGAAAACACCTGTAAGAACTGCAACTGTCTAAAAACTACTAGTATTGGGTTAGGAGTGAAAATAAGTGATATGAGATATGGAGAAGGTTATTTTATGATTTTAGAATTTTATTTTACAAACTAATTTGATCTTGAATATGTGTATTTGGTGAATAGGGTTGATCAAAATAATAGGTGGTTATATAGATAGAGGGAAAGTGTGCACAAGAGTCACATGTATACACAATGTCCAAGTATGTCAAATTTTATGTTTTTAAAAATTCTATTACCAAATTTAGGTGTCTAAAAATTCTCCCATTTAAATATAGTATTGAAAATTATAAATTAAAATTGATAAAAGAATAAATTTGGTACCTCTGATAATCACACTTGAAATTGATAGGTATTCCATGAAAGTGTCCTTTGTACAATGTGAAACCTACAATAAAACATGTATAGTTAAATATACTCTCATGATAAGAAATTTTAAATAATATAGATATTGAATCACATGAAATCAAAAATGAAAAAAATGAGGGTATGCAGAACCAAGCTACCAGTTGTTAAAATTGACTGGAGAATACCATGGGGTGATCATGTCCCAAGGAGATGAAACCATGAGCTCATGAGTGAAAATTCCTAAAATACAATTAGATGAGTGATATAAGTTGAGTGACTTAGAAACATAAATTTCACTACTCTAAATATCATCAAAATTATTTTGTGTAATCCCCAAATTAGGTTTATATGTAAAAATGGGACCCTAAAATAGGTTCATATGTAAAAAGTGTAATCCCATAAGCAGGTTCACATGTAAAATGATCAACTAATATATATGTATTATAGACCCAAAGTTATTATGTACTACCATTGTTCCTTATTGATCCATGATATAGATATAAAAAATGTGTTTGTGTGAACAAAGTCCATGCCCCAATGTGATCAATATGTCCCTTAACATGATATAGAATTCCATCATCTGTCTACCATGGTGTCATAGAATGCCTCAAATAATCCTTAAAATCCTACAAAATGCCAAAAATGTGGTTAAATATGCTCAATTTGACCCATATAAAACCCATAACCTATATTATAATGCAAATTGTTTGCCTATCTTGGCTTGAATATCTAAAATAAGACTATTGTATGCTCCCCTTTTGATATGATAGATAAATCTTGAAAATCACTTGTCTCGGAAGAAAGAGTTATGCATATCACATGTTATATATAAAATCATAATCATTTAAAATATGTTTTAAAATATGATAATAAATTTTAACATATAAATATTTTGATCATTAAAGCACACATGATACATGTAATCCAAGGTAATGGGAATAAAGTGTTAATGTTTAGTAAATACATAAATTAATAACACAATGATAAGATAAATAAATATGCATGATAAAAATCATCATATCACACATAATATAAATATTCATGATATAAATCATGACACCAATGTCATATTAAAATTCACATATGTAAACATACACACACATATGAAAACACACACACACACACACACACACACACACACACAATATCATGATCAAAAAACACACAAGTACATAAGACATGACATGACTCTGACTTGACATAGACATAACATGGACATGACTCAAAATATAGGATCCTCTAACATAATTGACACATTATGTGATAAAACATAGCCAATTCACCCATATAACCCTCAATATATGACATAAAAATTATCACACAATATCACAATCATCAATAGCAAGCATGCACATAGTAATCAATGTTAGTCCACATAATCAATACAATATATAAATTACAATATCCATAGGAAATAACATTATATAAAGTATGATAAATATCAATTCATGTATAACAATATACTATGATCAATGGACCAATATAGAAAGACATAACTTGAGAATGTATGAAAATGGCCCCTGATGTAGGCATGCCCCTTAGTGTAAGTAATGTCACACATATGTATGTGCTGCATCAAATGTAACATGTATGTCATGGATCTTACTCATGTATACCATGAAAAATATATTAAAAATATATATAAATATAGTTCACCATGTATATGATGAATAACATTAATCAATTTATGTGTACCAACAAAGCACATCATGGATAGGTTCTAGTTTTGGATTTGGTCTTTGAATATTTGATTTTTTTTTTTTGGTATTTTTATTGTTTTTAATTTTGTATAATACCAAGTGTATAAATAACATAAATTAATAATTTTCATATGTTTTTTCATATATTCCCTTCAATTGAGGTTAAATGATAAACCCCCATGCCAAGATTTTTTGTAATGAAAAATTTTCCTAATCAGTTTGGTTTGAATTCAAATTTACTTTATTTATTTGCATTAGTATTATATTATTTTTTAATTAATACCAAATCACCAATTTCAAATTTTCTCACCCAAATATTATTTTTACATGCTTGCTTAATATGATTATTGTAAACTTTTAGATATTAGAAAACGTGGATTTCTGTTTCATCAAAATTTTCTAACTAATGTAATCTCCTTTCATGATATTCATTTTATTTGATGATATATTTAATATAAATCCAAAATTATGGTATATCAAAATCTAAATTTAATACTACCTTAGTTCCAAATATGAGGTAATACGGAGTATCCCTTGTAGGTGTGAAAAAACTTGTGTAATAGGCCTATAAGACAAATAACTTGATTGTGCCAATATTCATCATGTTGTGCAACTATCTTTCTAAGAATTTTAAAAATTGTTATAAATATTGCCTATAATTTTCCATTTCCTTGTAGATAATAAGTATTAGAAAATGTATGGCATATTTTATATTTAGCTCAAACTTCTTAATTGTCTTATTTTTAAAGGATAATGATGCAGAAGCATCACTTAAGAAGACATTTTGATGTAGGAAATGCATAGTTAGATCAATTTTTAGATTTTCAAGTGTTTTTAGTCATATGAGGTATAAGATAGTGATTTTTATAGGTTATTTATCTTAGGTTAGATCCAAATTTGAATTTGATATCATTTAGTAGTTACCTAATAAAATAGTTAATTTAAAAATTTGAATTTTTTACAAGTGTTATAGGGACTTATTCATGCTTTGGAAAGGTTATAATGATGTAAATTCCTATGTTTTGAGATAATTTATATATATGTATGCTTATTATTATATTTTAACTTTCCTAATATTTATGTCCATGTATCAATCTTGTCTAATGCCTAAGCTTTATGACCTTTTAAGACCCCTACATACATTAGGGGTCACCAAGAATCAATTATAGAGATTTTAGGTGTTAAAATAGTGTATAAGTTAAAAGAGAAGTTATTTTTTGGTGGAATATAGATTAGGGAGAGTCTTAAACTTTAATTTAGAACAAAAAATATCAAAAATTAAAGAAAGATTATCTATTATGTAGAATTATGTGTGACTGTTGTATGTCAAGTGACTCAAATGAATATAAAAATTATTTGAGAAAGTATTTTTAAGATCCAAAAATATTATTTTTATGTGATACATCATTCATTTTATTTTTCCTTTGAATAGTGTGGGTTATTTTTACTTATCTATAGGTGAAAGGTTACTAAATACAAGATTTAAGATCTCTATTTTAGCACAGTCAAGAAGGAAGATGGGAGAGTTGTCCTTTTGAATCTAATTAAAGTGTTTTAATATTAGGAATATATTATAGAGTCTCTAATTTATAATCGTGATCTATTTTGTTTTTTTTAAATCCACTTAGAGGGTAATATTCCACTCGAACTTATATTATCATGCACATAGTCCTGTAGACATATCCAAAATTCTATAAATTTGTATGTTAGAGACATTTTGTGATTATTATTGAATAAATAATTATTATGGAAGGTGAAGTGAGTTGGGGAAGACCTAATATATGTATCATAAGTGTTTAAAATTGAGTAGAATTCAAAATGGCCTTTTTAGAAGGCTATTAGGTACTTACAGACCTGTATAACCCTGAACTAGGGTTTTCTACCTGCAACTTGAATAAATTGTGTTTACACATTTAATAATTCTTAAATTTTGTTAATTTTAGGTAATTTAACATTATCTAAAATATTTTTGTGGTTTTTATTTGGTACAATATGGTACAGTATGGAAACCTACAAGTGGTAGTGCATTAGGCCTAAAGAGACCTAATTTATATAAAGGTTGTGAAAAAATGAGGACTCCCCTTGAGATTCTTGACTTGAAATTCTAGGTGAATATGGAAGAGGATAATGGGTAACTATAGTAGTATTATTTTTTATTGAACCCCTATGTATCATTTAAACCAATATGCTTTGTGATAAAACATGGCTACAAGAAACTTGTCCTTATAGAAGCAACTTGCATTTAAATTAAAAACTCTCTCCCCCTTTACATCAAATTGGTATAATAGTAGTTTGGATATCTAAAGTAGGATTGAATGAAGGTGTCACTTTTTGATGTCAAGTGAAATTTGATTGTTTATTGTGTGAAATTTTAATAATGTGAATATATGTTGTTTCTCCTAGTAACCCTTGGTAAAAGTGATGCAACAATGTATTTAACCATTTAAATGATTCAAATATTTGATTTATTATTGTAGTGTAATTTTATAGCTTAAAATAAATAGTACTTTATAATAAAATATTTGCCTTATCAAAGTGTTAGGTGTGATAATTAAACTATAGCCTTTGTATATATAGGAACCTTTTGAATTTGAATTATAACTTAGTGACACACAAAAATCCAACCATGGGATAGGACAAAGAGGTATAACAAAATAGTCATAAAGTAAAAGATATGTCAAATAAATAAAATGGTAAGCCTAGACAAGTGCATCAAAGTTTTCTACTACCATTGATTCTAGTGTTTAGGGTAAACATAAGTTTCTAGGGGCTAAAAATAGGCATAATAGGTAGGGATCTAAGGCATACATTAGATGAGGATAAACAAGTATGGCACATAGGCCCAAGGGTAGGCAAATAAAGTGAAATATGATAGAAAAAAAGATATCCATGAGATACCACATCACTAAATTCTTAATTCTTAGTGAAAATGTATATACATACAAGGAGACTAGAAATATGTGTACTTGTACCAAAATGGGTGTCTACACAGACACACTTATTTGAAGCCAATTCGATAGTCCTTGACTACCCTTCATTCACTTTTTATGTGAATGACCCTTGCCTCTTGAGTTAATTTTGATACTAAAAAATCCCTATCCAACATCTTAAATAACCTAATCTCACTTTTAGGTTTATCTACACTTCTAATTTAATTATCTTTGCTCTCAAAATAAGGCTGCCCTATTTCATGATTCCTGCATTTTTCATGATTCCCTACCTATTATCTTTCATGTATGTTTCATGATTCCCAATCAATTATACTACATGTTTCATGATTCCCATCTAAAATAATTCCAAAATGATTACTATAGAGCCACATTTTCAAGTTATTATCCATTAAAGGATTATATGATTTAAGATCACAATAATATCTAACTACACATTGAGATTAAAAAACACCTAATTTTCCTAATATAGAGTCCACATAGCCATAGAATCCTTAAGCTAAGTTTTCATACACTTCCTAGGTCATAGGTCATTATTGAAGATTTAATCACACCAAAATTTCACTAGCATTTAGCATTTTTTCACTAGTATTTCACACACACCACCATAGTATGGGATAACAACATAGAGGTTGATCCCTCTTCAAAGTGCTGGATGTAATCAATGTTCAACACATGAGGTCTTGAGTTCTATCACAAATTTAACCACTAACTTCTTTTTCTATCTTATTTCATTTATCATTCATGGTATATTGATCTAGGGTTACAAGTGAAGATGCATAGTAGTTTTCACAATAGATCAAGGATCTTGCATAGTCAAATAAAACATATGAGAAAAGTGAACCTACCACATCAGATATAAAGATCAAACCCTCACAAGATGTAGGTGTACCCTAAGGATAATAGTACAGACTTACCTTATCTAATTCTAGTAGCCTTGTCCTAGATATAAGTGAAACCCTGATCCTAATTCACAATGTTATTACATACTCACATGGTCAAATTCATAGTTGCAATTATATTATTGCATTCTTGTTTTCCAGCTAAGTTATTTTCCTATAGCATTTTCCATTTTTAACATCTTTTAAAATTTATCAAGTTCCAAATTAGTTTTTGTCATTTATTGCATTTTTTTATCATTCTAGTTTTACATAGTAGTTTATCTAATTAGGATTTAGTATCTCTTAATTCCCAAATTTGATAAAGTATATTGGTGAACTCACTTATTGTTTAATATTTATAGAACACTTACTTATCCTTAAGGCTTCCTTCTATTTTTAGCATCCATATAAGGGTTTTAGATTCTTGATTTTATGATTTCCATATTCATCATGATCATAATGGCTAAGTCTATCTAATATTTATTGGTTCAAAGTTTCTTGGTGTTATTTACCCATAACACAAAAAACATTTCACATGTATGTAAACCCATGGATGCATAACTTAATGGAAAAGATAAGATCCTATATCAGTCAAAATATTTATAAGTATAATTTATATAATACTTATTATTGTATGGTTTGGTTTGATTTACAAATTATTACTACTAAACATCAAAGGGATCAGATGGTTTCTTTTGTTCCTCTTGATCTTAGACCTCACAACTATATTATATAATATCATGCCTCTACTATTCACCCTATGCTTATAGTAGACCTTAAGCTCTAAGTTATTGTCACTATACAAGGTCAGATGCCTCATCAAGAAAGGTAAGAGTAATAAATTTAGGAAATTCATCCTTTTAACCAACCTAATAAAATGAGACTAGATCATAAATCTAAATGATATGATATTGTTGATCAGTTAAGGAATACACCAACTAAGGTTTAAATGTTAGAATTGCTTCAGAAAGATACTATTTTCAAGGATATTTTATACCAATCATTTAATTAGACACTTATGCCTTGTGACATAGAGTACTCTTACTTCACATTTGTTGTAAACACTTTGAAGTATATTGAGGATGTTATCTCTTTTTTTCCTTGGGACTTGCCTTCACAATCAACTATTGATTAGAATTTGTCTTTTTTATATAAGTTCAAATCAAAAGTATAGTATTAAAAGTCATTTTGATTTTAATAATAGTTTATCTTTATGTTGTGACAAACATATCCCTTTTCACAAAATAAAAGGGGACCTCTATATGGAAAAAATTTAAAACTTTTGACAACAAAACTGAGTTCCAGTTAACCATTATTCACAAAAATGCCAATGTCTGCTCAATCCTGATCAATAAAGTCCCCCACAATTTCACCATTAGTTTATTATTGAATTTAAGATATTCTCATAGATTTGAATGTTTAAATTATATTTTATCCCACTGTGATCTTGAAATATTTCCATACCTAGTCATTTTTTAAGCTACCTATATTTCTATAGAATTTTCATTATGCAAGGTTTTCATGATGCCATAGTGCTAGAGTCTGAGATGAAACTCTTATGAAAGCCTTTTGAGTTAATGAGTAAGCATATATTTACTTACAAGGAACCTTTAATGAATTATCATTTTTTGTATTTTATATGTCTTAAGAGTGTTAAAGGCAACAAAACTATCAAATCTCAAAGTTGATGATAAGGTTCCATATATCTTTTGACATTCCCATGGTAGTAGGTTTGTTAGAGCCCCAAGAGGTCCTCGAGCATCTAAGGCATTAGAATTATCATATCCCATATCCAATGATAATTTTCCACATGAATTATAACACCCCCATAGTGATAGGTTTATCAGATCCCTAAGACGTTCTGGAGTTTCAAAGGAGTTAGAGTTGTTAGATCTTATAGTTAATGAGAAGGTACCACATGTCTTATGATATTCCAAAATTGGTAGGCTTGTTAGAGTCCCAAAAGTCCCATAGAATGAGAGGCATCAAATTTATCAGATCCCAAAGCCAATAACAAGGCACCACATGTCTTTTGACACTACCATAATAGATTTTTTAGATCCCTATGAGGTCCTAGAGTGTCAGAGACATCAGCAATGTCAAATCTTAGAGCCAATGAGAAGGTGACACATGTCTTCTAAAACCCTTCCAGTGGTATACTTTTTAGAGATCCAAAATACCTAAGAAAATAGAGAATCACCATGTGTATTTTCTTACACTCATGTGGTATAAGGTCCTAGAAGGCCCTGGGAAGGTCAGATCATAGTATAGATCAACATTCCTAATCCAATGAATAAATGCCATGTGTACATAGTACATCTAGGTAGCCAATAGATTATGGTAATATATAAGGTCATAAGGTTCCTTGATGTATCAAGTTAATGTAGTACTCATCAAACCCACCAATCTAAAATTAAAATGTGGATAGTCTCAAAATCATTCACAATGCCATGGGGGATAGATAGGTGTATTCTCCCCACACACCTTGCAATTATTAGATTGATTAATGGAAGATTGCAATCTAAAATATCAATTTATTCCATCACCATTTACCAAATCTAAAAAAGGCTTGTTTTTAAAATCTCAAATTAATGCTAAATTTTTAGATGGATAAACTAGACTCAAACTATTAATTCATAGATTAATTCACACAACACAATCCCCATAAATCTATTGTCTAGGAATTTAATTTAGAGCTCTATAGGGTCTCATCGAGTCAATGTTACCATTATCATTTATTTATGCTTTAAAATCATTGCAAGCCCTTTATATAAAATTCACCTTAGATATTCAAGAATACTCTATGATAAATAACTATGTATATCAACCTCACAAAATTTATCATGGTTGCTTCATCCTTAGATCCTAGACCAAAGTTAGAATACCAAGATACTACTTTCTTATAGGACATAACCTAGTTCAAACATTACAATGAGATATTCAAGACAATCAAGGATATCTAAAATCCATACATAGATGATGAGGAAAAAGATAGTGAAATCAAGTATGTAGATGAACTCATCACCATCAAAGTGTTAGGACTCTACATGGTTGCATCCAAAACTAAGGTTTTTCTATGTGCTAACATCTTTGGTAACCTACTGCTCTCTTCCAAGTACAATTAGGATATTTTGAGGTCATCAAACATTGGGTTTGAAATTTTAGACATATTTAGGCCTATATTCAAGATATATTATAATCTCTTAAAGTACACCATGACCTATGACAAGGATTTATTAGATGCTTGGATGTAGACTTACAACATCTATGATGTCCTTAAGGACTGAGCTAAGGACCATGATTGTTGGGTCAATAAAGAATATCATGATTCATACATTAAAAAAAACCCTTAGGGAAGGTGTGTGCATGGGCGTGTATTAAGAATATATAATTCAAAGAAATATTTTGAAATAAATATGAAAATAAAATGCAAAAAACACAATACAAAAGAGACATAGATTTAACTTGGTTCACCCAATATTGGCTACATCCACATAGAAATAGCTAGTTCTTCTCTTATTCAATCTAAAAAATGAAGGGATAAACATACAATACATCTAATGAAATATCCTCTTCACTCACACATAGCATGTTTCCATGATTATAATCTCCTAATAATAAAGGAGGGTTACATATTAGGGCAAAAATATACCAACATAATTTCTACCATTAGATATATGACCTAATAGTGAATGGTCCAGACTTACTATGAAATTGAAATATTTTACAATTCATTTTCAAAAAAAAATCACTTTCCCCTAGACTCCCATGGTGACCATAGTATGGGGGCATTTCCCCCCACACCCCCTATTGGGAGCAGGGTATTCTAATAAGATCAGGCTCCACCATCCAACAGCAAGCTCTTGCTCAACCACATGTATGCAAAAAGTGATATGAAACATGTCAACACTTGCTAGTTTACCCTTCTTAGTGTCATATTGAAGATCAAGGAGGTCCCATACTTGGGGAGATTCATCACATTCAACCTCACTAGGTAAGTGAATGGGGATTTCATAAGTGATAATTTACACATGATGTCTTATATAATCGACATCATTTATGCCACCTTATATTTGTGTTGCTCAACATTTCCTTAATGGGTGACATTGGGATCCATGGTGCATGTAATTTTTACAATATCTACATCCACCATATTAGGAGCCACATTTGAGACATATGTGAGTACTTATACATAAATGTGTATCATACAATCAATTATAGGCCCATGATGAGGCCCTTAGATGAGATTTTGGATTCATTGTTCTCATTGTTGCCTATTGGTACTATATGGATAATGCCATAATAAAAGTGGAATTAATATGGGAGGATACTCTTTAGATCACCTACTTTCTCATTCATAGTGTAGTTGGCCACTACCTTAGCCAAAATCATAAGTTGTATCCATATTTCTTGGTGATCATAGGGCATCACAAATATAATAATATAATCATATTATAAGCCATGGCCCAGCATAGGGACTCTTACAAATTATACCAAGCATATAATAGGCAATACGATCTTAATGGGTCAGTGGGGCCCATATGGAGAAGAATGAGTCAAAGCTCAAAATCACTTGTCACCATGAGGCCCACCTTGATGATGAGCTCCACCTCAACCTTGATAATGACCTAGAGGTGGTCACAAATATTGATGTCTCTCATCACCTAAATGTTCAATCTCCTACTCAACTAACTCTCAAGGAGAGACCTGCTCTCCCATAGCAAGAGCCCATGTAGACAACTATCAAAGTCCCAATGACTGCAAAGGGGATTTTTACATGTATCTTTTAGGGAGTCCCACTAGTCTCCACTCCACTTACTTTGAAATCTATTGTGCTTATGCCACCTCCCTAGGTAATCCAACCTTTGGAAACCCATGCCCTTCATTTTGATAATAATCTTGAGTCTAACCCAACTAGGGACCAATCTAAGGTTACCCTAGGAACATCCACTGTAATTGTTAGAATTTTGGTGCAATACTTATTAGTCCCCAATTTTCTCACTCCTAGTGCATCATATCCCTTCTATGCCTCCCCCCACTCAAGTGATACCAAGTGCCTAATTCCCCTCTTCTCCTTTAGTTGTGACCTTGCTTAGCATCATAAGCACCCAAGTTCCCCCAATTCGGCCCACATCCTAATTATGGCCCTCATCTACCCTAATAGAATATTATTTTCCCTACATGACTCTTTTCCTATCCCCATAGGTTAATTTGAATTCCTAGTGCTCATTCATTCTGACCCTAACAAGTTCAATTTCCACTATGTTGATGATCTCTCTAAGCATCCCAATAATGTTAATGGCTTTTGTTACTTCTAGTGTTCATGTTTTCATAACTCTTGCTACTCATGTTACATCATTAGGCCTAGAAACATTTATTCATCCTACATAATACTCATCTAAGACTGCTTATACTAATTTTACCTCCATGCCCACAACACACACAAACCCAAGCAAGAGACCAAAGAATTATAAGGTGATTACTCCTAAATATCCTATGAATCCTTTGATAGTGCTTATAGTTCCTTCCTAGACCCATCTATCCATCACTCCATTACCCCAAGGATTTGTCTTTAACCAACCAATTTCCTCATTTATCATGAATACTCATCTCCTGGGTGCCATTGTCCCTCAAGTTTCCATGACCCTTGAATAATGGTAGTCTTATTCCTACCCTAGGCCTCCTCTCTTGTGAATCCTCCTTTGGCCCCCATGTTACCCCCTTAATCCTTATTTCCACTTGTCCCTCCATCTTCCATTTCATTCCTTTTTGCCCCTCCACTCTTGCCTCCTTCATCCTTTCCCCCACCTTCCACTTTCACTACCACCACCCCTCCCATTTTGTCATATACCACATTGAGAACTATATTGTGGCAAGGATGGACTAATTCCATTGAATATTTAGTGGTGCATATACTAGATATGGTTTATCATGGGGACCCATACATCTAACACTGATTTGATAAAGAGTCTAGGAGTATGAAGAGAGTTATAACTTAGACATTTGTTATATAAGGTGACACAATCATTTGGAGGACCATGCAAGGGTTGTTCTTACTCACTAAGGTAAGAACTAAAAGTGGAGAAGAGAGAGTCACAAAGGATCAAATCTTGTTACTCTAGGCCATTAATTACCTCATAGATAATTTAATGGAGAAAATGAATTATAAAGTGAGAGTAATAGAGTCTCAAGTAAAGAGCACTTTCCCTATGGGTTTAATTGTAAAAGAAGATATAATACTCACATAGTTATTCACTATCCTCAAGGAAGTAATTGTAGTGCTCTCCAAGAGTAATGATATCCTCTAAATAATACAAGCATACTATGAGAGGGTCATATAGGTGGATAATAACTATTAGAATATGGTTATTATCATTAAAAAAGGGATGTTCCCAGAGTTGAAATTGATTCCCCTTATGGACTTAAATTTTTATCATACCTTTACAGGGACCATGAGGACATCTATTGAGGATTGGTTTAACACAACTCAAGTGAACATTGATTCATAAATAAAAGTAAGGGTCAAATCCTTACTTATTTCAAGGAGGTCAACATCACAGTGCTCTTTCACCTAGATGGCACTCTATTGGAAATGATGAGTTTTGGGTCCACTTGGCACACTTAAATTAAATTATGAAGGGAAATGTGGCCAAATACAATAGGGATAGAGTTAAATCTATCTTGGAATTAGCCATGTAGAATATAGTGAGCATCATCCAAGTCCAAGAGGTGAAAGGTTCCTTGGAGGCCCCACTCAAAGCCTTTGAGAGACTATTGACTCAATTAGAAGTGTTATTTCATAAGCCACATGTTAACCTAGAGAAGCTTAACCATGAGGCTAGCTTAGTTAATCGAGCATTGGTGACTCAATAGGGTGTTCAAAGGCAACTAAGAGGTGGTCCACCACCAAGTTAAAGTTAAGGATCTCAATGGACCTAATTTGGAATGTGTTGTAAGACTTTAGGATCCCCTTCTCTCTTTCTTGTCTTTCTTGAGGTTATTTTTTAAATCATTAGGTTATTATAACTATTTGGCCCATGTTGTCTAGGAGTGGGATCTCATGCTTTTATGAGGTGTGTCCCATATATCTTTAATATATGTTATTGTGTAGCTCTTTTTATGGGGTCAAATTTATTGTAAGTAAACACTTTTAGATTAATGTTAATTTGGTTTTTTTGTTCAAATGTGTCTATTTCTATGGATGTCTTCCAAATTATTTTTTATTTAATGGATAAATAATAATGCTAATAAACTATAATATTTACCTTTTTACAATTTTGTGTTAATTAGGATGATTTTCCACTATTCTAGTTAAGTTATCTAGTTATTTTTTATTTATTTAAAATTTATGAGGACCTATTTGTAATTAAATATAGGTCTATGTGTAATTATTCATAAAATGGATCATTGAATCAAGCATTCACCCTTCCCCTTAGACTCTTTCCCTATGTGACTAGAGCTTGAGCCTTTGTGAGACTTAACATATAGTGATATAACTATAAGTAGGCACATTTTTGTTTCATTAAAGTATGTGTTTCCATTATACCTTACTTTTATTCTCCCTTTTTATGTTTTTTCTAATCAAATGATCCTTCCCCTTTATTTATAAACTATGAAATGAACAATGTAGGGCCCAAAAAATTAATTATGTTGAACTAGTTTAGTTAGTAGTGAAGAAGCTCTATGCTAGTGATAAAACACAAATTGATCCTCTAATGGTATCGCTACATCTCTTATAGATCTATTCCAAGTAGGTTATTTAATAGATCCCAATACCTGTAGCTTGTGTCTTAGATTATCTTAGTAGTAATCCTAAAATGAGAGGACATAAGTCCACTAATTTTTAATTGACCTTTCTTAGTACAGATAACTCAATAAATGTATTTTTTAGAATGATCTCTTAGACTAAACAATAATTGGCATAGAAGGATGGCCCCCTTTCTCATTGACTAACAAAGTTTTAAGCTACTAGTCAACACAAGAGCAATGAAGATCCCACTATGTCAATCACTAAATCTCAAAATAGTCCCAGATTATTGATAATCTCACCTATATAAATCCATAAGAGAATCTAATCTGATAGAGAAATATTGAGACCTTTGGTTACCTTGACTATCTCATCCTCTCATTCCACCCCTAATATACCCTTACCTATGTCTACCCTCATAGCATAGTTAGTTAGGTATACCATTAAGATTATTTGAGTCATTCATGACCTACCCAAGAACCTAAAGAGATACCTCCCATGATTCAAACCAGATTTGGGTGTACTACCAAATAACATATGACCTTAAATAAAATTACTCTCAAGATTCTAAATGTAAAACATGTGTATATTGCCTACATATTGTTCCCATTCACTTTAATGGATGTGGCCTATGATTGGTTCTTAAACTTTCCTAAAAGATCCATTACAAGTTTTGACCAATTTAGTAATAAATTATTAGTCTAGTTTGGCCAAGTCATTGACCCAAGTGTGTTATGTCAATAGTTCACCTACATCAAAAGAGAGCCAAATAAGCCCATTAGTATTTTCAATAAACATTTATAGTTGAGTCACTATGTTATACCATTCAGATACCTATTTAGATCTTAAAATGTATAAGAATGTGTTATACCTTAGACTATAATGTTCCTACATAGAGAACCACTAGTAATGGAGTTACCCTTGGATTATGTTTAGGTCATCAAGGTGAATAAACAATTTAAATCTCAATTCCAAATGGTTTTATCTATCCTAAATATATTGGCAAACCTACCTAATTTGAGTCCTCTCTTCACCACCAGCTTGAATGTACCTATGTCATAGCTTGTACTCATGATAAAGCAACTTCCCTTGAGGCATGCTACTCATAACCAACATATGTGCTTCTTTAACCCAATCAATAATGAACTAACATATTAGGCTCATAGATAAACATTGGTACCTATTGTAAACAATGTTTAAATCATACCTTGATAATCTACTAAGAGTGATTTAGGTGTTAAATAATGCATGGTACAAAAATTTAGTAATCACTCTCTGGCATCCACAGACAATTTTGGAATGCTAGTAATGAGAATTCAAAAAAAAAATTATCAGAGATATAATCATTCCCAAAACTACTCCAATAAAAAACCAAATCCTTCACCTAATAAATTTCTTGAGATTAACATTTGTGAGTTGGCCTTTATAAATAGGTTTCATGTGTACAAAACAACCTAGTATGGGGAGCTCAAATGTATTGAGTTGCATAGTGCATTCAACATATTATAAATAGAAATGAAAGAGTACAAGGTGTTCCCAAACCATAACAATTCCAAAAATCAAGTTGAATTCCATATCACCCTAAGACCCATGATCACCACTATGGTTTTATAAACCCTAGTATTCCCTATCCAAGAGGATAATGAACTAGAAGAGGCCACCAATAATTTACATTCTTTCAAGAAATTCCAAAAAATCAACTACACTCAAAAAATAGACAGAACAATACCTCATTACCATATCCAATCCTCCTAACAATGGTGAAACCCCTCTTAATACTAGGGCAATAAATGATCCTCCACTTCCAAAAGATAATAGCCTCAAACCCCCAAAAGAGATCCATCACTTCTAGTAAGAATGGGTATAACATATTACAAGACATGAAGAAGATCAAAGTGAACATTACATTCTATGAGTTTTCCTAAATCATTGAGCAAAAATATCTCCTCCTAAATTCCTTGACTCACAAAACAACTCATCCTAATCCTAATAATGTGCACACCAACTTGCTAATACATAAGAATAATATTGAGTTCCCTTCATTCCTCCTTACAATTTAATTGTTTGTAAAAAACCTAAATAACTACCCTATCAACTTGAGATCCTCAGAAAATGTCATGCCCATGGGAATCCATCAAAAATAAGGGTTGACTCCTATTAAATTAGAAAAATATTGGTTCAACTAGATAAGTCTAAGGTTAAATTAGTGGGAGAGATTTTAAACATGCATATGCAATTGGAATTTGAACCTAAGGTCCAACCTTTTATATACATTCAAGTGGTGGACATCCTAGAAGATTATGAGATGCTAATTAGTAGGGATTAGTCCAAGCCCCTTAATGGGTATATGGATGCAGACTTTTCCCATATATGGTTGCCTTGGAGAGGCATAGCCAAGCAAATCTATGTTGATAGATAACCTAGATTCAAACATAGATCACATAATATAATGTAGTAATGAAAGGGTGAACCTAGTATCCTCAGACATAGGCATTTATGTGTTATCCATAAAAAGTACCAAAAAATAAACCCATGATGACCTTATGTTACCAATTACATGGTCCCTATACTTTGATGGGACCTTTTTTAAGCAAAGTTATACATCTAGAGTTCTTTTTGTTGATCCACAAGGAAAATGACACATATCTTCCTATAAGAGAAATTTCTATTGTACCAAAAACCTTGTAGAATATGAAGCCTTGATCTTAGAACTAAAGTTCACCTTGAAACATAGAGTCAAGGAACTAAAAGTGTTTTTGGATTTATAGATAGTAAACAACTAGGTTAGGAGTAAGGTTAAACATTAGGCATGGTATTTGACATAAATTTTCAAATCTTTTAATTTCATCCCCATTCTTAGAGAGGAAAACTAGGTCATTGATTCACTAACAACTCTATGACAAATCTAACACCTTTAAATGACTTGGGCATGCACAATTTTTTAGTGCAACTTGTCCCATGCCCATCAGTCCCAATAATGTAAGGAAATTTTAAGTCTTTAAAGATGATTGCCACATATTAAACTTCCTTAAAAATTTAGGAGTCTTTGATGACCAAGTTATAGATGAGGCAAACATAAATTATCATGAAGATGAAGATTATGATTAAGATAAAATTATGAACCTAAAATATAATTAAGTTTCAAAATGTATGTGTTAAACATTGACGGACCTACACATAAACTAAAGAGACTAATATACATATACTAATGATCAAGGACTATTAATTTTAGATCAACATACTAGCCTAAATATGTTAATATTAGCATGGATTGCATTCTTATTGATATTGAATAGCTCAAAAGGTTATAAACATGCTATAGAGACATTATTTCATGGGCCTATGGAGATTTTAAGGTATTTAAACTAAGTGTAATCACACATACTACCCCACTCAAATAGGACTTGAAACGTTTCAAACATAAGTAGTGACCTATGAACCCAATTCTAGATCCCCTTATCCACAAGGAAGTTCATAATCTCCTCTCAAATGGGGTTATCATCCCACTCTACCACTCTACATAGGTCACCAACCTAATGCCTGTATGAAAAAAATTTGATAAGTTCAACTATGTTGATTTTAGAAACTTGAATCAGGCCTTTGACAATGACAAATGTCCCCTTCCCTCTTTATATGAGGTAATCCAAATGGTGGGTGGATCTCATATGATGTCCTTTTTAGATAAAATCTCATGATATAATAAATTTTTGGGAAGCTTGAAAGACAAAACAAATACTGCATCCACAACCATGTGGGGTACCTTCACTTACAAGTAAATTCCATTCAGTCTTATCAATGTGGGAGCCACTTTTTATAGAGCCATGGACTTTGAATTTGAGGTTCTGATAGGTAAGTGCATAATTATTTATATGAATGATTTGAATCTTTTCTCAAAATTCAAGTATGATCATATCCACCATCTGCATAATATATTTGAAAGATGTATAAGGTATCATATCTCCTTCAACCCAAAGAAGGGCATATTTACCATCATGGAATAAAAACTCATTGGTCATGTTATCACTAAGGAATTGTATTTCTATTGACCTTGAGCATGATAATATAATTTCTAAAATACCCCTTCCTAATATTAAAAGGGAATTGAGATATTTCTTTGGCAAGATTAAATTCATGCCTAAGTTCATATATAGTTTTGTTGAGATTGTTAAGCCACTAAATGTGATGTCAAAATAGGAAGCAAAGGTGGAATAGACAATTGCAGCTCATAAATCCTTCCATTACATCAAGGATGCCATCATGCAAGCACCAATTTTAATTAGTCTAAACTACATGAATGACTTATACCTTTATTCTTTCACTTTGAAGCACACCATAGTTGTAGTTCTCCCTTATAAATTAGATGGGCATGAGCATCTAATATCCTTTATGAATACAAACTTGAAGGATATCAATCTGAAGTACTCTACCTTGGATAAAAATGCTTATACCTTTGTAAAAGCCATGAATAATTTTTGTCATTACATCCTTAGAAATAAATTGCATTCCATCATCTCACATCCAATCATAAAGCTTATGTTTGGACAAAACAAGGTTAGAGAGCATAGAGGTCAATGGACAAACAAAACAAAACAATATGACTTATAAATAAAACATGTTAAGCTAGTTTGAGTTTAATCTCTCACTCACCTGATCACCAAGATTAACTCAAGAATTAGTTTGGTACAATTGGACCAATCAAAAATGGTTTGTTGAGACTAGTATGATCCAATTATCCATTTTCTTTTTTAAAGGAACCTTCTCCCAGGATTGATCCAAAAAAAAAAAAAATCTTAGGCTAAAAGTAGCCCATTACATGTTGAATAAGGGAGTGCTATACCAAAATAATTATGGAGGCATATATCTTATATGCCTATCGAAATAAGAAGTGAAAGAGTCATGACCAACTTTCATGAGAAATTTGGTAGTGGTCATCCCTAGAGAATGACAATATCCCATAAGATCTTAAAAGCTAGATATTATTAGTACACCATCTTCAAGGATTCCCATACCCATGTCTACACCTACCACAAATTCTAGACCTTCACTAATAAGTAAGCTCATATGGCTATGCCCCTTTAACCTTTGATAGAAGACTGCCATTTTGTTAAATGGGGACTCAACTTCATTTGAATCATCAACCCAAATTCATCATCCAATGATAGGTTCATACTCATAGTCATTTATTACTACACAAGATGGATAAAACCAATAACAACCAGGAATAACATGGCTAAAGAAGTGATCAAGTTACTAGAGGAGAACATAACCACATAGTTTGGCACTCCAACCTCTTTAGTTTGTGGCAATGGTCTTATGTTCTAATCAATCGAGCTCACTAAATGGGATTATGAGAATGGTATTACCTTAAGGCTCTCATCAAACTAATACCTAGAAAGTAATGGTTTGGCTAAGTCAACTAATAAGAACTTTATCAATGAAAAAAATAATTTTGTCAAAGAGACTTAGAGACTAGCACTCACTACTAAAAATACTCTCTGAGCTGACCATACTAGGTATAAAAAGGTTATTAACATATCACCTTTTTTATTAATATATGGTTTTAATCCAATATTCCCAATGACTCTCAAGTTTCCCATGTATAATTTCATGTAATAATACATGTAGGATAAATGTAAAGTGGACTCAAGATAGTTGGACATTTTTTATATGAAAGATGCATGAGATGAAGACTTGAGAAATTTTAATATACATCAGGCCACTATCAAAAGATGGTTTGACAAGAAATCAAAGGTGAATTCATTTCATATATTAAAAATGTTCTTGTTGTGGGACAATGACCAAGAGAGGAAATGGAAACACTCCAAGCTATACCCACACTGGGTTCATCATTACCAAACATCTGAGTTTCTCAAGAAGAATGCTTTTAGACTAAGGTATCTCCAAGGAAATGATATCGCACTACCTATGAATGGATAGTTCTTGAAGCACTATTTATTAGCTATCTCATCGACTAAAATATTTTATTATCCCTCTAAGCATAAGTTTGTAATGTAAATATTAGATTAGTTTTGGTCTAGTTTACTTATGTTGTGTGTATGCTTTTATCATGTGCTTGTTTGTGTCTTTATTTTGGTTATTTTTATTTGACTCCCTTGTGTATTTCCCTTTGTTTTTTTACCTATCAGTATCACCTTCACCCTATAAGTAAGACCCCTCATTCCCATCACATGATGAATTAGGTAGCCAATTATATAATGATAAGATTGAATCCAAGCATTGATTCATGTATCCTCAGGTTTTTTCCTTTCAAAGGAAAGTCATGCATCAAATACATGATTTATAAAAGAGGGAAAAAAATCCCATTTATTAAATAATATAATAGATGGGGAAATTTATTTCATAGCATCTAGTACGAGAGAGGCCATTGATTCAAAATGGAACATATGAATCAAGAAAAACTTTATTTATATAAAATATATCATCATAACACTTTAAATAACATTAAGGAGTTTCTATGAATTCATTGAGTGAGTAAGGAGTTACCTTTATCAACCAATCACCTTGAATACATTGGTCCCAAGCCCTCATGGATCACAAAATTAAAGAAGACACCAGTACTAAAGGAAGTCTAAAACTTCAATACAAATCTCAAAGTCTCTTCCCAAGAAAGAGTGATTTAGGCAACCTCCATCGTAAGTTTTTCAACCTAGATAACAATGGACAAGGCCTAGAGTGGGATCATAGGTATCTCTATCAGGTCTATAGATTCCTATATGGTATCAAATCCATACTCGATCCTTCCATCCCTTATCCAATCTATGTAAACGAGAAAATACCTTTTCATGAATTATCCACACTTAAGGCACCTCTAAACATGATCATGAATTCAAGATAAGAATAAAATAATAATTCACTCTTCACATAAATGATCCCTTTAAGTAATTATAATCTAGTATGTCGTGTCAAGTTAGACTTAAGTGTTTTCTCCTCCTTTTTTATATCAAAATTAGTGTTGGCCATTTGTTTAATGGTTCAATAATGGAGGTCCACAATCTACATTTTTATCACTAGCAGTGTTTTCCCTGAATAGTCACCATTTGTTGTGACCAACACATCCCTTTTTGTAGAAGAAAATGGGACCTCTGTATGGTAGAAAATTTAAATTTTTTGGCACCAAAATTGAGTCTTAATTAACCATTGTTCACATAAAAATGCCAATGTCTGCTCAATCCCCATTGATAAACTCCCCTATAATTTTACCATTGATTGTTTATCACATCTAGCAAATCCCCATAGCTCTACATGTTTAAATTATAGTTTATCCCACTGCACTCTTGAAACATTTCCATAGTAATTTTTTAGCTAACTTTGATTTTATCAAAGTTTATTTGTGTAAGGTTTTCCAAATGCCATAAGCTCGAAGGTTAAGCTAGGACTCTATTAAAAGCCTTTTAGGATAATAGGTAAGTGTCTTTGATTACAAGGAACATTTATGACTTAGTGATTTATATATTTATTAGGTCTTAGAGTTTCAAAGGCATCATAATTTTCAAATTTTGGATCCAATGAGAAGGCACAACATGTCTTTTGACACTCCCATGATGGTAATCTTGTAAGAGACCCAAGAGGTCCCAGATCATCAGAAGCATCAAAACTATCAAATCCTAGAGCCAATGAGAAGGTGACATGTGTCTTATGACACCTCTACAATGGTAGGTTTTTCAGATCCCTAAGGGTCCTAGAGCATCAAATCTATCATATCTTGGATCCAATGAAATTTTTTTTCATGTCTTATTAGAGGCTTGAGAGGTCCTATAGCATTAAAGGCATCATAGTTATTAGATCTTAAATCTAATGATAAGATGCCATGTGTCTTTTGACACTCTTTTAGTGGCAAAATTTTGAGATCCATAAGAGGTCCTAAATAATTAGAGGTGTTAGAGCTCCTAGAGCCAATGAGAAGGTGTCATGTGTCTTCTGACATCCCCACATTGGTAGGCTTGTCAAATCTCGAGGAGACCCAAGAAAATAGAGAATTTCTATGTGTAATTTCATACACTTAAGTGGTAGAAGGTCCTAGAAGGTCCCAATAAGGATATAGTAGAGTACATATTAAGATTCTTGATCTAATGAATAAATACCACATGTACATAGTGCATTTAGGTGGGAAATCAAGTATATAAAATTGTCAAGATGTAAGGCCCCCTACTGCACCAAGTTAATGTAGTACTCATCAAGCCTAATAATCACAAATTAACATGTAGATAGTCCTAGAATCATTCAAAATTCCATGAGGACTAGATAGGCATGTGCTCCCCACACTCCTTGCATTTATTAGGTTGACCAAGGGAAGAAAGCGATCTAATAACTCAATATATCCCATCACCATCGACCAAATTTAAAAAGAGCTTATTTTAAAAATCTCAAATTAATGTTAAATTATGAAATGGCTAACTTATATGCATGCTATCAATTTAGATCTTAATTCACACAATGTGAGCCCACCAAATCCATTACTATAGATATAATTTAGAGATATATAAGCTCCCATCAAGATTAGCATTACCATTATCATTTGTATGTACTTTCAAATCATTTAAAACCCTTTGTATCAAATTCATCTTAGATCTTAAAGAATACCCTATGATAAAGTACTTTGCACATAAAGCTCAAAAAATTTAATAATGGTTGTATCATCCTCAAATCCTAGACTAGAGTTAGAGTTTTGAGACACTACTTTCCTATAAGGCATAACTTGCTTTAAACACTACAATGATATATTCAAGACAATCAAGGATATCCAAAATCTAGACATAAATGATGAGGTTGAAGATGATGACATCAAGTATGTAGATGAGTTCATCACCATCAAAGCATTAAGACTCCAATGGTTGTATCCAAACCTAAGGTTTTACCATGTGTTGACCTATTCAAAAACCTACTAATCTCTTCTAAGTGTTATCATAATATCATGTCATTGAACACTAGATTAAAAAGTGTAAACATATTTGGGCCTGCATTCAAAATATATTATAAGTTACCAGAGTACACCATGATCTATGAAAATGACTTCATAGATGCTTGTACATAGACCTAAAACATTTATGATGTCCTTAAGGATTGGGTTGAGGACTAGGATTTTTGGGTCAACAAAAAGGATCCTAATTCATACATAATCAAAACCTTTAATGAAGGTGTGCACAAAGGCATGCTCTCACTCAACCACTTGTATAGGGAAAGTGATATAGTGCATGTCAACACTTTTTCAATTCCCCTTCTTAGTTTCATAGTGAAGTGTGATGAGGTCCTAAACTTAGGGATCCTCATCACATCCAACCTCACTAAGAAGGTGAATGGGGATCACATAAGCATATATTTCTACATGATTTCATATATAGTCAACATTATTTGCACCACCTTAGATTTTTTATTCTTAGTATTTCCTTAATGGGTGCCATTTGGATATGTGTTACATGTAGTGTTATACAATATCTATGTCCACCATTTTAGGATCCAAATCTAGAACATATGTACGTACTTATACCTAGTTTTTTATCATGCAATCAATAAGAGACCCATGTCAAGGCTCTCAAATGAGATTTGGGATTCATTATTTCCCATTAGTGATTATTAGTACTATAGGGATAAAACCATAATCATAGTGGATGGCATATGGGGGGATTCTTTTTTGTTACCCTACATAGTCCCATAAGGCCTCATAGAGTAGGATATCACTTACAAATGCATTCATGGTGTAGTTGGCCACTGTCTTGGCCAAAATCATAAGGCATATATATTTTTCCTAATGATCATAGGGCATCATGAATATTATAAATTTCCCACATTTTAAGACATGTCCTAGCATAGGTATTGGTATTAGTCTGGATTGCACCCTTTGAGGCAAAGGAGTTTCAGACCTACCTCATCTAGTTGATATAATGGAATCACCTCTAGGTGTGGGTATCCTATTGGGTGAATTGAGTCTCTAGTTTTTGGGTTAGCTCCAATGATGCAGTATATAAGATCAAATACTACCTAAACCTATCTATATTTCCAATTAAAATGGATAGAATGGACATGAAATCAAAACTAAGCTATGGGGGTGATGCACCAATATGTTGTGTCTCCTTTACTTGATCCTTCAACAATACTTATAGACAACATAAATACTGATTACTAACACACTTTCTCTTAAAAATCATACACATCAATGTTTTATATGGAGGTTGTGATGATGACTATGACCTAAAGATGATGAGTGAGAGGTATGATTCAAGACACTATCACCCAATTTTCACTATAGACACAATCATTGGCACCTTCACACCCCATATAACCTGCATAAGAATAATTCACTTGCATCTAAGTGAGAAGTAAGGACATATAAAGGGAGAAAAGTATCAACCACTGATGAAAATAAACAAACATGAAACACACTAAAGACTAATATAAAGGAGGTTGAATCAGTATTTGTATTAACTCAAAGCTATAAGATCAAATAGATAAAACTTTTTCATACCCAAAAAGGAATCCATATAATGGCTTTTAAAGCCCAATTTATAGAACATGAGAAGGGGAGAGAAGGATAATGTGGTGTACATGTGTGGTGTAGAGACCATGATGGCCATCATTTATCCAAAAATTAATTACAAACATGAATAAGGATTAGTAATAGTCTCATAAATCCTCCCATGCATTACCTTGGTTGCATAATGGCCTTTAATAAGCCCTTAGGTGTAGAAGTGGAGTGGATGGCCTATTTTTGGTCATAGTTAACCCCATAAATACATCATGCACCTAGAAACTGATCCATCACTCCTTGACATGTAGTGAGAAGAACCTGCATCTATTATGGGAGGCAAGTTACATATCCGATCATGTTTATTGCTTACCTAGTTGTCACCCTTTATGCCATTCATATCCCATTCAATACTTTTGACCTCCTTGTGGGTGAAAGACCTAAGACTTATACCTCCTCTATCATATTTTGGGCTTGGTAGTGACCTATATAAGTTTATTCAAGGATTCTTGTACTCATATAAAGCATCTTCACTATGTGAATAGGCCTTTTTACTCCCTTCTTAATACAAAGGAAGGTTATCTCCTCAATTGAGTTGAAGTCTACTCATTACACTTGTTTGTACTAATGAAGGGGTTAAATGGTGATTTTTTGAAGACCATCCCATCTTTTCACATGACCAATATGCCTTTCAATTCACTTAGGAGCTCAAATATGTTTTGGAAACATGAAAATCATCCCAAAACTAGGCCTTATAAGTCATTTTCCTATAATTTTATCTCACACATGGAAAATTTTATAGTGTAAAAGGATAAAATATGACATATAGGTGTCTTAATTATTTTTTCATGGTGTCTCATGTTCATTTTAATCATCAAGAAGAGTTTCTTTTCCATCGGGTTCTCCATGAGGGTTTTGAAGGGTTTAGGGTGGCCTACCATCTTAAAAATGGTTCATAAAGCATAGGCACTGGAATGAAAACTTAATGCCATGAGTATTTATTACATATAACCCCTCAAATATCCCTAATTTATCTTTTTTCCATACATATTTTATGGTGATATCTAAGTAAAAGTTGGTGGCCCTCGGGTTTCTACTAGGCAATCTAGGCATGCTCATAGTCTTAAGGATTTTTCATAGATATACCCCCCAAAAACCAACTCTCTCCACCATGGATTTAAATTTAATATTGGTCCTCAACTTAAATTAATATCATTTTTCCCCATGCATATCCTCCTATAAGATACGAGTATCCAAAATTACATCTCAAACTGGCACATTGTGAGGAGAGAGCTTGAAGAAGGCTTTTACGCCAAAAAGGCACTCTTATTTTCTTAAACTATATTTACCATCCATTTTATGACTTGTATAATCATAATAAAACCTTTTATGTCCTTAAAATATATTTGAGGATTTTGTCTTTCACAAGAATGGAGTTGGGGTTCTGAGGGCTTAAGTAGGGTTTTAGGCCTTATATGCCTAAACTGAGCTTCAAGACATCAGACCACTTGTAGGTGTTTATGGTGACTTTAGGACATTATAAACATCCTTTTATATTCAATTTAAACCCTTTCCATACTCTCATATTTTTCTATACCTTTACTTCTATTATTTTTCTCCTTTAAGCTTGTTATGGCCATCATTGGCCTATATTAGGTTCTTAAGCTAGTTGATGTCAATGCCCTAAGTATCCTTGTTTCCTCACTACCAAGGGAGTTTTAATAATCATGGAATTTACTTAATTATTTAAAATACTTATCATTCTTGAGTCTCCCTTTTCTTGCAACAAACACACTTTATAACCATACACATAGGCCTATGTGTTGTGAATGCTCAGTCAGGCCTATGCATCTCTCCTAAACCTGACTCTATCTTCAAAGGTCTTAAAGGTCATACAAATTCCATAACACCACTATAATATAATTTTCACATATTTTATTACCTTCATCATTCAAACCAACAAGGTATTCCATCTTGATTAGGTAGACTTGAATGCATTAAAACAACTATGTATACAGAGTTAGAGGGTCTTGTTGTTCAACTTGTTTAGTCATTATTTTATGTTTCTTTTAATATTCAATAACAATTTTACCCTATCCAATTTCTTGAGATCCAACTTCAATGTGTGTGTGTCATCTTATAGTAAAGTTTGGAGATATTTGGACTACCATTGTATGTGAGGATTGGAAACATTTGACTTTAATTGGAGTCCTTCTATAGGTCAATGAGTAAGAGAAGGGTTTTCTACACCATGTTGGGAACCCAGTTGATCTCCTTTTAACCTCAATAACTTCTCTTAATACATTAATGTTCACAAGTCATACAATCCTTTCTTACATCTTCTTAATCTCAGCTGTAAGTGATGGTTTGGGATAATTCTTAAAATTTGGGCTTGATCCTAACCTTTTTCAGCTATGTCATTGACCTCTTAACAGTAACCAAATTAAATTAGGATTCTTCTCTCATGGTTTTATTGGCATTACATGGCATTTTACAATCCATTGGTCTTACTTTCATATGTAGTTTTATTTATGAGGGTCTAATCTTGTAGGTGTATCACACAGTCCTTTTGAAGTCCTAAATTTAAAACCAAAGCCTACTATGAGGTGAAAATGTCTCAATATAATCATTATGAAGCAGATATATTTTATGAGACCTCATATAGGCTATTCCTCTTTACTTAAGACCACATATTGAGACCAAAACATCCCCCACTTGGGTACTCACCAAGGTAAATGAATTTAAGCAAGTGAATCAGGCATCTTAAGGGATAAAATGAAACCTAGGAGTCCTAAAAAGCCTTTAAAAATGTTAAGAAACATTAAACAATGCTAAATATACCATGGATTATTTTTGGGTTGGTTTGTGAGTGTTGGTCTTGAGGGTAATTCCTTGTAATTTTTACATCACCCTTGAAACTTGATTAAGACATCATTCATATACTAACAACCTGGAGATGGATTGCCCTGAGGACAACTAAGTCATGATTAGAACTTTTCTTCTTCCTTATCATGATGGGCATTGATTAACTTGAAGGAGATTTTCTACAACTAAATTATGACCAAATAAATTATATGTGGAGCATTGGGGAAGCATGGAAACTTTGTATTGATCATCCTTATGCTTTGTTCCTTCATGAAACATAGAAATTCTTGCACATAAACCTGTAATCTGCCAACCAAGGGATATTGGGTACTGATCTATACTTTTAAGTGCCATAATAACATGCTCATATGGGTCTAATACACTTAAAATACCTTTAGATACCCTTCTCCATGCTCAATTTATCACAACAAGCTCAAAATTTTCATAAATATGACTATAGTTGAGCTTATGGGGTTTAAAAAGGCTTAAGACCACTTATGGGTCTTAGTGATTATTTACAAATCCCAGGGCTTTGATCTACAAACTAGTACCACTAATATCAACCCCACTAGTGACTCCTTCTCTATCTAATAGATTGGGCTTTGACTCCCCTTGTATGAACTATACCATTTAATTCAAACTGGCCCCTATGAACTTGTCAAGATTTAGATGGAGATCCTACTACCATTTCTAACCTTATCTGCATATTTGAGATATGGATTCTTTTCCATGATGCCTACAAGCGATCCCACATTAGGTGTTTGACTTCATTTGACTCTGACCTCATCATACAAGTTCATACAAGTTTTGTAAACACCTTCAAAACATCATTTACTTGCATTTTTTGAGGTTTAAGATCAATAAAAACCATTGGAGGAAAAGATGAGGGAAATGAGAAGTCAAATATGCTTTCAAATCAAAGGGTGCATATGGAAATAAGTATAAGGGTCATTTTTTCAAGTGTGTGGGCCCCTTTGTGGTGAATGAAAGGCATCTAACTTCTAAAAAGGCCTCTTTTTACATATGAAACCACCCAAAAATGATATTATGATGGCAATGAGACCCTTTTGGAGACATTTTACCCTTGATAATGACTTAATGGTATCCTAAGGGCCATAATAACACTATTCTCATGGTGTGAATACCCTTTGAAAGCAATATTCATGAGCTCAATTTAAAAATCAATTAAAAATTACCTTAACATTTGTTAAATAATCTTAAAATATTCTAAGTCTTTAAATAAGGGTTACCCTTATTCCTCATATTATCCCCAATATCCTTGCATTTTGGTACATTCTATAGGTTCTTTGCATGCTCAAATGGACACATGACTGGCTATGGACTGTAGCATCATAGATCACCTTATCATGCATGGTTTTAGATCATAAGGACCACATCAAGACTTGTTATATACCCCTAGACATAATAAAATATTGACTTATTTCACATAGGGTGAAAGGGTGATTACCATAGCACCTCATGACATAATCTCATTACATGAACCTCCTACCCCTGATCCTAAAGACAAATGACCCTCTCGTAGACTAACATGGAATCACAAGGACTCATGAAGATGACCAAAGACATTATCAAGTGTTTGATCAATAATTGATCCTTTTTATCTCAAGTAGAGAAAGGTATCAACATCATTAGTGACTCCGAGGGGTTGACATACTTGTTGGTTAAGAGAATCTAGAATCTCATACATAACATTCATGACTCAACCAAAAGACCCCTCTGAGTAGACTAACAAACAAACTTAGTACCTTATAAGCTCTTAAAGATTTTAATGGCCTCACCACACACACAACAAAGACACAAAATAATTCCAACACCTAAACACCTAAAAAAGGGAATAAGACAACAAATGAAGAAACTAACAAAGCACTTGTGCAATAGCACTTAGAAGAAAATGAAACCTAAACTATTATGTACAAGGATAGTATATGCTTCTCAATAATATTACTTAAAGAACACCCATTGATAGGGATAGGGAGTTCTTCACCTTTCATTATTGACAACTGAAATACAATGTGATCCTTACAACTAATAATGGTGTAAGGTCCACTCCATAGGCTATCAAACTTTGAGTGCTTACCTAGTTTAGCTTGGTCTTCATCCCACTTAAGCACAATATCACCTTCTTAAAAGGTCCTTGAATAATCTCTCTTCTCAAAGGAACTCTTAATTTTATCTTGATGGAACCACATGGCATGCATAGCATCATCTCTTATCTCTTTTATCTCTCTCAACTCATTCATACTTACTTACATGGCATCATTATCCATTAGCTCAATATGAGGTGTGAGTTATACAGTTATTAGCTCAAGTGATATGGGTAACCTTTCCTCTTTATCATAGACAAGAAGGTATGGATAATGACCAATGGCTCTCTTAGGGGTGATCCTATCTACCCACAAGGTTGTCCTTAGTTTGGTATTCCATTCCCTTTGGTTATCCTCCATAGGTCTTTTTATGATTCTAATTAAGTTATTGTTAGTGCACTCTATAATTCCATTTCCCTAAGGATAGTAGTTTGAGGAAGTACTAGGGTAAATACCATAATTTAGATCCCATTCACTTACCCTTGTACCACTGAAAGTTAGTGCATTATCTGATATGATTGTGAATGGGACCCCAAATTTGGTCACTAGGTTATCATAAAACTCTAATGCTAATTTTTCATTTTCCTCCTTAAGGGATACTATTTATACCCACCTCGTGAAGTAGTCTATAGTACTCAAAAACCCATTTTTGGCCTACACTAGATGGAGGGTGTATCAAGCCTAAAAAATCTATGCCCCACTACATGAACGGTTTCTCTACTTGGATGGGTTTAAGGGGTAAGGTAGTTAGCTTATATTTCCTAGTGAAAATGGTACACTTCTAACATGTCCTAACCCAAGCATCAAAGTCTTCGAATAAGCTTGGCCAAAAGTATTTTTATCTCATTATCCTTATTTTTGTAATCCTAGCTACAAAGTGGCCTCTTGTAGGCCCATCATGAAACTGATCTAGAAGCTTATCAAACTGACTAGTATCCACACATCTTAAGAGCATGCCATCAACATCCTCATTGAATATGACTCCATATACCAATACAGAATGAATTTATTGCATTTAATAATACCTTCTTTTTGTACTATCTAGGCCTATAAGACATTCTCTTATTTGAAGTATTCTTACCATGTCTTGAGTCCAGATGGAAGAAGGTGAAGGTGTAGTTTCTTAATTATTACTATGAATTTATAAAACCCCCTCTTTTTCTCCTTAGCATTTATTATCAAGTTCTCACATAGTCCTCTACCCCTTACTAGATTTGTGACCTTTACTTCTATGTCATATTCCATGCATTTAGTCACCCAACCTGCCCTTTTCTCACTAAAGTCTCAATTAAGAAAGAAGCCCTTGATGCTAGGGTGGGCCACCATGACATAGATATTGTTGTTGGACACCATGTGTCTAAACATTTTAAGGCTTATCATGATTACAATCACATGTTTTTCCACATATGTATACTTCTCTTCATATCCCTCCAATGCTTGGATAAATAAAGTTATGGGTTACTCAAGGCCCTCATATTTTGTTACATAATCATGGTATATATAGTGTCATTGGTTGAAAAGGCATAAAAAAAGAATTATTTAGATAAATTAGGGTTGAGGAGGGTGAGTGCTTGAGTAATAGCTTCTTTGATGGATTCAAAACTTCTCTTTCCTTCCCTAGTCCATGTGAAGTCCTTATGTTTCTTGAGCATAGAATTTAGAGGGCTAACAAACTCAACAAACCCAAGAATGAACCTTCTAATGAAATTTATCTTGATTAGAAAACTCTATGATCACTTCGTGTGCTTGGGTGGTAATAGATCTAGAATTTCACTCAACCTCTCAAGGTTTATAGAGAGGCCTTCCTTAGACACAATGTGGCCTAAAAGTTTGCCCTCGTGGACTACAAAAATACACTTTTTGGGATTCAAGGAGACCCCATACTACGTATACCTATCAAATATAATTCTTAGATGTGTCAAGTGATCTTTAACATCCTTTGAGAAGATTGTAATGTCATTAAGATAAATGAGCACCATCTCATTAATGAGTCCTTGGAAGGATACATACATTACCCTTTGAAAGGTGGAATCTGCATTAGATAGCCAAAAGGGTATCTTCTTGTAAGTATAAATGCCCCACTTAGTTTTGAAGGCAATATTTTGTTGGTCCACTTCCTTCACCAAAACATGATTATACCCTAAGTATCCATCAAGCAAGGAAAAATAATGTGAAACTAAAACCTTTTGGATAATTTGATCCATATATGGTTAGGGGTATTGGTATCGCAAAGACACCTTGTTGAGATCCCTAAAGTATACACATAACCTTATCTCCCCATTATTTTTCCTTATAGATGTAAGGTTAGTCACCCATGAAGAGTGTTTTATGGGGAATATAATGTTGGACTTAATCATTATATTTAACTCTTTCTTCATGAGGATTTCACTCTTGGGGTTGACCGGTCTTTGTTTCTACCTCACAAGTTTGGTACTTGCTTCCAATTTGATAGTATACTAAGATAAACTAGGGTGAAACACCTTCATATCACTATATTCCCAAGCAAATATTTATACAAATTATTTACACAAATCTATGAAGGTAGTCTTCTCTTCTCTAGTGTTCACCTTGCCTAGTTTAAGTAACATATCCTCAATAATGGTAACCTTATCATAGTGTTCTTCCTTGGTTGACATGTTAACATTATTTCTTCTCAACTAATCATCTTCATTGAATATGTTTTCAAGAGTTACTAACCCCTTAGGAAGTTTATTTATCTTCAATTGAACAATTTGGTCACCATACTATTGTTAATTTGCCTCAGTTCCTTGAGCAAAATTCTACCTCTTGTTGTAAGAAACATTTTATTTGTCTATCATTGTAAAATACCTACTAGCTAACTTCATTATTAGGTATTAGGGTTCTACATACTACCTTGATTATGACTGATTCTTCATATCCTTGACTTCACTGAAGATGTCATATTGTACCCCTATAGCTTCCATCCCATCTACATGTTGGTTGTCTTCTCTTGGAATTGAATGGATGCCAAAGTCCTCAAAGTCTTCTAAGAGGTCCCAAACCCTATTCTTATATGCCTTTGAGAGTGTATTTTTGACTGAATTCTTCCCTCTCACCTAATGGACTACCAATTCACTATCTCCCATAGCTTGCAGCATCTTGATACCTCTTCTCCTTGCCCATTTTAGCCCATGAATGAGGGCCTCATACTCTATTATATTGCATGTGTAGCTAAATTATAAATTTATGGTAGAAAAATATTTTTATTATATGGAGAGAGAAGCATGACACATGCTCCACTTCCATTCTTGTACCTAGATCAATCAAAAAATAGTCTCCATACTCCATCATTGTCTTAGCTTGGTTGGTATGACTGCCTCCTCCTCATCCATATAATATATCCCCAAACTTTCATCTCTAATGCCCTTATATGGATCATAACCATGGTTATCTATCCCCCACTCATCAAGTTGTAGGTTTAATATGCCCTCAAGTGGCTCAACTAGATCTTGATCACTAAGGTGTTCATCTTCATCAATAATAGTGTAGTTGACATTAGATAGATTATGCATGTATATATTTGTTATCAGCTTAATTTTCACCCTTGGAGAGGATTTTTTAGGCTCTCTCCAACTAAGCTATAATATTGTAACAACCCCAAGTTGTGGATAACCTATGGTGGGGCTAAACCTCTGGACTAGGTTAGCTTCCTCTTTTATGCTCACCTAAAACTAATACTAAACCTAATGCTCAATAGGGAAAGGGTTAGAAAGATGATAAGGGCTCCTAAGAAAGATAAAAGGGTGATGTACCAAAATTGAATAGACACTCACATAAGTTTGAACACACATTGGATCAACAAAAGATAACCATGACTTACCCAATCTCACCAATTATATAAATATTTCATGGAAGAGGTTCCAAATAATATAATAATCTTGACCTACAAGTTAGCTTGAAGGCATCCTTAAAAAGGTAAATAGAAGGAAAACAAACTAGGAAGAATCTCCTTCACAAATTCACCATACATAAACATGTTAAACACTGATTAAAAATGATAGACAGTCAAAGAGTTGATCCTATTACTTTAAAAAGTAGTTCTTACAATATTTTGACAAGCTTTAACCTTATCAAATGAGCACACTTTTTCAAGAGTCTTGATGAGTATCCTTGTCTCAGAAAAGAAAATTCTAAAAATCTAAAAGCTAAGAACCCCCTCAAATGGAATGAGACCAAGATATATATAACAAAAGAGGTTTCCAAAAAAAAAGGGTGAGCATTCCATCATAAAATGAACACCTATCTTGGGTAGTTAAATGAACCTGAGCCACCACCTTTTTCTCCTTAGCCAATGGGAACATTTCCACCTTTTTTTATCAGTCTAAACACTATAAGTGACTTGTTGAGTGAGAAGGTCCCCAAAGGCCTTGAGGATGCATTAAATGCTCCCAATTGTAGTTTCTAATACTATATATTTTATTTGATCCTTCATGTTAACTCTCTCTTGAAGACAAAATTTTGTGTTCATGGATCTAATTGGATCATGGCTCAGTGTCTTTTAGGTGGCTACTTGTTGAGACAAAAATGATGCTAGAGAATGAAAATATTTTGCATTAAAATAACCTTTGATTTATCTTCATGTTTGGATCATAGGTCTATATATAGGTGGAAAACCAATTTAATGTTATTGGTTTGCCAATAGTTTCCATATTAGTACAGACCTATAGAATATATAACACTTTTCTATATTATAATAGGTCCAAAAGACCCATCCTTTCTTTGTAGGAACCCAAACCCATATATTCATACATAGATCCTCCTAAAAACATTAAACACTACTATAAAAACAACTTTGTCTAAGCAAAATATGAACCAAAGGTCCATATTTTAACCTTAATGGTTATCTATATGTGTTTCTTGCATCTCACTGCACCACTTGACCATTCCATGGCATTTGAACCAGATCCAATGGCATTGGAAGACTCTATATAACCTTATGTTTCATGTTCAAAAATAGATTCCCAACCTTTGTCAAAAAACCTAGGCTCATCTTTAATCGATTGGTTGTGAAAAATTGACTCAACTCTTTGAAAAGTTGACTCAACTCACTTCGTTGATTTTAAACTATATGAAGACCTTTGGACCATCAATATTTTATTTGTTGCATACATCCTTAACACTCATCTTACATCCATTAACCTTTTAGATTCATTGACTCTTTGACCACCACTCACCATTATAACCAAACATACGATGCAGTGTAGATCATTGATATGTTGGGACCCATTGTTTGAAAACTAATGGTTAGTTCATGGTCTTAAAGTTGACATCCTTACCCCCATTGAAAGATGTTCATGTGACTATCATTTATGGTTGCATGACCATCAAATTTAATCTCAATAGGATTGTCTCATTATGTCCTTAAATTTTACATTGGCATGAATGTCTCGTATTTTAGGTCTAATTTCAAAGGCTCATAACTTGAAGAGCAAAAGTCATGGAGGCCTCAAATTTTTAAGAGGTGTTCTTATGGTCAAAAATTTAAAAAACCCACTTAATCTACTGGTCTTGGGAGATCTTAAAGTGAAGATATTCAATGCTCAATATGGTTAGAACATATCTTCTCCATTGCTACATCTTAGTGACGGTCGAGCTCAAATGGCTAAGTATGGGAAACTTAGTGAAAATTGATTGAATAGCCAACTTTACATAGGCATGACTTTATTTACACTTCAATGGAGGACCTAGGATTTAGTGCATATGATCTTGGAATAAAATTGAAGAAACCCTTTTAATCTTTTTTTTTACTCCACATGTGCGAGACCTAGCCTCAGCAAAATTGCCTACTTGTACTTTTTGCCACTGGGTCTAAATTGTAAAGGTGAACTCGATGAATAACCAAATGGATCCCTTACATTTTTACACTTGTTTCAAGCACTTTTGATACCATATAGGGCCTCTAAAATATATTATATGCTCTAAATGTTTAAAATGCATTAGAATTGTTATGCTTCATCAAACCATGCAAGAATTTCTTATGTGGGCCAAAAATGGCCAACACCTTCGGTGACTTACAGGGAAGCATGCCTATTATGATTTGAGAACCTAGACCATTTGTCTTATCTAATCCATTGGGTATGGAGTCATTAGTTTTTTAAACTAATTTTAACCTCTCTTTTGAAACAACAAGGATCAAGAGAAATAAAACACAATAAAATGCTTGAGGCACTTTGGAAAAGGGAACAACATAAAAGTAAAGAAAAGTGCACAAGACACCTATAAGAAAGCATAAATATATTCTAACATGTGAAATATGTTATAATGGATGTAATGTTATTCAATAATAGGTCTTCAAATGAATGTCATTGACTAGGATGGGTAATACCTCTCTATCTAGTTGGGCAAGCTTAAAAGCATTGTGATCTTTGCATCCATGGATCAAATAAGGACCACTCTACAAGTTTTCAAACTTGGTGTGGTTACCTAGTTTGGCCTTATTCAAATCCCATCTAAGTACTAGGTCCCCTTCCTTAAATATCCTGGTTGTATCACTTTTTGCAAAAGCCTTCTTGACTTGAGCTTGATTTGATTCCAAATTTTTCATAGCAAGGTCCCTGATTTCTTCTAGCTCCATGAGTTCTACCATCCTCACATTCATGGGCTCATCCTCCATCAACTCAAGCTAATGGGCTAAATCTAATTTAGGTATCTCAAGGGAGATAGGCAATTTGGCTTCCTTTCCATACATAAGAACATATGGAGAATTACCAATGGTAGTTTTAGGAGTCACCCTATCAGCCCACAAGGTTATCTTTAGCTTGGTGTGCCATGTTCTCTAATTTTCTTCCATGGTCCTCCTGATGATCCTCATCAAATTTTTATTTGTGGACTCTACTAGTCCATTTATTTGAGGATATTAGTTGAAATAAGTGTTGAGGTAGATGCCCAACTTGAGATCCCACTCACTTGTCATCATACTAAGGAATGCCAATCCATTATCAGAAATTATGGTGGCTGAGACACCAAACCTGGTTACTAGGATATCATAGAAATCTAAGATTGCAGCCTCACTATCTTCCTTTAAATTAAGGGTTTCCACCCACCTGGTAAAGTATTCAGTTGAAGTGAGCACCCATTTATGTCCTACACTTGATGGTCGATTGATCATCCCTATGACGTATAAGCCCCATTACATGAAGGGTTTCTCCACTTGAATAGGATTAAGTGGAAGGGTTACTAGTTTTTGCTTTCCTACAAAGAAGGCATATTTCTAGAATTTTATAACCCATGCATGAGCATCTCTAAAAAGTTTGGGCTAGTAATAACCATCACTACTTTTGTTATGGTGGTTTTAGGTGTAAAATGACCTCCTATAGGTCCATCATGGAACTGCTCCAAGAGTTTGGTTACTTAGTCATCATGTTTGCATCTAAGGAGTATCACATTAAGGTCCTTTCTAAAAATAACACCATTAATTAATGCATAAGGTATAGATTGAAGAATAAAATACCTTCTTTTAGCTCTATCTAAACCTTAGGGGCATTCTCTTGTTTCTAAGAAGTGATTCATATCTTGAATCCATCTCTTTTGAGGTGGGAGTGCACCTGCCTATGAGTTGTCTTGGGTCACCAAAATAGATTCATTATCCTTTTGGAGGTCATCCACCATGTGTTCACATAAGCCCTTATCCTTGACCAACTTGGTGACCTTTATCTCTATGTCATAGTACATGACCTTTGTGATCAAGCTTGCTCTCTTCTCACTTAAATCTTTGTTAAGGAGGAAATCCCTAACTTTAGGATGAGACACCATAAGATGGATCCTGCAGTTGGAAATCCTGGGCATAAATTTCTTGAGGCTTTTCTAGGTTGAAATAACTTGTTTCTAAATTAAAGTATACCTCACCTCATATCCTTCTAGACCTTGATTGAAAAAGGCAATTGGCTACTTTATTGCTTCATTATTCTTTTGCATTAGCATAGCTAATATGTTGTTAATGTTAGCAAAGGTTAAAAAGATGAAGTCTTTGGAGAAATCAAGATTTGAGAGTGAGGGTGTTTGGACAATGGCCTACTTGATGGCTTTGAAATCTATTTTTCTTTCATCATAATAAGAAAAACTTAGCTCTTCTTCATCATGGTGGTGATAGGCTTGACCAGGTTTGTAAAGCCAAGTATGAACCTTATCACAAAGTTGATCTTCTCAAGGAAGATCTGGATCCCTTTTCTGTGATTTGATAAGGATAAGGCTAAGATATTAATTACTCTATCAAGGTCAATGGATAATCCTTCTTTTGAAACAATATGACCTAGTAATTTTCCCTCATGCACAAATAACACACACATGGGGATTTAAAGAGATCCCATACTCTTTGTATCTCTAAAATCCTAGCCTCAAATGGTTTATGTTCTCTCTAGCATTCTTGGAGAATAATTTAATGTCATCCAAGTAGACCAACACCATTTGATTTATCAATCTTTGGAAATCCATATCCATTACTCTTTGAAAGGTTGCCCCAACATTGAACAATCAAAAAGGCATCTTTTGATAAGCGAAATTCCCCCACTTGATAGTAAAGGCAGTCTTGTACTGGTCCTCTTCTCTCACTAGCACTTGGTTATAACTAGAATATCCATCTAAGAGGGAGAAATGTTCTGAACTAGAAACTACTTGTAGGAGTCGCTCCATGGATGGTAGAGGGTAATAATCCTTAAAAGAGACCCTATTAAGATCCATGAAGTCCACACATAGTCAGATCTCCCCACTTTTCTTTTTGACAGGTACTAAATTAGCTACCCATGAAGAGTGTTTAATTAGGAAGATGATCCTATACTCCACAAGCTTAGTTAAATATTTTATCATGGCCTCCTTAATCTTGGGATTTATGGGCCTTTACTTTTACCTGGTAGGTTTGGCATTAGCCTCCATCTCTATTGTGTGTTAGTCTAGATTAGGATTAAAGCCCTTTAAGTCACTCTATTTCCAAGCAAATATGTTTGCATATTCCTTATAGATCTCTATGAAAGCATCCCTTTTAGTTTTATTACTTACCTTTCCAAGCTTGAAGAGCTTGTATTCAAATATAATAACTCATTCATATTTCTCTTCGTTAGTTGACATCACTGCTTTATCCTTCCTTATATGGTCCCCTTCATGAAAAAGACCTTCTAGGGTGACTAACCCTTTAAGAAGCTTATTGGTATTTAAATATACAATCTACTCCCCATACTGATGTTGTAACTTTTCTTGATTGAGGGAGGAGAATTTTGCTTCTTACTACAAGAAACATGCAATCTATTTGTCATTTTCAAAGACTTGTCAGTGAGCTTCATTATCTAGAATTGATGGTCTTATTACCACTTTGACATTTGATTGAACCTTGGTTCTTTTTAATTCATTGGGGATGTCAAAATGAGCCCCCATAGCTGCTATCCTATCATCATGTTGATTTTGACCTCTCAACACTAATTGGATGTTGAAAGCCTCAAAGTCTCTAATGAGGTCCCACACTCTATGTTTTTATGACTTCATTAGAAGGTTCTTAGTGTCATTTTGACCTCTAACTTGGTGTACAACTGATTCACTATCCCCATAGACTTGTAACTACTTGATCTTTCTCTTATTGGCCAATTGAAGGCCATGGATGAAACCCTCATATTCTATTGCATTTTAGGAACAACTAAATTGGAACCTATATGAAGAGAAGTACTTACCATTTAAATGGGAAATTAGCATGATGCTCACACCCACCCTATTCTTTCTCCTTGAGCCATCAAAGAACAACTTTAATATACCACTAGGATCTTCTTGAGGCTTCATGAGGGATGGCATAGGTTGGTCTTCTTCATGAAAATATAAAACACCTAAAGCCCTTTCTTCAATGCCTTTTAAGGGATCCACTAATTAGTTTTAATTCCACATGTCATCCAAGAACATGTCTAGTACCTCTTATGGATGAGTGTTCAAATCCTACCCCATTGCAAATTCATCCTCATCAATGATGGTGCAATTTATGTTTACATTATCTGGTCCATAGGGTTCTGGAATTGTGTAATGGGCTCAAATTTTATTGACACTTTGGTCCCATACCTTATCTTGAATTCCATGTAGGACTAGTCTATTGCAAGATAGCCCCCTATATTTGTTGCAAACTCTCTGGACAAGCATAGTGAAAAGTGAAGAGGCACATCTAAGATCAATACATCTTGGGCCACTGAGACACTAGGACAAGCTTGTAGAGTCATATTGAGGTCCCTGATTATACTAGATGGTTTAGGAGAAGAACCATAAAGTTACAACACTCCTTTATATTATGGATCATATTTTAGACCAAGTTGAATAGCTATAGACTTCAACATCACTAAGGTGCTAGCCCCACTATCTACTAAACAATTGTGCACTAGAGAGTTTCCAATGATTATTGAAATATAAAAGGGAGGAGGCTTAACTTCTTTATTTGATTTCCCTTCCTCTTTCCCTTTGGCTACATTGATGAGAACTTCATTCCCCTTACTTGATGGCTTATTTGCAATATTGATCTTTGGCAATCCTTCTTAAAGGATGTCCACCTGGCTAGGCATGAAGAGCATATCCCACATGGGTACACTCACATTTGAATTTTTCATTGATTCAACAATGTTAATTTGAGAACCACCAACCTTTTCTTGTTATTTAGGAGCCACCATTATTGTTTGTTGAACTTGTGAGCCCCGAGGAACAAAAGGATTCCTTTGGCTCTAATTTTTTAGAGGTACTGGAACCTTTGGAGTGATAGAAGGTTCCTTGGGACTTGTCAATGAAGGAGTAATGGTGGGAAGCTATTTGACTACTTCCTAGTTACCATCCATATTCCTTCTTTTAAATCTTGTGTTTGTTTTCACTGAACTATAGGCCTAACTGGAACTAGCATGTTGGCTAGCTACATAGCACTCCTCTTGTTCACAGTTCATCATTGTAACATCTAGCTAATTTATTCCCTAATTAGACCTTTGACCTTATGGAGGTTATTCAGGTCTAGTCATCATAGGCACCTCTATGTTTTGGGCCATAAGAGCTTGGTTGTACCCAAAATTAGCAACTTGTTACCATTGATCATTGAAGTCTTATTTAATTTCAATATTTGGGACAATATGTTGACCAAACAACTAGTTCCAAGGCATGGTATACTCTACTTCCTGAGCCATATTATTTTGAACTGGGACCAAGAAGTTGGAAGTACTAGCAATATTAGGATTGAAGTTATTCTATCTATTATAGCCATTTTACCCTTGTCCTTGGTTTTGACCTTGGTAGTTCTCCTTATATGGATGTTCATTTGCTTGAAAATCTTGTTGTTGAGGCTGATATGAACCTTGATAAGGTTGGTTAAAATCTTATTTATTTTTGACATTTACTAGCTCATTCCCCAAATATATAAACATGTTCTTGAGCTCCTGAAAGTTCTTTTGTTCTAGTGAATCTCTAGATCAACTAGTAGAAGCTTTCTCTTGCTTGGGTGTAGGGGTTGCATCAATTATTGGTGTGGGGGGAATGACATCCAATAGAGGGATAGAAATGGGAGATGGTTTGATCTCATGAAATAAGGGCATCAGTGGTCTAGGATTAAGTTTACCAGCTTGAACTAGATAATTTAATACCTTAATGGCCACCTCATATGCACTTGAAAGTATATTTCCTCCCATAGATTGGATCATCACCTCTATTTCTCTATTCAAATTCTTCAAATAATATAGGAAAGCAAAGTTAGGGGTTTGCCTAACTGTGATAGGGATTTTGTCCCAAGTTTTTTGAAACCTTGTGTTGAAATCCTGCATGATTTCATGAGGAAATATTCTAATTGTAGTAAGTTATTATACAAGTGACAAATGGTCACTGTTGTCCTCAAATATTTTACACAAGGCTTCCCTTAATTGGTCCCATATTTGAATGGAATTAGCGGTAAGGCCTCTATACCAATCTAGGGCATTTCCTTTAAAAGAGGTAATTATCAGCCTAATAGTTATATTTTTCTCAGTGACCTTATATATATATATATATATATATATATATATATATATATATATATATATCAAAATTTGGCTATGTCCATGAGGTGTTTAGAGGGTGTTATAGCCTAGTCTCTAGTATAATACGGGATACTTTTGAGGGATACAACTGGGATAGGATCATAACAAGTGAGGGCTAGAAGGATTTAGACATTAAAATTTACAAAAGCTCTAGGGACTTCCATGGTAATGCAAAGGGGTAATAAGGGTCCTCTTGTAGGGATAGGACTTGGAAATGACCTAGGAGCAAAATTTCCTTGATATCGATGAGTATTTTCAAACCTTAGTCTTTTTACTGAATTTAAAGGTAGTTCAAAAAAATAAAAAGGAATACCTCTTGAATTTGACCTTGTTATCACCTTTGGCATGAGATAAACCTACTGTTATGCACTAGAGATTGATTCTTCCTTTCAGAGTTTCCAAATGTCATTATTTGGAGCTTAACTGTTATAAATTTGATCAAATCAACATCAACTTTGATCAATATTCCTTTTGAAATAAGTGTGTCCCATTGGGCTTTCCATAAACTATTATAGGTTTAATTTTCACCCTTAGAGAGGGTTTTTTTGGCTCTCTCCAACTAAGCTATTATATTGGGACAACCCCAAGCTATTGATAACCTATGGTAGGGCTGAACCTTTGGAGTAGGTCAGCTTCCTCTTTGATGCTCACCTAAAACTAATGATAAGCCTAATGCTCCATAAGAAAAAGGGTTAGAAAGATGATAAGGGCTCCTAATAAATCTAAAAGGGTGATGCACCAAAGTTAAATGGACATTCACATAAGTTTGAACACACACTAGATAAGAAAAATAAAATCATGGTTTACCCAATCTCACCAATTACATAAATATTTCATGCAAGAGGTTCTAAACATAACACTAATCCTAACCTAAAAGTTAGTTTGAAGTCACCCTTAAAAAATCAAGCAAAGAAAGCAAACTAGGAAGAATCTCATTCACAAATTCACCATACACAAACATGTTAAACATGGATCAAAAATGAGAGACAAAAATAAAGAGTTGATACTATTACTTTAAAAGGTAGTTATTACAATATTTTGATAGGGTTTAACCTTATCAAATGAGCACACTTTTGTAAGAGTCTCGATGAGTATCTTTATCTCAAAAAATAAAATTTTGAAAATCCAAAAGCTGAGAACCCCCTCAAAGGGAATGAGACTAGGATATATAGAAGAAAAGAGGCTACCAAAAAGAAAGGGTGAGC
This sequence comes from Torreya grandis, assembly GCA_037957365.1. Taxonomy (NCBI): domain Eukaryota; kingdom Viridiplantae; phylum Streptophyta; class Pinopsida; order Cupressales; family Taxaceae; genus Torreya; species Torreya grandis. The sequence continues at coordinate 833,550 of JARHVA010003593.1, read as the reverse complement.
ACACCATCAAAAAAAGAACACCTATCCTAGGTCATTAAATGAACCTAAGCTACCACCTTTTTCTCCTTAGCCAATGTGAATATTGCCACCTTTTTTATCAATTTGAACACCATAAGTGGCTTGTTGAGTGAGAAGATTCCCAAAGGCCTTGAGGATGAATTTAATGCTCCTAGTTACAATTCCCAATATTAGATCTTTTCTTTGATCCTTCACACTAACTCTCGCTTGAAGACAAAACTTTATGTTCATGTATTTGATTGGATCATGGCTTAGTGCCTTTTAGGTGGCTGCTTGTCGAGACAATGACCATGCAAGAGAAAGAGAATATTTTTCATTAAAATCACCTCTACTTTATCTTCATTTTTGGATCATAGGTCTATCTATAGGTGGAAAACTAATTTAAGGATATTATTTTTACTATAGTTTCCATATCAATACAGACCTATAGAATATATATCACTTTTTTGTATTATAATAGGTTGAAAAGACCCATCCTTTCTCTACAAGAACCCAAACCCATATATACATTCATGGATCCTCCTAAAAATTTCAAACACTACTATAAAAACAACTCTACCCAAGAAAAAATATGAATTATAGGTCCATATTTTAACCTTAATGGTGATCTATACACATTGCTTACATCTCAATTCACCACCTAGACCATTTCATAGCATTTGAACCAGTTGGCATCAGAAGACCATGCAAAACCCTATGTTTCATGGTTGAAAATAGCTTCCTAACCTTTGTCAAAAAAACATGGGCTCATCTTTAATCTAATTGGTTGTCAAAAATCAACTCAACTCTTTGACAAGTTAACTCAACTCACTTCGTCAATTTCAAATTTTATGAAGATACACGGAACGTCGATCTTCTATTTACTTCATGCATCCTTGACACTCATCATGCATTCATTATCCTTTGAGATTTGCTAACTTTTTGACCACCACTCACTGTTAGATGCAAATGTACAATGTAGCATGGATTATTAATCTACAATGACCAATTATTTCAAAACTAATGGCTAGTTCATGGTATTAAAGTTGACATCCTTGCCTCTATAAAATGACATTCACATGACCATCATTGATGGTTATGCAACTATCAAATTTAAGCTCCGTAGGATTTTCTCATTTTGTCCTTAAATTTGACATTGGTGTGAACGTCTCATATTGCAGGTCTAATTTTAAAGGCTCAACTTAAAGAGCAAAAGTCATGAAGGCCTCAAATTTTTAGGAGGTGTTCTTTTGGTCAAAAGGAACAAACCCATTTGATCCACTGGTCTTGGGAGCTCCTGAAGAGAATATATTTAACTCTAAAGATGGATGGTCCATATATTTTCTATTACTACATCTTGGCAATGGTCGAGCTCAAATGGCTAAGTATGGGAAACTTAGTGAAAACTGATCGAAGAGACAAATTTACATACACATGACTTTATTGTGCTTTAGTGAAGGACTTATGATTTATTAAATATGATCTTTGAAAAAAAGTGAACAAACCCTTTTTACCATTTTTTTGACTCCTCCACACATGTGAGACCTGGGCTCAGCAAACTGCCTATTTTTACTTTCTACCACTGGTCCAAAATGTAAAGGTGAACTCGATGAAGAAGCAAATGGATCCCTTTCATTTTTTCACTTGTTCTAAGCACTTTTGATACCCCATAGGGCCTCTATAATATAGTTCATACTCCAAATGTTTGAAATACATCAGAACTGGTATGCTTCATCAAACTATGGAAGAATTTGTTATGTGGGCCAAAAATGGCCAACAAGATCTAAATGAAACCTAGAGATAGGCTCAGACCTAATGGTGACCTTGGTCCCATACCTAATTCTAAATTCCATGTAAGACCAATCAAAAAATAGGTAGCCCTTATCTTAGTAGTGAAATCCTTAGACAAACATAAGGTGAAATAAGGGGGTAGATCAACCACTATAACATCTTGGGATATGGTGCAATTAGGGCAAGAAGCTAGGATAAGTTTTAGGCCTTTAACCACACCAACATTCTTAGTAGGAGACTCATCTAGTTGCAATACTCCCTTATAATTAGGCTCCTATCTTAATGCCAACTTGTTTGCTTTTGATTTTGGCATGACAGATGTGCTTGCCCCACTATCTATCAAACAATTATGTACTAAGGAGTCTCTTATTATGATAGAAAGATAGAATGGGGCATTGTTTACCTTGGTTGATTAATATTGAATAGCCTAACTAGTATTTATGAGGACTGTACCTTCTTTTTTTGCTTGTTTGTCTGAGATGTGGAGTTTAGACAACTCTTATTGAAGGAGGTCTTTCTGCCTTAGAATAAGCAATGTGTCCCACATTGGTATGGTGACATGGTCCTTCTTCATCTATTCTAAAATATTGATGTGATGGTTATAATATTTTACTGTAACTTAGGAGAAATAGTACTTGAATCCTGAATGAACTAAGGTATGAATGGACCATTTTCATTCTTTCCCTTCTCATTCTAAACCTTTTGGATTGGTGGGGTTTTAGGGGATGAATTTCTCATTAGTATCCCAAGGTGGTTGAGAAGATGGAGTTGCTCTCCCATTATCTGAGTCACCACTCACTACCCTTCTTTTATCCCTTGTATTAGCTGTAATAAGACTATCCACCTTGGTTGCACTTACAAGATGATTGATTGCACATTATCCAAAAGAATTTTCTCCTTCTTGAAAGTTGACAAGTGTAGATTCTGATTGTGCATGTCCTCCACTCATTCCTTATTGATTTGGAATTTTAGATTGAGTCATGAAAGGGATCTCTCCATGTTGTACAAGAGGAACTTCTTGTGTGTAGGAGGAACCTGGTTGTTTTACATGGGAGGAGATTGATTATGTCTCATACGAGGAGTTTTATTAACACCTATAATTGATTTGAAACCTTATTCATGAGATTTTCCCCATTGTGCAGAACATTGGCCTTCTTCATCATAGTTACTTTGATTAGGGACTAATGTTGTAAAAGTGCTAGCAGAATTAGGATTGAAGTTATTATATGGTCTTGCTTGAGTGCTATTCCCTTGACTTTGTGAATTAGCTTTATATGGAGGTCTGTTGAACTAGTAACATTGATAGGGACCTCGATAAGGAGCATGGTATGGTGAATGAAATGGAATTTTTTGCCTCTCCAAGGCCACTATCTTGTTTTTTTGTGCCTTGATAAGCCCTTCAAGCTTGACCAATCTATTTGCCTAACTAGCATATGCCTATTCATGGTTGGTTGGCATTGGTATGGGGGTAATGGTAGGCACATGAGGTTGTATCTATGGGAATAATGGAATGAGGGGCCTTGGTGTAAGTTTACCTACTTGTATGAGATAGTTTTCTACCTTTATTACCACTTCATATGCATCAAGTAATGTGTTCCCACCCATAGACTGTATCATGATTGCTACATCATAATTGAGGGCTCTCAAATAGTAAAAAAATGCATAATTTGGGGTGGGTTTAACTAATTTTTAGATGTTATCCCATGTTTACTAAAACCTATAGTTAAAATCCACCATAAACTCTTGAGGATCCCTCTTGATTGTGGTCAATTTCTCCACTAGGGACAAGTGGTCACTTTTATCCTCAAAGTGCTTGCATAGGTGCTCCCCAAACTCATCCCAAGTGTTGATGGATGCAGGTGATATACCTATATACCACTGAAGTTCCTTTCCCTTAATGAGGTAGATATTAGCCTCATTGATACATTTTTTTAGTCACATTGTGCACTGAACAAATGTTTGTTATGTATGTAATGTGTTCAACAGGAGTGGTAGAGTTTTCTCCTATGAATTATGGGATACTTTTGGGTGAATTAGTAGGTATATCATCAAATTTATTCAATTTCATAGGTTTATCATGATTGAATGGTACAAAGGCTTAGTTTATAGGCCTATCCATTGGAGAGTATAAGTTACAACAGTACTTTGTTGAATAGACCTAAGAGAAGTAGGGGGTATAAGATAAGGATTAGACCTAGGGTACCTCTTCCTTATAGTGAAATCCAAAGATAACTCAATAAATTAAACTTCCTTAACTTTTGATGAATACCTTATGATGACCTTTGGAAGTAAACTTGGATGCTAATATGACATAAGATGGTTGAATCTCCTTGAGATCACTAAATGTTGAGAGTAAGTGCTCTAACTTCCTTGAATTTTGGTCCCACCAAGCATGCCATAAACTATTATTAGTCTCAATTTCACCCTTTGAGGCAAAGGAGTTTTAGACCTTACTCATGCAACTAATATAATGGAAACACCTCTATGTGTGGGTAGCTTATTGGGTGAGGTGAGTCTCTAGTTTTGAGGCTACCTCCCCTGATGCATCATCTTAGCTCAACTACTACCTAAACCTATTTGTATTACCAATGAAAAGGGATAGAAGGGACATGAAATCAAACCAAATATATGGTTGGTGATGTAATAATGTCAAGGAGTTCCCCTTTAAAAAGAAACAAACTTTCATAAAGCACTCAAGACCAGCACTCATAAACCAACCCCAAAAGAATCCATGGGATATTTATCATGGTTTAAGGTTTATTACCATTATTTAAGGTTTTTTTAGGATCATAGGTTTCATTTTCTCCCTTATGATGCATGATCCACTCAATCAAATGCATTTACCTTATTGAGTACCCAAGTGGGGGATGTTTAGGTCTTAATAGGTGGTCTTAAGTAGAGAGAAACAATCTATATGAGGTCTCATAAAATATATATGCTTCATAATGATTATATAAATATATTTTTACCTCATAGTGGACTTTGGCTTCTAAATTCAAGACTTCAGAAGGATTGTGTGATACACCTACAAGCCTAAACCCTCATACACAAGCCTATGTATGAAATTAATACCAAGATCTTGTAAAATACCACATAATTCCAATGAAACCATGAGAAAGTAATCCCAATCAAATTTGGATACTGTTAAGAGGCTAATGATAGCTTAAAAGGGGCAGGTACAATCCCAACTTTCAATAATTCTCCCAAACCATCACCTATAGCTGAGCCTAGCTAGATGTAAGAAAAGATTGTATGACTTATGAACATGACTATATTGAGAGAGGATATTGATATTAAAATGAGGTTAATTGGGTTCCCATCATTGTTTATAAAACTCATTTATTTCTTGTTGACCTATAGAAGGACTCCAATTGTAGTCAAATGTTTCCAATCCTCACCTATAGGATGGCAATCTGTTGTATCCAAACTTGAATATAGGATGACACATACACATTGATGTATGAGGTTTGAGCTCAAGAAAGTGGAAAAGGTATAGAGGTTATTTAAGCTCAAAGGAAAAATAAAATATTGACTAAACAAGTTGACCAATATGACCCTCTAACTCTACATACACAATTAGCTTAATGCATTCAAGTCTACCTAGTCAAGATGGAATACATATATAGTTTGAATGATGAAGGTAAAAAACTATGTGAAAATGATCTTATAATTTTTTATGCATATTTATCACCTTTAAGACCTTTAAAGTTAGATTCAAGTTTAGGAGAGTTGTGTATTCCTAACTGAGCATTTATAACACACAAGCCTATGTATATGGTTATAAAGTGTGTTTGTTCTAGGAAAAGAGAGACTCAAGCATAAGAAATGTTTATAAATCTTTAATTACACTTCATGAGGATCAAAAATCCTTTGGGAGTGAGGAAACAAGGATACTCAGAGCATTGGCATCAACTAGCTTAAGAACCTAATATAGGCCAATGATGGCCATAACATGCCTAAAGGATCAAAATGATAGAAGTAAAGGTATAGACCACCATGAGAATGTGGAAAGGGTTTAAATTAAATATAAAATGATTTGTAAAAATCCTTGAAGTCACCACAAACACCTACAGGTGGTTTGATGTCTTGAAGCTCAGTTTAGGCATATGAGGCCTAAAACCCTACTTGAGCCCTTTAAACCCCAACTCCATTATTATGATAAGACAAGCTCCTCAAGTATATGTAACACCAAAAAAAAATTATGATTATGATACAAGTATTAAAATGGGTTTCAAAGATATGGGAAGATAAAAAGAGTGCCTTTTTGATATAAAAGCCTTCCTCAAGCTCTTTCCTCATAGTGTGCTAGTTTGAGATATAAGTTTGGATGCTTATATATTACAAGAGGATATACATGGGGCCTAGTGATATCAGGTGAATTTTAGGACCCATATTCACTTTACATCCATGGTGGAGGCAGTTTTTTTCAAGGGGGAAGCTCTATGAACAATCCTTAAGACTGTGAGCATGCCTAGACTATCTAATAGAAACCCAAGGGCTGCCAACCTTTTCTCAGATCTCACCATAAAAGATGAATGGGAAAAATATATATTAGGGATACTTGAGGGGATATATGTACTCAATATTAATGTCCTTAACATTGCAATCTAGGGCCTATGCTTTATGAACCATCGTTAAGATGGTAGACCACTCTAAACCCTCCAAAACCTTCATGGAGAACCTGATGGACAAGAAACCTCTTCCTGATGATTCCAATGGCCATGATACACCATGAAAACATCATGAGGAAACCTAAAGGTCATATTTTCTCCATATTCACCAAAAAAATGGCACATGTGAGATAAAATGTATAGGAAATGGCTTATAAGGCATGGTTTTGGGATGATTTTCATGTTTCTAAACCATATTTGAGCTCTTCAATGAAATGAAAGTCCTCTTGGGCCTATTCAGAGATGGAATGGTCTTAAACAAACCATCCTATAACCCCTATATTATTACAAACAAGCCTAATGAGTAAACTTGAACTCAATTGAGGAGATAACCTTTGTTTGCATTAAGAAGGGAGTATTGCAAGTCTATTCACATAGTGAAGAGGCTTTTAATGAGCATAAGAATCCTTGTATCAACTTCTCTAGGACACTACCAATTCCAACACATGTTGGAGGTGGATTAAGCCTCAGGTCTCTCACCCATAAGGAGGTCAAAATCATTGAATGGGATATGAATGGCATAAAGGGTGGCAGCTAGGTGAGCAATGGACATGATCAAACATGTAGCTTCCCTCCCATAATAGGTTCATGACCTTCTCAATGCATGTCAAGGAGTGATGGATGAGTTTCTAGGTGCATGATGTTTTCATGGGGTTAACTGTGACCAAAAAAAGGCCATCCATTCCACTTCTACACCCAAGGGCTCATTGAAGACCATTATACAACCAAGGCAATGCATGGGAGGAGTTATGAGACTATTACTAATCATAATTCATGTTTTTAATTAAATTTTTTATGGATGATGGTCATCATGTTATCTACACCACACTATTACACCATATTATCCTTCTCTCCCGTTCTCTTGTTCTATAACTTAGGCTTTAAAATCCATTATATGGATCCCTCTGTTGGGTATGAGAAAGTTTAGTCCATTTGATCTTGTAGCCTTGAGTTAATACAAAGATTGATTCAATTTCCTTTGTACTAGACTCTAGTATTTTTCATTTTTTTTATTTGCATTAGTGGTTGATACTTTTCTCCCTTTGTAGATCCTTACTTCTCACCTAGATGCTAGTGAATTATTCTTATGCAGGTTACATGGTGTGTGAAGGTGGTAATGATTATGTCTACAATGAAAATTGGTTGATATTGTTTTGAATTAGACCTCTCACTCATCATCCTCAGGTCATATTAATCATCATAACCTCCATGTAAAGCATTGATGTGTAGGATTCTTAGGATAAAGTGTGTTAGTAATCAGTCTATGTGCTCTCTATAAGATTTTTTGAAGGATCAATTAGAGGAGACACAACATATTAGTGCATCACCCCCCCCCATATTTTAGGTTTGATTTCATGTCCCTTTTATCCCTTTTCATTGGAAATAAAAATAGGTTTTGGTATTAGTTAAGCTTAGATGATGCATCAGGGGAGTTAAACCCAAAAATAGAGATTTATCTCACCCAATAGGATACCCACACCTAGAGATGATTCCATTGTATCAGCTGCATGAGGTAGGTATAAAACTCCTCTGCATCAAAAGGTGTAATCTAGACTAATAATAGGTACTCTTAAAAATTAGGCCAAGTAGATAATAGGTAATGGGATCCTAACAGTGTAGTGTGAGGCCATGTGGGGAGGAATTAGGCAAATCTCAACATCACTTATCACCATAAGGCCCACCTTAATGATGAGATCCACCTCAACCCTACTGACGATGCATAGGTGGTCATAAATATTATTATCATTCATCACTTGAAGATTAAAGTTCTTACTCAACCAGCTCTTGAGGAGAGACCATCTCCCTTGCAACAACATCCCACATAACCAACCATCAAATTCCAAACAACTGTGAAGGGTATTTCTAGACATATCTTGTAGGGAGACTTAATAGTTACCACTCCACTATCTTTGACATATGTTACACCTTTTCCACCTCCCTAGGTAAGCCAACCTTAGGTAGCCCATTCCCTTCATTTTGATAGTAGCCTTGAGTCTAGTCTAACTAAAGGCCAATCTAAGGCTACCCAAAGAGCATCCACTCTAATTGATGGCATTTACACACAATATTTAGTAGCTCCCCTAGGTTTCTCCATATCCTAATTTATCCCACTCCTAATATATTTCCCCTTGCTCTTGTGATCCCAAATGCCTAATTCTCATTTGTTCCTTTAGTTATGAATTTGTTTGGCATCCCAAGTTACCCCAGTTCATCCCACATCCCAATTTTTGTCCTAATCTACCCCACTGGCATGGTCTATGTCCTCCATGACTATCTACCCAACCCCACATGTTAGCTTGACCTATAGATCTCAAATACCTAGTGATCCTACATTTTTAGTGGTCCTAGTAAGTTTAATTTCCATTACAGTAGTGATCTCTACAAGCATCCCAACAATCTTGGTGGCTCCTATTACTTTCAATGCTCTTGTTTTCATATATCTCATTGCTCATGACACATCATTAGGCCCAATTTTATTTATTTATCCTATGTAATCTTCATTTGGGACTACTTTTGTTGCTTCTATTTTTATGCCCACAACACACACAAACCTAAGTAAGATAAAAAATAAGCAACAAAAGGTGATTTCTCCTAAATATACTATGCATCCTGCAGCATCACCTATAGATCCTTCTTTGACCCCTATATAAATCACTCTAGTTTCCCAAGGATTTAACTTTAACCAACCAATTTCCTCAATTATCATAAATACCCAGCTCCTGAGTGTTATCAGCCCTTAGGTCTCCATGACCCTTTAACAATTCTAGTCTTATTTGTTCCCATGGTCCTCTTCTCTCGTGATTCCTCCCTTTGCCCCCATGTCTCCCCTTCCATCCTTCTTTCCATTTCCCCCTCAATCTTCCATTCCATTCCCTATGACCCCTTCATTCTTTCCTCCTTCAGGCTTTCCTCCACATTTCACTTCTGCTACCACCACCCCTCCTATTGCATTCTCTACCACATTAGGAACTCCAGTGGGGCGAGGATGAATTGGGCCCATTGAATCTTCAACTGCACATAGAATAGAGATGATTTATCATGGGGACCCATACATCCATTATCAATTTTAAAAATAATCTAGGATTATGAAGAGAGATCTAACTCATGCCTTCACTTAATTAGGTGACCCAATCATCTAGAGGACCAAATAGGACCTATTCTCACTCACTAAGGTGAGAACTACAAGTGTATAAAATAAAGGCATAGAGGATATAATCTCGGTACTCCAAGCCACCAATGACCTCACAAAGACGCTGATGGAGGACATGAAGGAGCAAGTGAGAGTGTTAGAGTCTTAGGTAAATATCACTTTCCTTATGGGTTTAATTATAAATGTAAAGACAACACATATAGTTATTAACTATCTTTGGGGAGGTGACTGAATCCCTCTCCAAGAGTTTATAATGAGCATCAACTAGGTCCAAGAGGTCAAAGTTTCCTTGAAGGCCCCACTCAAAGCCCATGAGAGACTGTTAACTCAAGCAGAAGTGATCTTATAGGAACCACTTGTTAATATATAGAAGCTTGATCATGAGGATAATTTGGTTGACCAAACATTAGCAACTTAGTAGGGTGCTTAGAGACAACTAGGAGGTGGTCCACCATCGCGTTCAAGTTAAGGATCCCAGTGGTCCCAATTGGGAATGTGTTATTAGACTTTGGGGTCCCCTTATATCTTTATTGTCTTTTCTTAGGTTGTTTTTTCAATCATTAGGTTGTTTTAATATTTGGTCCATATTTTCCAAAAGTGGGATCACGTGCTTTTAGGAGGTAGATCTCATCTCTCTTTTATATATGTTGTTGTTTAGTTCTTTTTAAGGGTCGACTCTATTGTAAGCAAACACTTTTAGATTAATGATAATTTGGTTTTTTGTTCAAATATGTCTAGTTTATGAATTTATTCCACATTATTTTTGCCTTAATAGATAAATACTAATGCTAATATACTATAATTTTTACCTTTCTACAAAGTTTATGTTAATTAGGATGAGATTCCCGTTATTCTAGTTAAGTTCTCTAATCATTTTCACTTTATTTAGAATTTTTGAGGACTTGTGTGTAATTAAATATAGGTCTATGTACACTTATTCATAAAATGGATCCCTGAACCAAGCATTCACCCTTCCCCTTAGACTCTTTCCCTATATGACTAGAGTCTGAACCTTCATGAAACTTAACATATAATGGTATAACTGTAACTGGGCACTTTTATGGTTCCTTAAAGCATTTGTTTTTCCATTTATCCAGAGAGAATACTTTATACCCTACTCATATTATCCATGTTTATGTTTGTTTATTATCAAATTATCCTTCCCATTTATTTAAAAACTATGAAGTGAATAATGTAGGGCTCTAAAAAATTAAATATGTTGAAGTAGTTTAGTTAATAGTGAAAAAAATTGAGCCTTTGGTTGTAGTGTTATATCTCTTAGAGATCTATTCCAAGCATGTTATTTAATAGATACCAAAACCTGCAAGTCATGCCCTAGATTGTCTCAGTAGCAATCCTAAAACAAGAGGATGCACTTCCCCCAATTATTCCTTGAGCTCGTTCAGTACATCTAACTCAATAGATGTATTGGGAGAATGAGATCTTGGACTAAACAACAAGTTGAATATTTACAATCTAACATTCTTATAGACAATGGTTATTAATATGGCTTATCTTCAAAATACATATAAGAATATCAAATTATTAAATGATGTGCCTTGCTACGCTTTAGGTTCTATAACTTCATATATTATAGTGGGGCCCAAAACTTTATCTACTTAGTTTTAATCAATGCCAAATCATTTACACTATAATTTACTATTAGGTAGGCCATGGATACATGTAATGGAAGTTATACCTTCTAATATAAATAGGTGTGTCAAATTTATACATGATGGATACTTAGACACATGCCCAATCAATAATGAACCATTCATATATTATAAGATTAAAAAGTCTACTGCTGAGAACTGACAAAATTGGGGGCACCTCAATCTAATATCATGTCACCACCACATATCATACCTATAGATAAAATTTACACTTATGAGGTTGATGAGTCTAGTTAAAATGATCAAAAATTATAATCTATAGATATCTTAGCACCACAAAACTCACTTACATAGATAGAACAAGAGGAAAAGGTATAAAAATTACTTTTGTTAGTCGATTCAAAGATTTAAATTTTGTATCTATAAAAAAACATCAATGATGATTTAGATGATACTTTTGATGATGATACCAATGAAAATTAAATGAATATTTATGTGGTTTTAATTTCACACAATTGGTCTAAGTAAATACAGAGATGATTCAAGAATAATCATTTTGATGAATACAAATAAAGGACAAACGATGATTTTAGATGTTGATAAATGTAAAAATATTTGTTTTAATATATCTACTACAAATAACACTATTATTTCAGGGGCACCATGGAAAAATATCTTTTTTAAATCTAGTATTTATAGAGAGCGAGAGGCACAATACATATATCAATTCATTACAGGCACCAATAAGTCACTATTTATTGATTCAATCAATAATGTGGAACTTATGGATATAGAACCGGTTTTCATAATCCAAGATAGTAATGCATAGGATAGGCCACATTTGAGTTACAAATGTTACTTAACATGGAATTAATTACTTTATTTATGGTATATTATAAATATCCAAATAGATTATCAAATCAAGAGGGAAAACCCTTTTATCATTTTCACAAAATAATAGGACTTGACATGGATATTTGTGCTAAATGCACTATTCATATTATATAGCCCATATCACAACCTACTAGGTCTCAAAAACAAGGTCACATATGTAGATATTACAAGAATTATAGAAGGAATCCATTGACTATTCATGGTTTTATTGAAAATAAATATAGACATCATGTGGAAATATATGAGAACACAAAGCCAAATATATGCACACTTGAATTTCTTCAACACATAGGGCATGATCAAGATGAATTTATTAAATTTATATACGACCAATATTCAATAAGACATATTATAATAACAATTGCATGTGGTCCCAAAGTTGTGGGCACGATACTATTTTTTATGCAAACAAGTAATCACATTGGTGCTACATTAGGTCAATAATAATTACATGAAATGGAAGCTATAGTTGACAAGTTTTAAAAAGTGTCTTAAATTTAAATTTTAGGATAGTGCAATTTACATTATTCATGATGGGATGGATGACAATTGTAGATTCAGAAACAAGAGACATGGCCCAAAGTTAGTTTATCTAAAAAATGCAAATGAGGTTTCTTACACAATGGAGAAACATTCCATGAATATCCACAAGATTCATAACAACACCAAAGATAAGGCTACATATATAGAGTGTGAATGATATGATGACCATAATGATTATGATCTATGAGATTTTGATAATATTTAGTATCTAGCACTCGATGATCTTTTACCAGATCCTCCTATCAATTATCCACATCCCTTGGATGTGGTGTTTGATTGTTAGATTATCATGTTGCTTCATGTATTCAAAAATACAAAAAAATCAAATATTTCAAAAAAAAATCAAAATTAGGACCTATGCATATTTTGTCTAATTTATTTGTATCGATTAATTTTTGCTCAATATATGCAGTATTTCTATATATATATATATATATATATATATATATATATATATATATATAGTTTATATCAAGTATGATTCATAATTATACATGAGTGAATGCAGAACATACAGGTTTCCATTTCTAAACACAGTTTTAAGTTATTTAATAATCTCAGACCCATAAATGTTGCACAAGCAAAAGTGTTTTGCCTAGACAATATCACATTAAGTTTTTGTCCAATTCTATCAAATTTGTCCCAATGAATATAGGCTCCAAATTCTCATGTCTAAACAAGTGATGGGACTCCTACAGCATGTTTATATTATATAAATTTCATTGGGGTCATCCTTTTACATGGATTTTATCATCCTTTGGTTATCCTTTATTGTCCATACCTTAGTTTCTTACATTTCACAAAATCTATCAATCATGCTCACTTAATTTCACATTGATATCTTACTAGCCACCTAAGTTACTAAATATACTAATCTTACAAATTGCTTATGTTTATCAATTACATTCACTCTTGCATGTTTTACATGTTTGCTTTGTGTCTTGTGCATATTCATTGTGTTGATTTATCACATTGAAACATATCCTTGTGTTTAGATTTATGTCTTATTGTATGCTTCTATGTGTTTAAGTGACATTGGAATATGTCCTATGTATGTGGCCCATTGGCCTTCTATTGTGTGTTTTGTATATATTCTCTGTGTGTGTGTGTGTGTGTGATGGCCATGACACTTATTTCTTCTTGTTTGATCAATTTTTGATGCCATGATGAATATCATGCATCTTCCCCATTTCTGATGTTGTGATCAATATCATGCATCCCTCCCCAATTTTTTATATTCAATTTTAATACTCAATTATATTCATTTATTTAATTACTCATTAATAACATCTATGTAGACTTGACAATGTATATGCTTAGATCTCTACATGCATCTTACATTACAACTTATTGCTCTATATATATATATATATATATATATATATATATATATATATATATATATATATGATGATGCCATGATTTTACAATGTTATTATCCTACTCAAATTTACATATTTTCATAACATCTCTTGCATAACTTTTTATTTTGAATTATGTTATTTCATAGGGTTCACAACTCACCTCAAAAGAGTGGGCATACACAATGGCTTATCTTAGAGACTAAGTTGCAATAGTATCCAAAATAGTCAAAAATCAGCAGGCTTTACATAATTGATCATGATTCATACCCATAAAGTAGTTTTAGACAATGTTCTATTTGGACAATGGTGTAGGCCAGTTATGTCCAAAATAGTGTGTTGTTGTCCCAACAAGAAAAAAATAGTAATTTTCATAAATTCTGAGAATCAAAGTCAGTACAAATCATAATTTAACAAGTCCTTAGTCACAATTTTTATAAAAAAAATACACAAGTCTATTCCAAGTTGGGGGCATCATGCATGACATGTGTTTCAAGTTATCACAAAGGTTAGCTCAAAGAATTCACCTTCTATTATTCAAATTTCATATTCAATATGCCCATATATCATACGGGGGGCATGTGTGTGGCACATGACCACCACCTTACCCAGTTTTTGTACTAGTTTCATAGATGGAGTATCAATACTTGTTATTATCTACATTTTATACACCAAACTCAAATCATATTATCTTTTGCACCTATTTTGTACTAGTTTTTCACCAAAAATGAACCTTATTCCTTATACAGCAACTGGTTCACTTTTTTCACTAGAACAATCTATTGGAATTCATACATGGATTCCTAGCTACTCTCCCTACGTTGATTTTTAAAATTATGAATTCAAGTCCAATTTGACATTTTAATCACACTTTATTTTCAATGAGGATTGGGGCATGCACAATCCAATCCAAACACTTCAATGAAGAATAAATCTCTAAGGGTCCTACTCTCTATATTCATCAATTTTTGCACTAGAAAACATAATAATTCACATACCCAATCAGGTGTATTCATTACTTGTTATTAGATCTATAAGTTTTCTTGTCTTCATTTCTTGATTTTTATCTTAAGGGTTTATTTTATACTTGTTTCATTATAGGTTCTTTATCAAGCATAATTCAATGTTGTGGCCTACATTCAAGATTGTTATTCATAGGTAAATTCAAGTACTCACTTTTCATTTTACATTAGTACTTTTCTTTTGTTGTATTACTAGAATAAAAGTGGAGAGATGTAGACATAAATTTATATTTAATGTTTAAGAAATTCACTTGTGATCATCTTCTCAAACACACTTAGTTTGGGCTAATTCCATAATCCTTGACAACCCTTCCTTCACTTCTAATGTGGATGACCCTTACTTCTTGATCAAATTCCTATTCTAAACATAACTATCCAAAATCATAAATAGCCTAACTCACTTTCATAATGATCCACACTTCCAGTTTAATTGTCTCTACTCTCTATATAACGTTTTCTTAATTGGACTATCCTACTCCCCAATATTATCCAATTATACTTGTTGTGTCCTCCTACCAAATAATAGCTATTTTCTCAAATTCAAAATTACCCAACCATTCATTCCACATGTTTCATGAGACCCATTCAAAGGAATTCCAAAATGATCACTATAAAGCCACATTTTAAAGCCATTATCCATTGGAGGCTCAGATGATTGAAAAACACCAAAATATCTAACTACACATTGAGATAAAATCACATATTTTTTCCAATACAAAGTTCACATAGCCCTAGTATCCTTGAACAAAGCTTGTATACACTTCCCAAGTCACAGGTAATTATTGAAGCACTTAATCACAACAGGATTGCACCAACATTTAGAATTTTTACATCGAGATTTCACACCCACCATTGTAGTAATGAGAGATATACATGGATTTTGATCCTTCTTTGGAGTCTTAGTATATAAGCAATGCTCAACACATGGTTGTTGAGTTATATCACAAATTCAACCACTAACCCATCTTTCTAGTTTATTTCATTTATCATTCATGGTCTATTGAGCTAGGGTTCTGAGTGAAGAAGGTACATAATAGTTTTCATAACAAATCGATAAGTTTTGCATGATCAAAAAAACATACAAGCAAATCAAACTTATCATATCAATTATAAAGATAAAACCCTCATAGGATATCGATGCAGCCTAAGGACACTAGCATAGGCAACTCCTATCAATTCCTATAGCCTTGTCACAAATATAAGCAAAACACTCTTCATGATTCATAACATCATTACACAATCACATAGTCGATTTCACAGTTGCACTTAAAACCTTGCATTCATGTTTTCTAGCTAAGTTGTTTCTTTCTAGCATTTTCCCTTTTATCGTCTTTCCAAATTTAGTAAGTTCCAAATCAGTTTGTCATTTATTGCATATATGTAGCATTTTTATTTTATGAAAAAATTTGTCTAAAAAAGATTTGATATCTCTTAATTCTTTTTTTTAATAAAACAAGAACAAATATAGATGAATTTGAAGAACATGATCACTTCTATTAATGGTAATTGATGATCTTTAAACAAAATAATTTATTGGGAACACAAAAACAAATATAATATGCCTCATGGTAAGTGCCAAAAAAATTATTAAATTATTTTTTCATTATTCAAACTAGATTTACAACAATGTGTGGGATGAAGTCCCTCTTCTATTTTGAAGGGAGGTTCCCTTTATTGAATATTTACAAGAGAAATAAAATACAAAGTGTACAACATTCACATTTGTTCACATTTACACAAAACATTGATATAATTCATTATTTTTAGATTTCAATATATAGAAAAGAAATTAAATGAAAATGTTGATTTTTTAAAGTAAACATCAGAGTTCTAAAGATTAAACATGGAAAACACATCATTAAAGTAGACTAATTTTAGAATCTCAACTTTAAAATAATTAATCACATGCAATCACAATTTAACCACTTAATATCATATAAATTTGATGATAATCAAATAAAAAACTAGAACAGACATGAAAATCCTTTGCTAACTTATATATTGCCCAACTTGGAACTCATTGTTTCAGACATGCAATTAAACTTCTTCAATTTTGTGAAAATAACAAAAGTCTCTTATTTCTCCTTACAAGGACCTATAAATAATTGTGAAAATAAGTCTTTAGATGTAGCTACATAATTGTATTAAGTACCAAGTATTTAAAGATTATAAATTTTCATATAAGTTCAAATTCCCCTTTGAGTGGGAACTATAAGATGACACAAGGAGTATGAAATATGTGTTTATTGGGTTTAAATGATCATCCGCTTCTCTAAAATGGGACCCACTTGCACTATCCCCATCCAAGATGATTGTTTGGCTAAAACCCAGATTTTCCTTCACCCATTAACTTTTTAAATACTCCACAACCTCTTGTACTTTGTCACAATATAGAGGAACAAATGCATAAATCATTATTTCCCACTTCTACATTTCATTTGAGAGTCCATTCTTGCAAAAATGATCCTTGCTACAAACCCAAATAGTATCCTTGATCAAATCCAAAGTTTTAGAGAGTTTCCCCACAACATCACAATTTGAAACAGGGACCTTACCTAGGTACTCTTTAACATGTTTATTAAATTATATCTTAATTTTTGTAGTTGTTCTCATGTCTCATTCCATTTCAAACAAATGGTATTTCACTTTCATTGAAAAAAAACATCAAACTTGAAAACCAAATGCAATGCCTCATTGGTGCTTTTGTTGATCTATGTGTTAACTTTTCTCAATTCCTCAACTCTTAGTTCAATCTTAAATCTTCATTCATTAGAAATGTCATCATCTATGGAATGGATTTCCTTCCATGTAATTATTTCTTCATGAGCGACTTTAGACATTAGGACATGTAGTATAAGCCTTTCCCATAACTCTTTTATGTACGAATATCCTTTAAATATGATTCATTCATCTTTCTATAACAACTTTGGATTTTAATGAAAATTTCACAGTTTCACCAAATGCATTCAAAAACTTGATTGAAACTCTCTCAACAAGTTCATGCCACAACCATACTAATCAATCTCACATAAGTATGGAAGTGTCTCTTTTTCAATTAAAACTCTTGATAGATCTAGAGGGTTGGCCTCCATTGAAGTAACAGGGTTTAGGAGGCATTCAATGATCCATCACTGGGTCTAAAATAGTTTTTTCGTAAATGGATACTAGATTCTCAATTCCCGAAGTAACTAGAATTGGTAGTGGAATGTTCTAGGAATGAATACAAATTAATTTAAAAACTTCATCAACTCATTTCCCATATTTTAAACTCTCTGATTTATGTTATTTTCGACTTCCCATAGTTATTTCTAGTATTCTATCAATTCATTTACAACTGAATTAAAACAAAACACAGAATAAACCAAAAGGGAAAGTGACACTAGAAGTGATAACGAAGTTCACCCATAATTTGGGCTACGTCTCTAGGATTTCTTAACTACAATCTGATCCCTTATAGAAATGATGCAAATATACATTTTTCAACTTACATCATAAGTGGATTTAAGAACCTGAAATGTGATGCTGAAACGGACTTTTAAGACTCTGATTCATTCAGCGAACATCTTTCCTCTATCTGTAGCATTTGCTCAACATTCTCCGTATATTCGAAAAATTCTTTGTTCGAGTGCATCTGTAAACTCTTAAATGGGCATAATATTAAATAGGAGTCTTCTGCCACCTGACAGATTTATAACTCCAATAATAACCCCTACATGTCTATATCCCTCCAGGGCCAAAAACCTTAAAACAAAATAGAGACAATAATACTTAAAGTTACGAGTCTCACCATGCATATCTTCCTTATCTACTGGGTCTATGTGTTTTTAAATAACCCATAATGGAAAGATTGTATCTGCCCTTGGACAGTGGGCAATATATTTATACCCAAGGATCATTAACTATCTTCCCATAATTAAAATAGAAGATAAATATATATCCATTCGAGACTATGCAATATAAAATATGCATGCACAAAACTTTACCAGATACCAGCTCGACTTGGAGCATCTTTACCATGCCTCCACAGCGTCCAACCATGTGATAATGGTTCAGTGTGTCTGCATAATGAACAAACTTCTTTTTACTTCCTGACGGTAATGAATTTGTTTAATAGTCCCAGGTATCTCAATTCGAGACTGTATAAATAGGATATTTGATCTTCATGGGCTTTACTAGAAAATAGAAGAACACGATCCATAATGTCTCGGCTTGCACCCAATTCAACACAAAGTCTATGGATATTTGTACAGCTCCATTTTACAAAAATTGTGGATAATCTCACCAAGAAGTGGCAACGGGTAAATGCCCTTGACCGTTTCTGTAGAAAAATGAAGGTAGAGGCACTTCAATGGTTTTTTTATTTTTACCATGCTCAACAGTCTTGACAAATGGGCCCATGAAAGAATCTTCATGCCATAGCCCAAGAGATAGATTCAGGTCTCCTCTTACTAGCTCGAATCAACTCCGTATACTTGTGAATGCAGTTGCAAGCCCGATTCAAATGCTTAACAAAGCCAACAAAGACACCCATTATATTTATATAGGTCTGGCTTGTATCATGGTCATAAGATCACGCCAACACCTCAGAAATAGGCATTCTTCCATATCTGGACTTGCCTAATTAGGTAGTCAACTACGCCATTTGACCATTCAATCATAAAGGAAGACAATGACAATTATAATCGTAGTTACATAGACAAAAACGTCCTTTTAAATAAAATATTTGACCATGTTCATCTTTGACCATGTTGTTTCAGGATTATGCATATATAAATATACACTTACAACAACAAAACACAGTATACTATAGTCAATGGCCATCACCATGATTCCACCATTCTCCCTACACACAGGCTTAAACGCTCGACTCTCTCAAGATCGACTCCCTCTCTGTGTGTTATTACCTGAGGATAACCATACGATATCTTCTCAGCTTGATGGCATGATTTGGCATAACCTAACGGGCCTTTACAAACAGGCATCTGTTCTACCGTTTTGTTTTCTTTTTTGTAAGCCATACACAGGTTCGATTTTGCCATCAAATGAGCGTGTGCTCAAACAGATCTCGCAGATCCATTCTTGTTCTTTGCTCCCTGCCCATTCGGGTCCCTTGCTTCCTGGCCGAAGGCCATACCAATGACCCAAAAGCGTCATTTGCTGGTTCGGTACCTCCTTACCAATATACCGTCCTCCGCCATTCATTCCAATGATGAACGCTTTGTTTGCCAATGATACCCTTCTAAACTCGGTAAATCATTTACCAAATAAGTTTATTTTCCCACATTCATGAGATACAAGTTTTATTAAGCCTTTAAATAGGCTTTTAAAATTAACAATAATTGTGGCTTCGGCCATGAAATTCAAATCTTATGTTTGGCTCCGATTCTTGAAGCTAAGTTTGGTTTGGAAGCTCGGCTTGAGTTGGGTTACCATGCAAGTGGGTTGCACTCTGATTTGAGTTGGATTGTCATGTGAGTTGGGTTGCATTGTGGCTTAGAGAAATAGAAAGAATGTGGTGGTAGGCCACATGACTTTTGAGGACCCGCCACGTGGGCTCTCTAATTGTTCCCTAGCTTGTCACATGTCATAATCAAGAGGAACAAAAATAATTGTATGGTAAAAATAGTGTAATTATGAGGAACAAAAATAATTGTATGGTAAAAATAGTGTAATTATGAAATTAATAAAAGTAGAGTTCCCTTCCATCATAAAAGTGGGCTCTCTAATTGTTCCCTAGCTTGTCACACGTCATAATCAAGAGGAACAAAAATAATTGTATGGTAAAAATAGTGTAATTATGAAATTAATAAAACACAGTTACCAAGTAGAGTTCCCCTCCATCATAAAAGTGGGCTCCACCAGCTATGGTTTTCATACCAGCGCTTTTTAAATTATCGATGAAAATGGTGACCACAGTCCTCCGAATCAAACCTCCCCACAAAAAGGCTTTTATCTTCAAAAGTACCAAAAATTATCAATGAAAATGGTGACCATAGTCCTCCGAATCAAACCTCCCCACAAAGAGGCTTTTATCTTCAAAAGTACTAAGAATCCAACTGACCCTGTTACACAACTTTCTGCATCACACCAACGTACAAAACTCTTGCAAAAAGTCACAATCCAACTAAAATTGTACCATGTATATAAAGAGTAAAATAAACTCTGTATCAATTCTATCAAATGACCTATTTACCAAAATAATCATAATCTCTAGTAGCGTCTCTCAACCCCTGCACTGCATGAAGGTTAAGGGATTCTCCTTGTTATCACATAAGGGAAATCATTGTGCTACATACACCTATAAGATTTACAAACAAATTGCACACATGTATACTTACATTTTAGAAACATTATCTATGGATCGTTTGGAAGTACACCTAAATGATGTGACTGAGAAACATACATGTGTGTACAAAAAGTTTGAAATACAAACATTGCCCATATTATTGTGGGACTTAGACATATACAATGTCAAGTATAAACATGTGTAATGAATTTGTTTATCCTAAGATGATTAATACACAATTACCTAAAAGCATAATCAAGGGAACTATAAACATCATAATCAACCTCTGTGTCTCTCAAATCTTTCCCTATATCCGTCAAACTCCAATGTTAACTTGGAGAATTTCCCTAACAAGAGCTTATTTACAATTCACAAATTTGTAACTGTAAGCAAATATCATTTAAAAGTGAGAAGAAACCGAGTCTTTTAAATATGTCTGGGGGTTTCTTTCACCATCTGATTACTCTTTAATTCATACCTCCACAACTCATCTAACTGAGTTAGTTTCCCTAAAAAATCTATCTCAACAAAAAATTAAAATAAGAAATAGCAAATATAAACCCTTCCAAACACAACTTTATCATGTTTCCTTCCCATATTCAATAAGTAAGAATTTCTCTACAATAGTGTTGAAAGTGATAACTAAGCATACTATTTTGTTATATAGTTATGCTTTATCAACTATTCAAATAAACCATTAACCAATAAGGTATGTTTCCTTTGCATGGTTTCCATGTCTGGTAGTAAGTGGTCTCATCTTTTTAACTCTATCTCAATAAAATTTAGATAATTTATTAAATTTCATAAGGATTTCAAAAATAATTCTACATCAAGGAATGTTTTACTTACAAAATAACCCACACAAAGGTTATCCTATGTCAAGGATTCAAACGACAAATTGTGCAAATACAGTGACACTGAAAATAACTCATACCTCTTTGAGAACTATGAGATACACTTACTGAGAACTGGCTAGTATATTGTTGGTATTTAAAACAGCGTCTTGTTTGTATCCTGCAACCCTTAACAAATTTGTGAGACATACCAATCTATGAACCAGTTAAAAACTCAAAGCGTGAAAACATGTCTAATACTAAACAATGCCTTGTTGCCATTTCTATATCTACCACAGAATTGGTCTTTTCAATTGTTCTTATAATCAAGGTCATAGGCATCCATAATATGATTAGTAGTCCAAAATATAGAGGCTACACCACTGGTTAACAAGTACCAAAAATATTTTGTCAATACCAATATTAAATCAGAGCATAACCATACCTCAATCTACCATCTGTGTAAGACTGGTAATCAAACTACAACTGATTCTTCTTGGAGATGCATTACTGAAAATCCCTTGCATTTTATCTGAATGTTTTCTAAGGAAGAAAGGTTGTTCCTTTCATAAAACTATCTCACACTTCAAGTGTCAATGTATTGTGTTCTTCATCTGTGTTGATCCTACAGGGCTAGCGGTTCTAGAACCTTGGCTATTAGAAGCTTGTCTTCTTCCAACGAATTATAGCACCTTCCAATTTCCCTTCACACTAGCCTTCCCACATGGTCAACTCAAACAGAAGAATCAAAACCAAAATCTGATATTTAAAAACTTCAAACTGAAGTATATCACAACTAAAGCAAAGTCTTGTAATCACTTCCTCTGATACCAAATCTAATCCATAAACCGAGTCTAAAACAATTTTTCATAAATGGATACTAGATTCTCAATTCCCGAAGTAACTAGAATTGGTAGTGGGATGTTCTAGGAATGAATATAAATTAATTAGAAAACTTCATCAACTCATTTCCCGTATTTTAAACTCTCTGATTTGTGTTATCTTCAACTTTCCATATTTATTTCTAGTATTTTATCAATTCATTTGCAGCTGAATTAAAACAAAACACAGAGTAAACCGAAAGGGAAAGTGACCCCAGAAGTGATAACGGAGTTCCCCATAATTTAGGCTACATCTCTGAGATTGCTTAACTGCAATCCAATCTCTTATAAAAATGATGCAAATATACACTTTTCAACTTACATCATAAGTGGATTTAAGGAACCTAAAATGTGATGTTAAAACGAACTTTTAAGACTCTGATTCATTCAGCAAACATCTTTCCTTTGTCTGTAGTATATGTTCATCCTTCTCCATATATTCAGGTAATTCACCATTCGAGTGTACCCTGTAAACTCTTGAATGGGCATAATATTAAATAGGAGTGTTTTGCCCCCTGGTAGATCCGTAACTCCAATTATAACCCCTGCAATTGCGTGCATCCCTCGAGGACCAAAAACCTTAAAAACAAAATAGAGACAATAAGACTTAAAGTTACGTGTCTCACCATACATATATTCCTTGTCTACTACGGGTCTCTGTGTTTTTAAATAACCCGTAATGGAAAAATTACATCTGCCCTATCCATTCGAGACAATGCAATATAAGATATGCATGCACAAAACTTTACCAGATACGAGCTCGACTTGGTGCATCTTCGCCATGCCTCCATGGCTTCTAACCATGTGACAATGGTTCAGTGTGTCTGCGTAATGAACAGACTTCCTTTCACTTCCTGATGGTAATGACTTTGTTTAATAATCCCAGGCGTCTCCATTCGAGACTGTAGGTATAGGATATTCGATCTTCATGAGATTTACTAGCAAATAGAAGAACACGATCCATAATGTCTCGGCCTACGCCTAGTTCAACACAAAGTCTCTGGATATCTATACAGCTCCACTTTACAAAAACTACGGATAATCTCACCAAACGTTACAACGGGTAAATGCCCTCAGACCGTTTCTACAGAAAAACGAAGGCAGAGGCACTTCAATGGTTTTTTGACAGTTACCATGCTCAACGGTCTTGACAAATGGGCCCATGAAAGAATCTTCATGCCATAGCCCAAGAGACAGATTCGGGTCTCCTCTTACTTGTTCGAATCAGCTCCGTATACTTGTGAACGCAGTTGCAAGCCCGGTCCAAATGCTTAACAAATCCAACAAAGACGCCCGTTATATTTTTGCAGGTCTGGCTTGTATCATGGTCATAAGATCATACCAACACGTCACAAATAGGCGTTCTTCCATATCCGGCCTTACCTAATTAGGCAGTCAACTACGCCATTCAACCATTCGATCACAAAGGAAGACAACAACAGTTACAACCGCAGTTACATAGACAAAAATGTCCCTGTAAATAAAATATTTGACCGCGTTCATCTTCGACCCTGTTGTTTTGGGATTGTGCATATATAAATATACACTTACAGCAATAAAACGTAGTATACCATGGTCAATGGCCATTACCATGACGCCACCATTCTCCCTGCACACAGGCTTAAATGCTTGGCTCTCTCAAGTTCGACTCCCTCTTTGTGTGTTATTTATTACCTGAGGATAACCATACGGCATCTTCTCAGCTTGATGGCGTGATTCGGCATAACCTAACGAGCCTTTGCAAACAGGCATCCTTTCTACCATTTTGTTTTCTTTTTTTTTTAAAATCCATACACAGGTTCGGTTTTGCCGTCAAACGAGCTTCCATGTGCTCAAACGGATCCCGCAGATCCAATCTTGTTCTTCGCTCCACACCCATTCAGGTCCCTTGCTTCCTGACTGAAGGCCATACCAATGACCCAGAAGCGTCCTTTGTTGGTTCGGTACCTCCTTACCAATATACCTTCCTCCACCATTCATTCCAACGACGACCTCTTTGTTTGCCACTGATACCCGTCTAAACTCGATAAGTCATTTACCAATAAGATTATTTTGCCACATTCATGGGATAGAAGTTTTATTAAGCCTTTAAATAAGCTTTTAAAACTAATTATAATCGTGGCTCCACCCACGAACTTCAAATCTTTTGTTTGGCTCGGATTCTTGAAGCTAATTTTGGTTATACGGTAGGCAAGTTGGTTTGGAAGCTCAACTTGAGTGGGCTATGAGTTGGGTTGGCATGTAAGTTGGGTTGCGCTATGAGTCGAGTTGGGTTGTATTGTGGATTGGAGAAATAGCAAGAATGTGGTGGCAGGTCACGTGATGCCTTGAGGACCTATCACATGGGTCTTTCCAATTGCTCTCCATCTTGCCACATAAAAGCACAAAAACGGTCTCCGTAGCCGGCCCTTTTTAAATTACTGACAAAAACGGTGACCATAGTCCTCCAGATCATTCAATATGTTGAATTAAATTGGCTACCTAGTACCTCAGAATTACCTTTGAGACCCTATCCTTTTCCTTTTGTGTCATGGTATTTTGGTACATGTACGTAAGTTAACTCATTACTCCAACTATGCTTGGCTTGGGAAGTACAATATCTTACACATTATAGTTTCTTACATCATTTTCCTTCTTATTCTTGGTAGAAGTTGAGGTGGAGATCTCAATATGAGTTTGACCCACATCATCATTCGTGAAGCTTTTGGATTTGTCACTTTTGGGGCTCTTCCTCAAAAAAATTGATACAACCTCAACATTTGGTACTTCCTTGACAACATGTATCTTCCTTTTATTGACAGGGTTATCCACCCATAAAGGCCTTGACATTGACATTGACCCAGTCAACAAGAGTATTATCATATTTGTCTCCTATGGAGGGGATAGGGGTGGAAGGAATGATTGACAAAATTTGTTTATTGGATGGGTTATCATTGGTGAGATGAAGATAAGGATTAATACAATAATTTGGTGGAAGATTTGAATCAACATTTGACAAATGTGTTTGAACAGTTGCAAAGACTACATTTAACAAAGGACTATTGACCCAAGTAGTTTTTTTCCCCGACAATTAAGTGGCATTTTCAAATTACTGACAAAAACGGTGACCATAGTCCTCCGGATCATTCAATATGCTGAATTAAATTGGCTACCTAGTACCTCAGAATTACCTTTGAGACCCTATCCTTTTCCTTTTGTGTCATGGTATTTTGGTACATGTACGTAAGTTCACTCATTACTCCAACTATGCTTGGCTTGGGAAGTAAAATATCTTACACATTATAGTTTCTTACATCATTTTCCTTCTTATTCTTGGTAGAAGTTGGGGTGGAGATCTCAATATGAGTTTGACCCACATCATCATTCGTGAAGCTTTAGGATTTGTCACTTTTGGGGGCCTTCCTCAAAAAATTTGATACGACCTCAACATTTGGTACTTCCTTGACAACATGTATCTTCCTTTTATTGACAGGGTTATCCACCCATAAAGGCCTTGACATTGACATTGACCTAATCAACAAGAGTATTATCATATTTGTCTCCTATGGAGGGGATAGGGGTGGAAGGAATGATTGACAAATTTTGTTTATTGGATGGGTTATCATTGGTGAGATGAAGATAAGGATTAATACAATAATTTGGTGGAAGATTTGAATCAACATTTGAAAAATGTGTTTGAACGGTTGCAAAGACTACATTTAACAAAGGACTATTGACCCAAGTAGTTTTTTTTCCCTGACAATTAAGTGGCATTTTCAAATTACTGACAAAAATGGTGACCATAGTCCTCCGGATCATTCAGTATGTTGAATTAAATTGGCTACCTAGTACCTCAGAATTACCTTTGAGACCCTATCCTTTTCCTTTTGTGTCATGGTATTTTGGTACATGTACGTAAGTTAACTCATTACTCCAACTATGCTTGGCTTGGGAAGTACAATATCTTACACATTATAGTTTCTTACATCATTTTCCTTCTTATTCTTGGTATAAGTTGAGGTGGAGATCTCAATATGAGTTTGACCCACATCATCATTCATGAAGCTTTTGGATTTGTCACTTTTGGGGGTCTTCCTCAAAAAAATTGATACAACCTCAGCATTTGGTACTTCCTTGACAACATGTATCTTCCTTTTATTGACAGGGTTATCCACCCATAAAGGCCTTGACATTGACATTGAACCAGTCAACGAGAGTATTATCATATTTGTCTCCTATGGAGGGGATAGGGGTGGAAGGAATGATTGACAAATTTTGTTTATTAGATGGGTTATCATTGGTGAGATGAAGAGAAGGATTAATACAATAATTTGGTGGAAGATTTGAATCAACATTTGAAAAATGTGTTTGCACGGTTGCAAAGACTACATTTAACAAAGGAGTATTGACCCAAGTAGTTTTTTTTTCCCCGACAATTAAGTGGCATTTTCTTTAAAAATATGCACAATCAATTTAAAAAAATAGTCACAAACATCAAAACTACCAAGAGGTTGAGAAGATACATTATCTTCTTTATTAAGATCTATGGAAAGAATTACTTTGATCATTTTATTTGAATCATTGCTACAATGAGAGTTTATACCGTCTTTTTCTTCCTTTGTTTTCAAAATCTCCACTTTTATGTCCAAGGAATATTAAAAGAGAACATTTTTTGGCAAGTTTATTCTACACATTTTGACCTTTTTCACAGTGATCTCTTGATTGTGTTTGAATTTTTAGATGGCAAAGATGTAGAAGCCATCTTTTCACAATTGATCAATTTCCTCTTAATCCATTTTTTTTTAATAAGAACATGATTAGATCACTCTTCAATTGAATTTTAATCACTATAATATAAGTAAACCCCTGAACGTGGCTGACTAAGAATACATGCTTCCCAGAAAAGAGGGAGAGTCAACTAGGTCTTCATCATCAATAAGACCAACAAGGACATTAAACACACTATACATGACAATTTTCTCGAAAGTCATTTGACTCTTTTGTTTTCTTTTAACTTCACAATTAGACCAATAATCCTTTAAGGAATGGGACATGGCTATACAGTGTCCCAATAAAAGCTTTCATCTTACCTCTTCCACCATATGACAAATGAGCCTTATAAAATTTGAGGGTCATCTTAATTATTTTAGTATACAAATTCTTGGCAAACAACACATCTTTACATGAATAAAACCAAAATTTTATTTGAGGTCCATCTCACTTATTTCAGCAGAGAATGCATCCTTACATGAATCAAAACCAATATTTATGATAACACATCCTTAACCCATATCATGTTTTTATAATAAAATTTAATGAAGTTCAAACAATTGTTTAATATCTTTAACATGAAGTAATTGTCCATAAAAAAAATGATGATATTGTTTGCACATTCCATAACCTAGACTCCATCAAGGATGATAGAAATGTCATTGTACATCCAAACACTCCTAGACATTCCGCAATTTTGATCAATAGGATTATCATATCAATGACTATGTCATATAAATATGAGTGAACCCGGATCGTAGAAAACCATTTTATACTTCCCTCCTTGAGCCAATGTATGTTGATATAATTTAACCTAACGGAAAGATCTTCATCCCATAATTTATTTTGCGTTTGGTAGGGTTAATAACTTGGGGGAATCTTCCACCACAATTCTAGGGAATTGGTCTTGAGCTCTAAAAATCACTTTTCCAGCCATAGACACGATTTAGTGTATATTAGGTTGTAGTGTTTAGTGATTGCAAGGACAAGTTTGGGGCTTTGAAAAGTAATGGGAAAACCAAAGTTGATTTCCAAATACGCAAATGAGAGTTACCATTCACACAAATCGTCTAAATCGGCATGCCCCACAATGATGTCTATATTTTATTCAACTACTAATCAGAGAGACTTCCATTGTGTCATGTCGTTGGTACTTGAACCTCATGAAGCAACCATGCACTCCAAAGCAATACAAAGCCTAGGAGTATATGCGACAATAGCAAGTGAATGGAAAGGAAGGGAATGCATAAGTGGAGATAGGTAGCGTGAGAAAAAATATAGAGTCCTTAGAGGGAAATTACAAAGGAATGGAGTTTGCAAAGAGGAAAATGATAGGGAGAGTGATATTTTATAGAGAAATTTTGGGGAATAAAAACTTAAATGTGGTAGGGGAAATAATTAATACACGATCCTAGAGTTCCAAAAAATGTTAAGTATGAAAAGGTAAAGGGGGGTAAACATGTGATATTCATGAAGAAATATGAAGATTATGATCTCCCAATGATTCCAACTTTGGGAAGATAACGAAATTTTAGTTTTGTGTTGTTGAAATCGAAGATGAATGGACAATGAAGATAAACAAAAAGTTCATACCGTTGTGATGAGTGATGATTTAGCGAATTTTTTAATGCAAAAGTGATGAACATTGCGGAGAGTTGAAGAGAATTTGGACTACCAAGAAGACCACAGTCACGAAAAAATTGATGATTCCATAGGGATTAGTCAATTTTCAAATTGATCAAGAAAATTGAAAACTCATGGCTTGTGTGGTTGTACACAAAGACCATGAAATTCAAAAAACTAACAATTTCATGCCTTGGATAATTTTATTATAGAGGAATCAAGAATAGTAGAGATTTGTGGTCGTGAAGGAAGTCCACAAGGCCCAAAGAATTCTAATAGTTCCAACAAATTGATACTTAAAAAAAATTACTTCAATAAAAATGAAAGTCAAAAGTTGCAAGGATCATTGGTCACTTTCGACGTACACAAGTGCCATAATAACCCACTAAATTTAACAAACAAATACTTTAATAAAAAATGGACCTTTTTTACAAACACAGAGTATGAAAAACATCTTCTAGGATAATAAAAAATGGACTTCATGGGACTTGAGGAGATGGGGAAAATTCAAAGAACTAAAAGTTTTTAAAATGGCGTATCAAAAATGTATGAAAAGTTTGAAACAACACCATCGGAGGGGATCATGTATGACATTGATAATACATGTTTATCTTTGATAAAGCCCCATATAGTTGACAACAAGATAACCACAAAGTCATGTTCAAGCACACTACACCTACCAACCAACTTAATTTACATACATACATACATATAACTCAAAATGCATGCACACACAGAAAGGTAAATGTAAGTAGCTCACTTTAAATGCTTTGCATATTTAGCTATTTTATTTCCCTGAGGATCTCTTGCCTCAGAGTCTGCTTTTGATTGGCAAACTTTTGATACATATAATGCCTTTTAAGTTTACCATGCCTCACAAGTATTATCAATGTCAGGTGATCGATACCCAACATTGTTATTTTAAAGTAATTACAGCTTTCCTAGTGCAATAGTTTAAGTATATTGAAGTTGCCTCATTAATGATGAATTATGAATTTAAAATATGCATTAAGAGTCCACCAAACATTTAGGCAAGAATATTCAACCATAGAATGCTAGACCACTAACGAAAATCTTGGCACAAGAACATGATGCAAACATTTCATATACCTTTCCATAGAGTTTTGAAAATGCCTTACCACAATTTCATGAGAATAATTGCGGACAAGCATCTGAAAACTGGTTATATTACATTTTAAAACAATCATAAATAGAATTACAAGAGACTATAACCAAAGTCACAACAAAGTTGAGCACGAAGGTAGGTATAAAAAAATTGATATTGGAATTTATGTAAAGAAGGGATGTTGACCTACACTGTCTAAGATCTACATGATAAATTAAGGAAAATCCTACGGAAAATTGATTATCAAAAAATACCTTTATAAGCTAACTTCGATGAGTCCATAAAACGATAGTAGCCTAAAATTTCAAAGACATTAGTAGGCAATTCACCATGTAAACAAACAGGGTAGAGTCAATGCAGTCAAAACGAGTAGAAGATCCAAAAGATGAAATATTTTACCTCTGATCCATCTCAATGAATCTAATTGAAATAATTGTATTAAAAAGTTGAGTCTGAAAAATCCTATATTGAAGTAGACAACAAATGCAAATTATGAAGGCAATGCATGTGCTAAGTTAGGAGAAGCATAATTGCAATAATTGTAGTCAGAGCTTTTAGGCTTCATTCATGGATTCCATACAAGTTTTAGCCATCAATTCCAATCTTCTTGTTATGTTGGCATACTGTTGTAATCTAATTTTCTAACTATGCTGAAAGAACACATTTTAGACCCCATGCATGTTTACATTGGTGAACCAAACATAGTAATGTAAGGAAAGTTGTATGTCATTATTCATGGAAAGCAATTTTGATTGTCACAGCAATGAGAATACACCTAAGAAAAGATGAACAACCAAGTCAAAGCTAAGAGACATGAGAAAGGTTTTTAAGGAAAAAGCATTCAACTAATATCGATATCAAGTAGATACTTGTCAGAATCATAAGTTGACTTGTTATTAGCAAAAAATGGACAATAGGAAGTATCACACGTTGGATCTGAAGTTGGAGAAGTGATGTCTACTACCAAGCAAGATTGGGAGTTGATCGTTTATACTTGTACAAGAAAGTACGGTTAATTCGACCACTTAATTGC
This sequence comes from Torreya grandis, assembly GCA_037957365.1. Lineage (NCBI taxonomy): Eukaryota > Viridiplantae > Streptophyta > Pinopsida > Cupressales > Taxaceae > Torreya > Torreya grandis. The sequence continues at coordinate 801,977 of JARHVA010003593.1, read as the reverse complement.
CCATTAAAGAAAAAAAATGTAGAGTTAAGTGAAACACTACTAAGAAAGAAGAGAACTGACTCAAAACTATCTTTGATCTCTAAACCTGCTAGGTTTGGTGGCAAACCCAACTAAGACCCAACAACACATTAAATAGGAATTCTATTGGAAAGTCAATGGTATAACTGAAGATAAGGCAAAATTAGAGCACTTCCCTTGGACATTGCAAGATTGCAATTAAATGATTCAACCGATTAAAAACAAAGGATAAAAAAACATTAAAGTAACTTGAAACAACATTTACCAAAGAGTTTTGCAAGTGCCATATTGATGCTCAAGTCATGAATGAACTCACTTGTATAAAACGAGGGAAAACCAAATCGTTAAAAGACAACAAAAGAATGTTAAACTTAGTGCAAATGTTACTTAATCCAATAGGAGATGATATTAAACAATAGAAAGTAATTCCAAAAATTTTAAGGGTTATACCAACATCTAAGTATCCCGATACGTATCAGCAGATGTTGGATGTAGAGCAGCTGAACTTTATAAAGAAAAGGGAGGATAAAGATGAACATGAATTAAAATTATAATAAATTATAAAATAAGAAAAAATATAAGAATGTAAAATTGGGGAAAGTAGGAATATTGTACTTGTAATACAAAAGTGAAAGGCATAAAGAAGAAGAGTACCTCATAAAATACTAGTGATATTAGTGAGTTCCAATTTAATCTAAAAAGTAATAATGGTGATAAGCAATGGATGATAGTGTAAAAAACATCATCCAACGAAGGCTATAAGAATTAGAGAAACCAAAGATCTTCTAATAGTAGTAGTGAGAGTTGAAGGCCAAGAACACCATTCATGAGGGGCAAAAAGGGTAGAATTGTTAATCAATGTTGAATATGTAATAAATGGGGGCACTTTGGAAATGAATGCACCAACACAAGTCTGAAAATTAGCAATGAATGTGCTCCTAGTGACCATGATAATGAGCATTGTCTTAAAATGAAATTATCCAATATGGTTGAAATAGAAAAGGAGGAAAAAGATAAGTATCTATTCATTTTCAACTTTTTGCAACTAAGAAAAGAGAAATGGATATGTAAATTGAAAAACAAAGCATTCAAGATGTTATCCAAGATATTAAGAATATAAACTATCAAGAGGATCAAGTGGGGTGGGTATACAAAACTGCACCTCCACCAGCGACATGAATTAGATAACCTTGCACAAGATGCAAAAAAAAATGAAGAAAATGAAAAAAAACAATCATATACTGTAACAAACCGTTACACCAAAACCTCGAGGCATTAGTAAAATCCACCCATTAGGATCATAACATCCCACCATGCTTTCGAAGCCCAAACTTTAAGTTGTATTTGCACCCGTACACCAGGGTCCCTCGCATGTATGAGCCTCAAACGAACACTGTCATGCCAAGTTAGCCACCCGCTCCGTAACTTGAACTTGGGTGGAGGCTCTAATACCAAATGTAACGAACCATTACACCAAAACCTCGAGGCGTTAGTGAAATCCGCCCATTAGGATCATAACATCACACCACACTTTCAAAGCCCAGACTATGCGTTGTATTTGCACCCGTACATCAAGATTCCCCGCATGTACAAGCCCTAGAACATTGTCATGCCAACATAGCCACCCGCTCCGTGACTTCAACTCAGGTGGAGGCTCTAATTCTAGATGTTATGATCCACACTTATAATATTTGAAAATAATGCAGAATATAATGTAGATCAACACAACACAATAGATATTGGTGGGCCAAGATGCCCAAATATTCAATATATGCAAAAATAGAAAAAAATTAAGGCAGGGCAGCTTTATACAATACTTCTTTAGGAAGGAATAACTCCACAATGTCTCCTCGAGGGAACAACCTTCAATATCCTCTTATAATAGAAGACTCAACACTTACTTTATTCATTTACGACATCCACCTCTTTTATATAGACATTTAAATAAACTAATAGATGGGTAACTTCTTAATCCCAATGTAGGCCGACCATTACCCAATGCACTAATTCCACAAGTTACTCATTTATCCTAATATATTGGACCCATATAATTAACTAAAGAGAATGTGTGCCACATGTCAGCATCTTTATCAACCCATATGTATTAATATATCATATCCCTAGGTACACAGCATTTCTTCCCTCCTTGACATGTTTCATCCCCGAAACATAAAAAGAAACCGAATAATGAATGTGTTTCAAATCATTGCACACTTGTCTCCAAGCTCAATCATCCAACCACCCGTATGTGATCTTGGTAGGTGATAGCTCTCCAACCTTGTGTCTAAATTCCATCATGCCACTCTAATTCTATTCAAGATCATAATTATACCACCTTGGTATCCATGCATAATCATTCCTCCTTTGATTCTCTATACCATATTCCATTATGCTACTCTTATTCCATGCATGACCATAGTAGTTATTATGCCATGCATAGTCATAGTGATTTTCCCATTGATTCCATGTTTCATATGTCGTTGCGCCACTTTTATTCCACAACTAACCATAGCAATTCTTTTTTCACTTCCATGCATAGCCATAGTGATTGCTCCACTAATTCCTTGTGCAACCATAATCATTGATACTCTAATTTCTTGTATAGCCAAAGTAATTGTTTTTATGAGTCACTCAATGGCTCCATGATTGTTGTCTCTCATGATGATGTGGGTGTTTATATACCTCAAATTTTCTGATACTTTGACCTTATCAACCTTTTCATCTACCTCTTCCACCTTTTGCTTTGGTGGTTCCTTTGTTTCTTGAGTAGATGAAATGTTATTCTTTGCTTGTATTGTTTCATCGTCTATGTTTTCATCTGAATCTTTCATATGCCCTTCTTCCCCTAATTCAATCTCATCTTCATGATCTACCTTGATTTTTTTGTCTTTCCAACTATTATATCCTGTGAAATGACATTTTTCCTATACCAAAACTTCATGAACTTGTTCTAAACATTAATATTGATTGTTCCCAAAGTTTCTAACCATGAATATCCAAGAATCATATTCACATCATCCATATCCAAAGCATAAAAATTTGAATGCAAAACATATTTGTCCATAGTGAACTTCAAATCTTCAAAAACTTAGATATTATGACCATCTATTTGAGCCTCATGATATTGCTTGCTTGAACATGTAGATGTTGAGCCACAACCATGTTAATGAAGTTATACTTGTTAGTAGGGTTTATAGACACAATGACCTTTTGAATGCATCCATACAACTAAAAAAATAACTCTGATTTCTTTGGAGCCAAACTATTTGAACCCTTATCATCCAATCCTTCTTCCTCTTCGATATCATTTGTAGCTTACCATCATCATCATTATATATTGTTTCTTTGTCTTCATCACATTATGCTCTTCCTCATTTCCCTCATAAAAGTTGTTTTCTTCCTCTCTTTCCACATCATGATCCTCAACCTCTCCTAAATCATCGGTAGCTACTTCCTCATTATCTTCTTTTTCTTTTTCTTCATATGCACTCTCTTCTTTTTCGTTATCATCATCAGTGTCATTTCCCCACATGCCCATTTTTTTCTACAATATACTTTTCCAAACTATTTTCCCACTGTTTGTTATTTATTTGACCCATGATTTAGAAGAGAGAAAAACAAAACTAGGGTTAATGATAAAACCCTATAATTTATATAACTCATGCAAAACTCATCAAAATAGTCTCAAATTTTGACTGTAGCTTCCCCTTATGATAGTGTTACTGTAGTAAAACTTTGTGAAAAAAATTCAAAATTTTCGACTTGTAAAATGAATTTATGAAAAATCATAAAATCGCAATAAATCTCTCAAAACATTTCACAAAATTATGAAATTTTGTCTGTAGTTTTCATGTATGTTGATACAATAACAAAACAAAATTCGCAAATTTTTTTAAAAAAAAAAAAAATCATTATATCTCTACAAATATTACGAAATTATTACAAACTCTAAAATATCAATAACTCCCTCAAAATTGATCATAAAACCTTAATTTTTTTTACTTCTTTAAGATATTCTTTATCTGCAATAAAAAGATTGTGCAAAAATTCATAACCAATTTTAAGATATTAATGATTCCACAAAACTAAGGTTTCACCCCACACAAATTGCCCAAATCAAAGCTCTGATACCACTTGTTATGATCCACACTTATAATATTAAAAATAATGCAAAATATGATCACACAACACAATAGATATTGGTGGGCCAAGATGCCCAAATATTTCATATATACAAAAATAGAATACTCTTAAGGCAACATCATACAATACTCATTTAAAAAGTTATAACTCCACAATGTCTCTTCGAAGGGACAACCTCCAATATCCTCTTACAATAGAAAACTCAATGCTTACTTTATTCTTTTATAATGATATTCATCTATTTTATATAGACCTCTAAATAACTAACAATAGATAAGTAACTTCATAATCCCAACATAAGCTGACCATAATCCAATGCACTAATTTCACAAGTTACTCATTTATCATAATATATTGGACCCATATAATTAACTAAAAAGGATGTATACCACATATCAGCGTCTCCATCAACTCATATACATTAATATATCATATCCTTAGATACATAGCAATGTTATAATCTTGATGCGCCAATTTCACTAACGCCTCGAGGTTTTGGTGTAACAGTTCGTTATATTTGGTATCAGAACCTCCACTCGGATTCAAGTCACAGAGCAGGTGACTACACTGGCATGACAGTGTTTATTTGGAGCTCATACATGCAACGGATACTGGTGTATAGGCACAAATCCAGCGCGAAGTTTGGACTTTGAAAACATGGTGAGATGTTATAGTCCTGATGCGCATATTTCACAAATGCCTCCTACAATAGAAGACTCAATACTTAATTTATTCCTTTTTAATGATATTCACCTCCTTTTTACAGACCTCTAAATAACTAACAATGAGTGGGAAATTTTCTAATACCAATGAATGCTAAGCATTACTCAATGCATTAATTCCACAAGCTACTCATTTATCCTAATAAAGTGAACCCATATAATTAATTAAAGGGGATGTGTGCCACATGTCGGCATCTTCATCCACCCATATACATTAATATATTATATCCCTAGGTACATCGCATATACAGTGGTTAATATCACTGCTTCATGTAACTATGCTCACAGTACCAGTGAAACTACTCATACTCTGCTTGCCACAATTGTCCCATGCCCAAACAATCCAGCCAATGAACAAAATACAACAGCCAGTGGAGGAGAAATGTGGTGTATTACAAAAGGATGTTGTTATCAAAATAACTATAGAAATAGGTGATATGGTTCTTCCGAATGCTTTGATTGACGGTGGGTCAGGTGTACATATTCTACCCGCAGCAAAATTAGAAAAAACACTAACTTTGGATTTAAATGAGCAAAACAATAACGAATTGTTCAACGTGGTATTCCATTAGATCAAAAGATAATAGCAAGAAAATGAATAAATGCGGTATTTGTAATAAAAAAATTGGGAAGTGTATTAACATTATGATGCAATACTTGGCTGTTCATGGTTATATCAAGGTTATCCGTGATCGGAAACATAAAACTTGCAATTAAAATTGGTAAAGCAGCACTAACAATGGACGTAGACTGACCCCATATAGATAGAGGGAAGGGACCCCTATCTATATATGGCCTGACGGCCTCCACTATGCATTTATGTTATGCTCCCTTTCTCTCCATATATGGAGATAGATTGAGGGTAAGAGATAAAATAATTGGAGAACAGTCTAGTGATTCCAATAATGAATTTGACCCTGACTAAGAGGGTGTATTACATTTGGATGAATGTCCAGAAGTCAACGGGTACACCCAAGAGGCAAATGGGATGATATGAAATGTTGAAACCTTCATACTTAGTCAATTGTATTAGAATAAAACCATTAACATATGGGAGAAAACAAATGTGATCGGTGACAACCGAACAGAATCAGCAACCAGTGACTGTGGAACAACAGCGATTGGTGCTCATCAGACAGAAGCAACCACCTGATATTGATTTATAACTGCAAAAAAGAAAATTGATATGAATCCTGGTCGCCAAATGACACAGCTCAACCATCACTGCAGTGTTGAACAGAAAACAAATAACAATCACCAAAAAAAGAAGAGAAGAAAAATTGCGGCAGGTAATTAATCCTTGTGGACCTATAAATAAGCACCACATGTTGAACAGTTCACAAGATAGTCAAGTAGTAAACAACAATATTCAATTTTATTGAACAACCACTGCCGACTAGTGAGCACACCCAGCCACTGCCAATCAACATGCCCTTACTACGCACACCAAAAGACTAAACATAATATTAATGAAGAAATGTGAATGGTCACCTGAAGAGGTGCCAACCTGAAGAAAACATCCAAAAAAGGCGAAACAAATACAAGGTGGTATATGAGTGATGCATTCGCAGCTTTGCAAAGGAAGAAAATACTGAACTTTGAAAATCATTCATGCAACTATAAACAAATCATAAAGGATCAGATTTTGTGCTGGTTAGAAGTGAAGAAACAAAGTGGCATTGGTCGTAACGGCTGTAGCAGTATCTTGCTCCTTAGCTCCAAGAGTAGATAGTCAGAAGACTTTCTAGTTTTTTTTGGCAGGGTTGGGGATGGGATAATATAGGCAGCATATAGGGTATGTGGGTGCATTTAGTATGTAGTTGAGCACCAAGACATTAAGTCTGCTTAGGCTATTAACTCGTTCTAATTTAGTTGGTATATTGGAAGGGTATCATCAAAGGTTGCATCATATACAGGTAAACTCATTCCAAGTTGGGAAATAATTATACGAGAACAAGCTTTATCAATCTATTGCTATTTACTGTTATCATTTGCATACATAGCTGTGATTCGTTGCTTTTATATTCTATTATCTATTTATGTTGTCATACTGCTGTACTGTAGCTTCCTAAGCTGTAAGAACACACATTAGACCCTATGCATGATTACACTTCCCTCAGTCAATCACTAAGATTTTGGATAAGTTTGACTTAACATGCTACATTTTGCTAAGCTAAAAGATACCATTAGTAAGGGTACACGCACTTCAAAAGGTTCTCATGGTATGCTATCATTCCCTATTTCTGAGACCTGTGGATCAAATCCATTCACAGCTTTAGAAAATGTTACCAGATAGTCAACTACAGACAGCTGTCACAGTGCTACTAAAAACGTAGCTTAGCTCTAACCCCTAATAAAAGGGTATCAAAATCTAACATCCAACAGAACCCAAAAGATATGAATGCATCTAGTTAATATAGACCAAGTTGTCAGCTGAGCTAATAACAATATTCTAGACTACCGTTTATAAGTTAGAAGTTAGAACAGACAAATGAAAATCATGGAAAGTTTTCATCCCCTTAAGAAACATGAACAAACAAAATTCTGCCATGCTTGGCTATATATCTGCATATACGGACTAGCACTAAACCTGCTTAGAAAACCCATCTTAACTAAAAACTGAATTATTTGTTAAGTTACACCCTTGACATTTCAACATTTTTTATAATCATATAATGCATGTTAAAGAGACTCCACTAACAGAAGAAATATCAAACTGCCAGGCCATACTTGATGTGGTTCATAACTCCTCAAATACTAGGATTTTCTGGTGCCAACAGCAGGAGCAACATCCTCTACCAAATATGGCAAAATCATAGAATAAAAATTAATTTCAAGATACATGGAATAAACCAATGCTTGTGGCTATAATACGTTGTAATGAAGTACTCTGTAATTCTAGAGTTAGGAGTAACTTTTGTTCCAAAACACGTGGATAAACTCCTCTACCAATTGCATCGCTTATATTTCTAACAAAGAGCTGACAATATGGAATCCATGATCAGGAGGAAGAGGAGCATTTCCTGGCCGCAGTGAAATAGCTACTTGCAGACCTGGAACATAGCGAGAAACATTTGATAATCAACATGATATGCATTATTTTTGATATGGAAACAATGGAAATGTAATATACCATCAAGAAACAGAAATTTTAATATAGGTTGACAAGATATGATAATTGATGAGTTAACATGTATTCCACAGCTTAAGCCTACAACTTTACACTCTTAGAAGAATGAAAAGTATCTTGTAAAATCTATGAAAGGAACCTAAAGATTCAGCATAAAAAATCTGCTCATGTTGTAGTATCCTACTCTTATGCACTTGATTCTCTGGAAAAAACAGAAAACTAATACTCGTTACAAATTCTATCTCCCGAGTGACATATTGAAAAATATGTAAAATCGTCACTCTTCTCTATAAAAAGTTTACAGGTTCAGATATAAGAAAGACACCACAATATGCGAGCAGTTTCATATTGCTTAGGGCTTGGCATTAAATACGATAGAACCACCACGATCCAACTGAAGCTAAGACAAGTATGCTGTTGAAGAGGTATAAGTATTTGAGAAATCAAGTAAATTGTTGACAAAAGCTGCTTTGTAACCTTTTGCTCAATATGCTAAATTGTTACGGTTTATTGCGACAAACTCTAAAGCTAAATACTCTCCATATATGCTAATAAATAGCCCATGTAATGCAATACGGCCCAATATTGACACCAAAAAGATGTTGCTTAATGTGATGAATTATTTTTTCTCTAACCAACCAACCTCCAAAGGGACGGAATACAATCTAGTTGATGTCATACATGACATGGTATAGCATAGAATGTTAGCGCTACAATTTATTACTTTGTAGTGCCTATTAAATTAGCAAAGTCCCCCAGCATATCTGCTGAAACTAATCCGTATGTATTTCCCCAAAGATAAGTGGATGGCCCTGTCCAAGTCAAACCAATTCAGCAATTCCTCTCATGAAACAAAATGAGACATCAGCCTTAAAACATTTTATTGATTTCATATCATAGAACAGTACAACTCATTTCTGTGACACTGCTGAAACCAAATTTCGATTCCTTTGTTCCAAAATTGTATATTCAAATTTCAGTGGCACAAAGTCCGAAGGACATCAGGGGCAGAAAGTTGCCTGACTTCTCTTCTGAAAAACCTATTTGAACACAACAGGACCTTTACACAATGTTTCCGAAAACGTCATGTTTCTTTCCCTTTATCTTCTTTTTATGCTTACAAGTTACAATTACATTTGGTTACAAAGAGTTATTCAGTTATAAAACTATCCAATCGATTCTATTGCTCAGCTTTTGATGACTGAGATTCTGTATTTCTGAGACCGGGTCATTGAACTCTTCATCCATGGGTCATTGAAATGTTTTCTCAAATGCACCAACTTCAAATTGTTTGTTTCTTTTCTATAATTATCTAAGTGTCCTTTAATCGATCTATTGACATAATAAGTATACAAAACACTTTGGTCAAGCTTATCTTTACCAAGCTCCTTTCTCATGGTGACTTTGAATGACTGACTTCTTCCAAATCAAAATAAAAAAGTGAGTCCTTTTTTCAATTTCTGGTTCATAAGAATTCAATGGAAGCAAGTTTATCAGCGTTGTACTTTAGCATTTGTCATGTCCAAAATTTCCGTCCCCAAAAACCAAGTAATACACAGTAAAAAAAAAATTGTTAAAAAATATTTAATTATACTTATTGTTTAGTTGTTGCTCAACAACATACGACACGAGGAAGTGTGAAATAAATAATTTATTAAGTGATTAATTAATTTTTTTATTTATTTAACCCACAACCATACTTTCCAAGTTTCCATAATTGTGACATACAAACATCTCTAAGAGGGAATTATGTTCAAAAGAGGTTTCTGAAATTTCCACACCGCTAAGGATCTATCTAACATCTTCGTATCATCCTTTTTATGAAATAGGTACAAAATTTATTAAGTGATTAATTAATTTGTTTATTTATTTAACCCACAACCATACTTTCCAATTTTTTATAATCATGATGTACAAACATCTCTAAAGGGAATTATGTTCAAAAGAGGTTTCCAAAATTTCCACACCATTAAGGATCTATCTAACATCCTCTTATCATCCTTTTTACGAAATAGGAACATACTAACACTAATAGGTATAACTAAGATATCCTAACAAAAGGGTCTCTTTTAATTATACTTTCATTTTTTTACTTTGAATGTATGAAGACAAACTATCATTCTTCTAAGGTCAAACATATGCAAGTAAAACAATAGTAAACCTAAGTTACAAGGTACATTTGATAGGGCTACCACCCTATGGCTATTTGTAATGTCCCATTTTCCGAATTAATAATTAAGGGGACCCGAAGCCTATCTTTTATTTCCTATAGGCTTAAGGAAATTTAATGAGAAATAATTTTAATAATAATTCATTTAAGTTTTCCAAAGTTACTTTATGTTATAACATAGAAAAAAGACACTTAGGTGTATTATTATTAAAAGGGACTAAAAAGCTATACTAATTACATAACCCATATATATATATATATATATATATATTAAAAGGCCAAAAAGATAATAATTGCCTAAAAGTGTTTTAAATGCTTTTTAGGGTTAGGAAGAAATTGGAAAAAAGTGAAATTGATAAAAGGACAAGTGAGGCAAAAAGGGATTATTATTGATTATTCATTATTCATGATTGAATCCAGAAATCTTTGAACTTCTGCTTTTGAGTACGAATGCCCTCCATTGCAATAGGTTTGAAGACGAAAAACCTCCAATCTTCAGAGGTAACTCCATTCATGGGTTGCAATCCACAGATAATCAGATTATTTTCAGACTCTAGAACAGCTAAAGCCATAATCAATTTTCCAGGTGTGCAAAGATGAAAAAGGGTAATAAAAGATAGAGTTTTAGCATTCTAGGGTTGCCGTACAAGAGCCCCACTTCTAGCATCTTTTATTGGTTGAGCAGCCCTTGTAACTATTGGCATCATCATCCCTCAGCTGGGGTCACCTCATATGTCTGTCGTACACTCCAAAACCGAGGGTTTTGTTGGTTGGGTCCGTCATACACCTCTATTGGGTGACTATAACACACTGTACACCCTGCTGGACTGTGGCAACTATAGCACTTAGGGTTCTAGTGGACTATCGTACCATTTCAGTGGTTGTACCAGTTACAATAGAAAATTGCAAACCTGTTCTAGGGCAGGGTTTGTAGAATCTCAGAGAATAAATTGGTATTTAGATCTTTAATGCAATTTGTACCTTCCATAATTATTTTCAAAATATTTTTGATGTATTCAATTGATTGAAATAAGAGTACACTTGTGAGGACAATCCGAATGACGTTGAAAGAATCCATGCCAAGTATAGCCCAGGCTTTACAGAATGTGAATCTAAATAAGGCAAACCAAGGAGAAGGAAGCTCATCAACCGATGAGTGGGTCTCAATCACCCCACCTAAAACTTTCCATGCAAAATTCCTACAGAAAGAAGATCACCAAGAGGAGGGAGAGCCTCAACAACTTTATAAATGTAATGAGTTTGCAGTATATCATGCGAAATATGAAAAACTTGGCCTTGCAGTGCAACAAGCCCTCACTTTCAGAGAGTTATGTGATCTAAAAATGAGAAACAACACTAAAAGAAGAAAGATAAATCAGTCAGATCAGCCACGGAAAGATATTCATCAGCGGTTGGGTAAGATTACCCTTCCTACTTATGATGACTCACACAAATGTTTAGCTAGGTCTTGGTTACAAAAGTTGGACACTTCTCATTGAATCCGATATATGAGGAAGAGGCAATCAAATTTGCTACTCTCGACTTGGAAGGAGTGGCACAAGTGGTGGTACCATGGCATGTTATGCAAGGACATGGATTTATTTCTACATTACAAGAATTCAGCCAAAAGTTAACAGAAATGTTTGATAGAAAAAATCTAGAGATCCATTTTAGGGAGTTAGCCCAACTCAAACAAGAGGGAATAGTGGACAGCTACATTGCTGATTTTTAGAGGTTATCCATGATGGTGATAGATGTGACTAAAAGAAGACTAGTGGTCTTATTTGTTGCAGGATTCGCTGAACCTCTCAAGGGTTTGGTAAAAGCTTTTGACCCTTTGTCTCTCCAAGAACAATTAAGACAACCTCGAACCTAGAATAATTAGCTCCTAAGGGAAAATTTCTACCTTATGGGCAGCCAAAATCAGTGCCTTATGAGCAGCCAAAATCAACACCTTAGGGGCAACCAAGATCAGCACCTTATGGGCAGCAGAAGAAGCCATTCCAATAGGGAGGGTTTCAACAAAAATAGTTGCCAAAAACAAAAAAAGAGATGGAAACCATAAATGAGCTCAGAAGAAAGAAATTGTGCTTCACTTGCAAGGATCCATGGGAGCCTTGGAAAAAAGCAAGTGCACTACATAGAGGTGATATCTAATACAGAATTAGAAGTAGAGGAACCTGAAGTGGGAGTTGAAGAGGAAGAACCAAAAACTAAAATTAAGGTAGAAGAAAAGACTTTAGATGGTACCCTTGCTACACTTTCAGGTGCCCCCAGGTATCATCCTTTTAGAGTTCGTGGAGTGTTAGAGTGGGCAAAAAGTGACAGTTGTGACTGATAGTGGGGCAATCCAAAATTTTATTGATGAGGGGTTGGTAGCCCAAAGAGGGCTGAAAATAGAGGATTTCCAGGCTTCACCATTCCATGCACCAAGAGGGTTAAGGGGTTGGATATCAGTCTTGACAAATATAAGGTATGTGATGACTTCTATGTGGTGGGCATAGAAGAAACAAATTTGGTATTAGGGGTGCAGTGGCTACATTCCCTTGAGAAATTCACACAGAATTACCAAACCATGGAGCTGAAATTCAAATCTAATGGAAATGAGGTTGTGCTTTGGCCAATGAAACTCCTAGAGTTGTCACAGCTAAGAGAATAGAGAGATCATTTCGTAAGGGACAAGTAGCTTGGCCAGCGCATTGCTTCATGAGCAATACAACTTCATCCATAGATAAGAGATCTTATCACGTGGATATTCATTCTATTTTAGACAAGCATGGCATAGTATTCAACAATTTACCTCCAGGATTGCCCCCTGATAGAGGATTTCAACATATCATAGAGCTGGAATCAGGTTCTAAACCAGTTATGATTACTCCTTATCGCCATCCAAGAGCATTCAAAGAGGAAATTCAAAAGGCAATCAAGGAATTATTGCAGATGGGACATATTCAGCCTAGTTCTAGTCCCTTTGTTTCTTTTATTGTTTTGGTGAAGAAGGATGGTACCATGAGGATATATATTGATTATAAAGCTTTGAATAAGAAGACTATCAAAAATAGGTACCCAATACCCAAGACAATGAGTTGATTAATGAATTGCATGGAGCAGCATAATTTTCTAAAATTGATTTGAAATCCGACTATCACCAGATTAAGGTAAGAGGTGAGGATGTGCAAAAAATAGTCTTCCAATGTCACTTTGGACATTTTGAATTTTTTGTTATGCCTTTTGGTTTGACAAATGCTCTAGCTACTTTCTAATCATACATGAACCATATTTTTAGCGAGCACTTGAGGAAGTTTGTTCTAGTATTTTGATGATATATTGCTGTATAGTAAGACTTGGGAAGAGCACATGAAACACTATAATATCCCTTTTTGGACAAAATTTAAAAAAAAAAATGGAATTGACTGCAAATCCTTAAAATAACAATATAAATTCTGATTTTTTATTAAATCCCTAACCACAGAAATTTCAGAATTCTAAAAAGACTAATTTTAGATCAAAATTTCAAAATTTTATTGTCACAAACCCTCGCCAAAAATCATACAAATACAACTATACAAAATACCTCCACATCTGAATTTTTGTACCACATATATGGCTGAAAAATATTATAAGACTATTTATTAAAGGTATATATGATTAGACATCCAAATCACCATGAAATCATCCCAAAAACTGCAATTTCTAACCCGCAAGGGGGTTTGTTGCCCTAGGAGAGGGATCCCAACTATTACGTTGTCCCTTCAAGACCCTCCAACGGCTGCACTCAGCCTTCAATGACCCTCCAATGGCTGTGCTCAGCGTTCAATGGCTGCCAAACTAATTCGCTGACCCTCCAAGGTTGCCAATATTGATCCACTGCCCTTCAAACTCCCCTAACTAGTTTGCCACTCTCTACAAGTAACCCAGACAACTGAAGCTGACTTTCCAGAGCAAGTGTGACCTCTGAATAAGACCCCCAACTGATGTATTTGAGGGTTTTCATCCCCAAATACTGAAACTAATGAGGATTTCCATTCTCACCAGCTGCGATGCAAGCAATCATGCTTAGCAATTAGAAATTTATTCAAAGATAATAGATAGATGCCCAAAATTAGAACTCCCTATCTCTCTTTATATCCCTTTTCCCTCCAATATACTTTTTAAATCAAGGGCCGACTCATATCAAATTAGAGAAGGCCCCCTTCTTTATTATAGCTCAATTTAGAAAGAAGTTGTCGACATGTTACTTTTTAGCAACTTGAATAGAGAACCAATGTTTCCCTTGATTCTTCCTTCTGTGCCCCCTTTAGTCAACTAAAAATAATGAAAATAGGCTAAGGGTCTTCTTTCTGCTTGAGTATTTTAAAATACATTTTGTTTTAATAAACATATTATTAAGTATTTATAACTTAGAAAAGGGGACATTAGAATCCTTCCTCCTCAAATTTGTTTGTCCTCAAGCAAATGCAAGCTCTCATGCCCAAGTACCATCATGCCGAAGTGAAGGAATACGCTATAATTCTCCAATAATCTGGATCCTGTACCTGTCAAATGAAAAAGCTCTTGCCAAAATAAGCTCATATATCTATTGTCCTTCTCCCTAGTGATGTTTTTTGGTAGCTCACGAAGTTTAAAAACTTCCTTGAAGCATAGATCAGCGATTACCTAAGACCTGCCATCTTCGATTTCTCCTTCAAAAACAGAATCAACAAATTTATTCTTTGCATACTCAGCTGTACTAAAAACCTTCCAAGTTGTTGTAACTTCAGCGATAGAGCAAGGCATTGATGAATAATCAGCAACTTGACAAGCTAAAACATATTCCAAAGTGGCATCTTCATTCTTCGTTCCAATCTTATCAACTATGATAGAAGAACATCCCATATTCACAAATATGAGTGTGACTGAAATGATATGGTGGCTGTTAGTGATGATGACAGCAGCGTTAATGGTGGCAATTTGGCTCATGGTTATCACAAAAGTACTTTCTCTAGCATTTGAAGGTGGTAATACATCATCCTGTGTTTCTTTTGTGCCTTGTTGGAGACCCTTTGCATGAAGATTCAAGTTAGGAGCCTTTTCACCATGCTTTTGTTGCGCTACTCTGAGATTCAAATGGGCTGCCCCTTGGGATCCTCCTTTGGTGCTTTTGGTTTCTTCATTAGGAGGGATGTCTATTAAACCATTCTCCAACTCTTGATGGCATTCTGGGAAACTCATAAACATTATGCAAAGCTGACCCAAAGTAGACCACTTGAGAGAGTTACCTTGTTGTAGCAATCTTCTTGGTTGTCCAAAAATTGACGTTTGAGACCGCCATAAAGAGTTTCTAGGTTGTCTTCTTGCTGCTATCCTTGGTTGGGTTGTATATTCAGTCAAATGTTTTTGTTCTTTTTCCAATCCAAGCATTGGGAAGACTCTATTTCCATGCAAAATGAGATTGTTGTAATCATGAACTTCTCAACCTTCATTGTGTCATCTCCATCTTCAATTGCAATCCCATATGCTCTACCACTTGCTTGGGTGAGAAACAAACTCAGTTGCTCTTCTTTTTTTATACCTATACCTATACGTGGAACAAACTCATTAAGGAAAACAAGGGTTCCCATTATCACTTCTCCGTGCCTTATAGACATGATGGCCAACTCTCTCCCATTGCTTTGCACCCATCCCATAACCTCCAATCAAGTTATGGATGTCCGAAAACTCAATCATGTTGTCCCAAACACAGTTGTAACCTTGCATTTCCTTCTCCAAAATCAGAGTGCTAATGGCTGGAAACTCTTCTACAATTGTCAACAAAGTGAGAAGGGGGCTGGAAATGTTGAGTGTAGCGGGTGAAAGGATGGTACAACAGCTGTCCCATTGAAAACCCATCTTGAAATTCCGTAATGCCAATGTTATGGGGGCTGGAAGCATCCCATTATTGGCCGAAAATTCTCCCAACGATTGAAGATTATTCAATTTCATGAATGTCCCAATTTGTGTGGCAGCAAACAAAGTGTTGAGCCAACTGAAAATGTTGATAACAGCAGTACATTTTTTTATGACATGTCTTAAAACCCATAAAACATGACTTCCACTACTTACAATCACACCACCAATTTCCAACTGGGTTGCAATGCTCGGGGCAGCAAGATAACATCCATCTTGCTCACTTCCAGATATAAAATTTATGAACTCAACGTCCCCTTTTATTGGAAGACTTCTTCTGAGAGCATGTGCATGGATTAGGAGCTGAAACCTCTATGATATAACTATTGTTCTAAAAATGAAAATGTGGGATTTAACTTGTGTTCACCCTAAGCATTGAAAAGTTATTGTATCTCCATGGTGTAAGAAATGATGAAGCCCCTTTGTAGTGACTCATCCTTCATCATGTTGTTAGAAAACACAAGAAACTTTAAATCACTCTTCCTAATTCTTCTTACATGCCAAGTGCAAGACATAGAGAACTCAATAGTGACATTTACCTTGATCCTCACCAAACCATCTGGATCCCATATGCACAAACAACCTTGGACTTGAATCGAAGAATCTACATGCTCACCACTGAAAATTGTGTTCTTGGCCTCAATCCACATCTTAGAATACCTTCTAGGAGCATGATTATCAGCTGAATTAACAACAATATGAGGGAAGAATGTTTTTGTCCTATCAAGCATACCATGGATTCTGACTAGAGGGTAGACATCTCCAATCGCCAACACATAAGCAATCATCGCTTGGACATCAAATCTGAAATCATCAACATTATTCTGAATTTGTTGGCCCCAATTTTGAGTTGTCTCATTGCTGCTCGCTTCGAGAGCACCTTTGGATGTGAGGTGACATGTCTTTGGACCTTGTATTTGTCCCATGAGCTGCAAACACCGAATTTTCATGATCCGGCTAGTGTTCACCACATATTTCTTATGTTCATCCAAGGTGAGATGTGATCTTTCAATCCCAGAACATGTAATAGTGACATTATCAACAATATTGATTCTGAAATCAAAAATTCCAACCTTAATGGGTCTCTAGACAGCATCGAGATCCCACACTATTATGCACAAACAATTTTGAATTTGATCAAAAGGATCTATGTGCTCTGTATTACGAGTTGTCTCCTTTACCTTATCATATTTTTTAGTATGTTGTTCATGATGACAAAAATATTGCAGTGACATAAGAGGGAGCAACAAATCTAGCAAGTTGAACATCAACATTATCATCCAGCAATTGGGCTTTAACCCCAAAATTCTCTTCCCAATCTTGCAAATCTGACTTTCCTTCTTTCTTGGGCTTGTGCTCCATGATTTCTTCCTCTTCCCTCATCATTAAGGGGGAATTTTTTGCCCTAATTTCCTGCAAGTGTTATTTTCCTTGGGTGGCTATCAACTTAGCTTCCCTAGCTTTCCTTATCCATTCATGACACCTTTGTTGGGTCCTCCTTACATCCTCTGCTCTTGAAAATTTGAATTCTTTTTTCTCTTTTACCTTAACATTTTCTTCATTCAAATCCATATCTTTTCCTTTTGAGGGCTCTTCGTTTTCAATTTGCATGGTGGATTCCTCCATGGACAGTTTGATCTTTTGTGGTGATGAAATATTCATCACTTCTGTTGGTCCTTTTTCTTCTTCTAAAAGAGACTCTTGAGGTCTACGGCTTAACCCTACGAACTTCATCCATGTCTTGGGACCCATTGCCCTTAGTTCCTTCTGAGATTCTTTCATAGCTTGCAACGTCTCTTCCATGGCTTCTAGTGTTGTCTTCATCTTTATGTCACTGTCCTCCATGAAGGAGAGTCTGCAAACAACTCACTACCCACAATTGGGTAGAAAATGGCTCTGACATTATTGTAATGTCCCTTTTTGGACAAAATTAAATAAAACTCGAATATAAATTCTGATTTTTATTAAATCACTCACCACAGAAATTTCAGAATTCTAAAAAGACTAATTTTAGATCAAAATTTCAATATTTTAATGTCACAAATCCTCGCCAAAAATAAAAAAAATACAGCCATACAAAATACCTCCACATCTGAATTTTTGTACCATATATATGGCTGGAAAATATTATAAAAATATTTACTGAAGGTATATATGATCAGACATCCAAATCACCATGAAATCGCCCCAAAAATTGCAATTTATAAACCACAAGGGGGTTTGTTGCCCTAGGAGAGAGCTCCCAACTACTGTGTTGTCCCTTCAAGACCCTCCAACAGCTGCGCTCAACCTTCAATGGCTGCCAAACCAATTTGCTGACCCTCCAAGGCTGCGAATATTGATTTGTTGCCCTTCAAACTGCCTTAATTGGTTTGCCACTCTCTACAAGTAACCCAAACCATTGAAGATGACTTTCCAAAGCAAGTGTGACCTCTGAATAAGGCCCCCAACTGATGTATGAGGATTTTTTGTCCCTGAATACTGAAATTAATGAGGGTTTTCGTTGTCACCAGCTGCGATGCAAGCAATCATGCTTAGCAATTAGAAATCTATTCAAAGATAATAGATAGATGCCCAAAATTAGATCTCCCTATCTCCTTTTTAACCCTTTTCCCTCCAATATACTTTCTAAATCAAGGGCTCACTTGTATCAAATTAGAGAAGTCCCTTTCTTTAATATTACTCAATTCAAATATAAGTTGCCGACATGTTACATTTTAACAATTTGAATAGAGAACCTATGTTTACCTTGATTCTTCCTTCCCCCCTCCCCTCTTTAGCTAACTGAAAATAATGAAACTAGGCTAAGGGTCTTCTTTCTACTTTAGTATTTAAAAGTACATTTTATTATAATAAAAATATTATTAAGTATTTCTAATTTAGAAAATGGGGCATGACAAACACTTAGATACAATGTTGGAAATTTTAGAACGGACTCTCTTTGCTAAGGAGTTTAAATGTGAGTTTGGCATGACTAAAATTTTATACTTAGGCCATGTCATTAATGCCCACGGAGTACAGGTTAATAACGAGAAGATCCAAGACATATTGGATTGGCCTCCTACCACTATGTCATAGTTGAGGGGCTTTTTGGCCCTTTGCAGCTACTACAAAGGGTTTGTTAGAGGATTTTCACAACTTGCAATCTCGTTGCCTAATTTAACGAAAAATGGGCATTCAGCTGGTCCGAATCAGTGCAAACAGCATTTGACAAACTTAAAAAGGTAATGAGTTCATGTCCAATATTGACTATCCCAGATTTTTCTATCCATTTGTGTTGGAGTGATGGATCAGGGGAAGGAATTGGGGAAATTTTGATGCAAAAAGGACATCCTATTGCCTATGAGAGTCGAAAACTCAAAGATACAAAACGTGGATTCTATATATATATATATAACAAAGAGATGTTGGCCATCATGCATGCATTAACAAAATTCAGGTAATGCTTAGTTTGTGGCAGATTTATGGTCAAGACGAATCACAACAATTTGAAGTTTTTCCTCAACCAAAACGACTTGAATGATAATCAACAAAAGTGACTGAGTAAACTTCAAGCTTATAATTTTGAAATAGAGCATGTTAAGGGAAAAAACAATGTTGTAGTGATGCGTTGTCTAGAAGGCCATTTATATGCTCTATGTCTGAAATCTCTGTTGATTGGAAGGTTATTATAATAGCAGAGTATACAAAGAATGTTTTCACTAATGATATCCTTGAAGGTAAAGTACAGGATGACAGGATTATGGTAATTGATGACCTCATTCTCTACAAGGATAGAATTTATCGAGTCCCTAAATCAAAATTGAAAAGTCTTGAGGGCTGTCCATGATACACCTTTGGCTGGTCACCCAAGGTATTTCAAGACATACAAGTAAATAAGAGAGAGATTTTTCTGGAGAGGACTCGAGGGAGAGGTCCTCCAATACATCAAGGAGTGTCTTACCTACCAACAAAATAAGCAGAACATATATTTCCAGCAAGTTTGTTGCAAACCTTACCAATTCTGAATCAAAAATGGAAGAGTATTTCAATGGATTTTATCACAGGGCTTCCAAAAGTTCAGGGTAAGAGTTGTATTTATGTGGTAGTTAATAGATTTACCAAATATGTTCACTTATTTGTTGTTTCAACTGAGTTTAAAACACCACAAGTTGCTGATTTCTTTTTCAGAGAGGTTTTCTGACTACATGGATTGCCTAAAAACATTGTAAGTGATAGGGATAGCAAGTTCTTTAGTTTGTTTGGGCAAGAGCTCTTTCATTTAGAAGGAATTAAAATGACTTCAAATACCAATTACCACCCTCAAATAGATGGGCAAACAGAGATTTTGAATAAGTGGATTGAGGGTTACTTGAGGAATTATGTAGCAGGGCAGCAAACAGCTCGGGTCAAATGGCTCTACATGGGAGAGCATTGTTACAACACCACGGATCATATGTCCATAAGTATGACTCCTTTCAGAGCTTTGTATGGTTATGATGCTCTTTCTTTTGTGGTTTTGAATATTACAGACAGTAGAATGTCAAAGGCAAGAGACTTGGTTGCACAAAGTTGAGAGATATTAGGTATAATCAAAGAAAATATCCAACATGCACAAAATCAACAGAGGTGTTATGCGGACCAGCACCATATTGAGAGATCTTTTGAGGTTGGAGACGTTTTTTTGACATTGCAGCCCTATAAACAGTCTTCTCTCAAGATGAATGGAGCTGAAAAGCTCAAGCCTCACTTCTATGGCCCATACAAGATCAAGAGAAGGATTGGAGAGGTTGCCTATGGACTTGAGTTGCTAGAGCACATCAAGATACACAATGTATTTCACATTTCATGCCTCAAAAAGACATTGGGGCAGCATATCATTCCTTCAGTTGAGTTGCCTCCTTTCGATGATGAAGGCAAATTAATCCTAGTCCTTGAAGCCATCTTGGATGTTAGGGAGAAGAAACCAAGGAACAAAACCATCACAAAATATTTGGTAGGTTGGAAAAATCTACCAACAAAAGATGCTACTTGAGAGGGTGCAGAGATTTTTGAGCATCCCAGTTTGTGATTGTTTAAGGGCAAGTATTCTAGAAAGGGTGGACTATAATGTCCTCTTTTCCAAATTAAATAATCAAGGGAACCTGAAGTCTATCTTTTATTTCTCGTAGCCTAAGGGAATTTAATGAGAAAAATAATTTAATTATTATTCATTTAAGTTGTCCAAAGTTACTTTATGTTATAACATGGAAAAATGATACTTACATGTATTATTATTAAAATGGGCCAATAAAATCATATTAATTACATGGCCAAAAAAGAAATATTTATTAAAAGGCCAAAAAGGTAATAATTGCTAAAAGAGTTTTAAATGCTTTTAGGGCTTGGGAGAAATTGGAAAAAAGTGAAATTAATAAAAAGACAAGGGGGCAAAAAGGGATTATTACTGATTATCCATTATTCAAGATTGAATCCATAATTTTTTCAACTTCTGCTTTTGAGGACAGAAACCCTCCATTGCAATAAGTTTAAGGACGAAAACCCTCTAATCTTCAAAGCTAACTCCATTCAGTGGTTTGCAATCATGTAGATAATCAAATTATTTTTAGACTCCAAAATTGCTAAAGCCATAATCAGTTTTCAAGGATTGTGAGGATGAAAAAGGGTAATAAAACACGAGTTTTCAACATTCTAGGGTTGCCATACAAGGGCATCCCACTTCTAGTGTCTTTTATTGGTTGAACATCCCTTCTAACTGTTGGCATCATCATCCCTCAGTCGGCGTCACCTCATTTCCATGTCATATCCTTCAAAGCTGAGGGTTTTGCTAACTGGGCCTGTCGTACACCCTGTTGCACTGTGGCGACTGCAACACTTAGGGTTTTGGTCGACTATCGTACCATTTTAGTGGTTGTACCCGCTGAAACAAAAAATTGCAGACCTGTTCTAGGGCAAGGTTTGTAGAGTCTCAGAGAATAAATTGGTATTTAGATATTTAATGCAATTTGTATCTTCCATAATTATTTTCAAAATGTTTTCTATGTATTCAAATGATTGAAATAAGAGTACACTTGTGAGTTGTCAATATTCTATATTACAGATATTGTTTTGGTGTTTGATTGAATTTTCAGAATTAATATAAGACTCAAAATTCAGAAATCATCCAGGAAGAGACATTCCACTATCAAAGGAGAAAGTCTTTGCTATAGTACTAGTTCAAGCGTCACTCCTAGGGAGCACACAACCAAGAAAAGTTTATATTGTTATACTTGTCGCACAGGCAACAAATATCATCTCGTAATAAGCATAAAAGAAGGGTCAACAATACTTAGGACATAGATTAATCATAAATGTTTTATTTAATTCTTATACTAGTAATCTTTGCAAAAGAGTTAGCCTAACACAAGGATTGGCAACAAGACAACCCTAACCTAGCCTAATACCTAAGACTCAATGCCACCACAACTTGGGAAACCTACATATCCGCTCATTGGAATTAGGGTCAAATGTAGTTTTGCACTTGAACTTGTGAAGAGTCTCCTCCATAAGGCGGTGTCACCGAAAGGGGGTTTGGAGATCTAAACCAAAACAAGGAATGAAAACTATCACGACACAAACGAGCTTCTATAAGCTTCAAACATGAACCCCTAAAACATAGACCTAACTTATATTAGCATTAACATAAGACACTTCAACATCCTTTGTTCATTGTGCTAACACAAAAGCATTATCCCACAATAGTACATTCGACTGTTGATAGAAACATTGAAGTTACCTATATTCCTTTGTCCTAATAATTATGAAGTTCCAACAATATTCAACCTCACATTACTTGGAGTTGTGTCCCTCAAGAGTGTCTTCATCAACGACAAAGGTCTAATAGTTATAGCCATGTTTCCGAATTTACTCAACTAGTGAAACAACTCAAGTCACCATTTAGATAATTAAGTAGAACCACATGTTTTTTAATCCTTACGACCTAAAAGGTTAGCAAACAGGAAATCACATTCAATGCACAAGGGAAGGCACCCTAAAGGTTAGTAACTAGTGCCTGCATTCACTTTCTGAGCTACCTACATATTTGCTATAACAACCTTCATAATTAGAATCAGGGTTGGTTGTAGTTCACCCGTTACCAAAACAAGTGTTAGTTTTACTACAAAGGTTACCAGCCCTCACAACAAGCATCACAACTTATACTTTCACAGTTACCTTTATGGATAACATTGTGGCCACTAACTAGCCCATGCGTAGTAAATATTACCAAGGGTTGATACGAGACACCCTTACATACGAGATTAAAGTTTGTTAGACTTCCCAAGTTTGGCAAAGAGATACAAGTTTTATTACAAGAGTAAGCCCTACTCTATTGCTAACCGATAACTTCCCTAGACCTAACATGGAGCTATTAAAACAATATCTAATTATATTTAAGGTCCTTAATTCAGACTAGGTTTTTTTAAGCATACAATAGGCTATAAAAAGTGTAAAATAATCACCGACTAGTTTTATTTTGACCATACACATCAATTCGTATAATAAACATCAATAACACCAATCTTTTGTACATCTATCCCCAATTAGGAAAAACAAATGAAACAGCGTCTAATTAATTATTCGAAAAGACCAATAAAGTAGTTCTATGATTTTGTTCTACTTTTAATACTAACACTTCATACAGAAATCATCTACACATTATATCTACGAATGGAAACAATAAAAAGTCGTGGAAAAAAACAATAGTTTCAAAACATTATTTTCACATTAACTCCAAGTTGATAAATTAGGTACAAAAACACCCTTAAATTAATTCACGAAAAAAACTATAAATTATTATGATGGTTTAAACGTATTTTCTAGGCTAGAGAAAATATGATTTCAGTAATGGATAATTTTGTGAGATTATATAAAAAATTACTTATCATTGTGAAATACTTTTGACAAGCTAAAAAAGTGCATTAACAATTTACTCGCGAAACTGGGTTTAAAATTTGGGCAATTTTATTTGTGAAACCCCTAATAAAATTATTTATCCATTGAAATGGCAATTTTTTTCTATTTAAAACTTGTTTCAATTCTCAAATTTGATAAATTTTATTTTTGGATATTTAATTTATCTACAATCCAAATAAAGCACCAATAATTTGCTTGTGAAAACAACTTTCAAAACCGACCCATTTATTTGTAATTGTAGGTACTAAAAATTATTCAACTATTGATTTGATATTTTTAATTCATTTGAAAAGTAGTTCAAGTCCCAGATTTCAAAAATTTCAACAATAGGTAATTATTTTCCTTCAATTCCAAACGGATTTTACTAGGCTAAAAAGAGAGCAGTAAAACACTAAAAAATCATAATTGTTTGATTTTGGAAGTGTTTAAAGTTCTTTCTTTCATTTTATTTAGCTTAAACACAAAATCCATTTCACAAAAACCAAGAGGTTTATTTCCAAACTAATACTTTAAATTTGCAATCTAATACTACAAGTGTTTCTTTCAAATCTACAATTGTTTCCTAGGTTTTTGCTTATATAACTCAAAAAACACATAAAATAAATTTTCTTAAGTCGTTTCGATTTGAATTCTTTCGGGGTTTTGTTCGAGTGTGAATAAGTTGTCAAAAGATGCCTTTATAGAATACTTATACACAACTAAAGATAGTTTCCTTTTTATAAAAGAGCATAATAATAATAATTAAATTCCGATGTTCTTTGCAAAACTCAAATTATTTTTTTAATGAAATTGATAAAGTCCAAAAGACTTAGGAAGGTTACTAGGACGTAAAATCTCAAGAACAAAATTTAAAATTGGGTTAAAAAGAAACCTCTTTCCTAAGGTGAAGCAATGATCCTCCCTGTTGGATCAAGCATATTACAGTTGTTGGATTGAGAACCCTAGATCAATTCTTCTTTGTTCTCTTTCTTTTCATTTTTCCGATTCATTTTCTCATTTTGTTTTTTGTTTGTAGGTTAAGGTTTCAGTGTCACAATGTAGGAAGAGGATATAAATACAATGTATATATCAATACAATATTTATATTAATTTTCAAAAAAACATATATAAATTATTTTTGTACAACTATGAGTGTGTTCCTTAGTTTAAGATAGAAAAGCAAATTTGTGTGTGCGCACGTGCGTGCACGTGTGTGTGGTGAACTAAAATAAAAAAGTAAAGCCACAGTTAAATACGATGGGTGGAGGAATCATGCCCACCTGCGACCCCTGCAGGTTGGCGGAATTAAGCAGTCTCGTCTCCCCCTTAGTGGGCATAGTGTGTCTATGTGTGTGTGTGTGTGTGTGTATTGAATGAAGGAACTAAAATAAAAAAATAAAGCCATAGTTAAATATGACGGGTGGAGGAATCACGCCCACCCGCGACACCTACAAGTTGGCAGAATTAAGCAGTCCTATCTCCCTTTAGTGGGCACAGTCGGGGGCTGCCTTTAGGGCAACGGCTGGCCAAGTCCTTCAGTCAACACTCTATATATACACACGTGCATGTTTTTTTGTTACCAATATAACACACACACACACATATTTGTATATGTTTATTTATATTATACACACACACACACACATATATCCTGCTTAACAATCCATAAGTTTCTTTGTTGGATTTGTCTTGGGGTTAATCATCTTGTAAATGCCATCTATATATTTATTTAATGTGTTTATAATCAATTACATTTATTTAAGTGCTTATATATCAAATTTATTCTTTTGATTCCAAATTGAGTTCCTAAAAGGGTGAATATTGGAGCTTTAAAAAAAACATCAACTTTAACACAATATCCCCAACCAAAAAAATTCTTTGAATATGAGTACAGATTTAGGCTTATATCTATAAAACTGTTATTAAGAAGACAATTTTAAAGAATTAAAACCAAATTTCGACAAGAATTATTTACTATATTTATGTGGGTTATAGTTCAATTGCATGTCTAACTAAATCCCTTTTCAATAATGTCCTTCCAAAAGAAAAACCCAATCTTCCATTTTGAGACAAAGCCTTTAGAGGAGAGGGAGATTGAGAGTTCAATTGCACGAGTTCTCTAATTCTATTATTTTTCATTTATCATTTATAAATTCAAAACAACTATCTTTCGACACACTTTACACCTACCACTATGCTAATTTTCTGTCTAACACTAAATACCAATCAAAATGAAAGTAGAGAAAGAAATTTTCTTTTACACATATATTAAAATTACATAATAAAACATGGCTCAAGTAGAGAAGTCTACCTCCTCTCCACCACTTGTCCAAGTAAATTCTAAGTCTCCAAAACTCCAACAAGAATGCTCCTCACAAACAATCCTTCAAGCCCCTTCTTCAACAAGCTCCCAACAATGGATGGTCAACCCCCAAATAAGCCAAATATTGGCAATTAAATAGGAGAATACCCACAAAAGCTCCACCAAAATTCATTAAAGGAGAGAGTATTTTTCTTACAGAAGCATTATTTTTTATTACACACCCCTGTGGGTTTACTTGTACAAGTAAACCCTTACACACTTCTTACAAGGTTATAAAATTTTCTTACATGCCCAAAATTATCCTTACATTCTTATTTAATTTTACTACATGTACCGTGTAAGTTTACTTGCACAAATAAACCCACTTTCTTACACATGCAAATAATTCCTCACGTGCCTACATGGGCTTCTTACAATTCAATTAATTAACTTATGCACTCTACCCACTTGCACAATCCACCAAACTTAGGCTAGAATCATTGGTCTTATAGGCTACCTAGCAAGCCTATAGTGTTCATAGCCTTCCTAGAAGGCCTATGTACTCATTTATTTTTCATATTTGAAATTTAAAAATTTTAAATTTGAATTATATTAACTAACATTATTTAAAACTAATCTTGTTTAAATTAAATTTCTTTAAACACTCCTAGTATAAATGGAAATGTTTAATTATTCGCATGGAGGGAATACACTTTGAATTTCCACATACATCAGAGGTCATCGAACATGACAAACATACCGAATTCAATAAGAGAAAAGTAGTTCATCAAAAAGGGTATCACAACATTCTTCTTCCTCTTTAAGAATCTCTTTAATGAACACAACCTTGCTATGTATCTATTTAGAAAGGGCATATTCAAGCAATGTCAACTGCATATCCAAGTCTTTTGTACCTTATGTTTTCTTGGAAGAAGCATATTTATCTTTCTTATGTTTCCATTTTCTTCGAACCTGAACATCACCTGCATGACCTCCATCACTTATACAACCTTTGTCAAAGGTTCATGTCCATCCATTTTCTATAAGAGAGAAGAATACACACACACATATATACAACCAAAAAATCAGCATTGAACTCTGGAGAGGTTAGCTCTACAATAATACCATAGTTACCAAGAAATTATAGTATAGGGACGAGGACCGCATACCCGTCCCCATACCCACATTTATGGTGACTAAATTTATATACAATATAATCGTACCATTATTCATGTACTTGCATACCCTGATTTGAGTGACATTCATGTCCCCATACCCAATACCCGCACCCCCACATCTCCAAGTGACTATGGGTAATACCCCAAACATGATATTAGGAGTTTCACCACATTTATTTGCATGGGTCCCACAGTACGGCAAAGCCAAGGCCACCTAATCTTCATATGGGTTCTTGGTAAAGCTGGCTCCTTGAGCCCCAACTGTAATTTGCTAATTTCTAATATCACTGAATTCCTTGTGCATTATTTTTGTTTCCTGCAATAAGAACAGATTGACTTTGTTGCTTCCAAATATGTATTACGAAGGTTTGTCCGTTTGTGGCTCCTGGACCTTAACATTCCATGATTGGACTATTGTTATGACGACTTAGGCAGCTTTCGGATCCCTTTTTATGATAGCAGCGTTTGAAGTCTGATCTAAAAACTGCAAATCTGAGTGGACGTAGCTTTCCTCAGGTGCAATTAACATCAAATATGGCTCAGAAGAGGAGGCATAACTAGTCTTGACCTCGTGTGATACCCTTTTCTTCCCTTGCTTTTCTTGAATGCAAACTTCTTCCGTGATTTTATCCTCACTTTTCTTGTATGTTCAACAGCCTTTAGCTTTAGTGGTTGCTTTTTGTGTTGTTAAGCCTATCTGTTTTTGGACCTGCCTCTTGGGGTCTTGCATGGGTTCCTCTTCTCGTCTGATTGCTTGTCTTGCTGAAGGCCAATAGCTGATCACTTGGAGCTGAAGACCATGGATTTTTTCCTTAATCATCTTCATTCTCTGTGCTCATATTAGATAATATGTCAAAGGAATTTGAGGTGGTGAAGTTTAGCTGTTGGTCCCTTGGCAGTTGGTGATTTCGGGTGTAGGCTTTGCTTGTTTGCAAGGAGCCTCTTTGGTCCTTAGCTTGGAATGCGAAATATGGAGCTTTTCCTTTATTCATTGTCAGATTTGCTTGGGCAGGAACGGCAGTCTGCCTTTGGTTGCGCCTTTGTCTGACAATCACCTATGTATCTTGAGTTCTTCCCCAAGCAATTGGATCTGCCTAAGCATGAGGGGAATACCCTTGCAAGATGGCCATGTAGGTGGCATGTGCAGCAAAAAAAATGGAAAGTTTTCAGTCTACCAGTTGCTCCTGTTCAATATCCCCCAATCCTAAGTAGAGTATGTCTGGAAGTGGCTGTTCCTGATCTATGTTTACATGTATTCAAGGATAATTGAGAATTCTCGGATGAAATGTTAACTTTGAAGGTGCTGTGGCAAGGAATCGAACCACAATGCAGCTTCATCAATGAGAGTTTTTACAAGCAGTTTCACACTTTAGTCTACAAACTCAACTCTAAAGATCATGTAATACCAAATGAGAGAAACTATAAGCTATTCTAGACACGTTGTACCATATGTAGCAAACTTTGGGATTTTTTTTATAGAACCAGTTGGCAGAGGATTTAATGGTGGTGTTAGAGCAAACTAACTGATATGGAATCTCTAGGGTAATGGATATTAAGTCCCTGTGGTAATGGATTTTGTCATTGTGTTTTTGTTATCGTGTTTGCTTCTGCTGCGGCTGTTGGGCCATTTGAATTCAACGTGGAATAATTTTGCCTATGGCTGGATATCAAGTAGAATATAGCCGACAAATTCAGAACTTGCAAAACAAGGGTACCTACCCTGGTCTCTTTATCATTGCTTAGAGTAGCATTCATTCCTCCTCTTTTCCTATGAACCTTCTGATATGCTTTACATTAAGCATTCTACACAATGTTAAGAGAACTGGTCTGCAATACAATCTGCCTGCTCAAAACATGTGTATTATCCACTTTCAGCAAGCTTGTTCTTTTAGTACGAGGAAGAACCAACAATTCTTCTCCACAGTTGAGTTCTCAAAAACAAACTTGCTCCTTCCACTCACTTATTTCCCCTTAAACATTTTTATACAATCTGAAAGCTATCGATAGATATATGGAAAGCACATACACTATACAAAAAAATGCATGCGAATTCAATAATGATGATGACTTTTGGAAAAGGAAACAATAACTGTAAAATCTAACAGAAAATATAAGCAAAATTTTGTTAGGATTTCTCAAATGACAAATAACTACAGCAGACTATCAATTATTTATTCCTTTTCATTAAATATTTAACATAATATCTAGATCTCCATCCAAAATGCTTCCAGCCTCTTTGCTTCTTCCTTACACTTGGCCTTCAATTCATTCCTATGGCCTCTAGCTATACTAAGAGATCTCAATCACATGTGAGAAGTTGCTTGCTCAAATCAGCTGTGTTGGAATCCTACTTTCAAACCTTTGCCTAAGGATGTGGGTTTCTGTACTTGATTTAGGAGTGACTTATCTTTCCTAGGCCCTTGTGCGGAAGTGAGTGGTATATCCAAAGGAGTAGAGGATACAAACTGCTTAAATTGTTTCAGTGTTGTTTAATGGTATTATTTTCCTCCAACAATTTATTTTTTTTCTTCCAGCTCTTGAACTTTGATATTATATACATCAACAGCTACCGGCACATAGAGATAGGATGCTAGAGTGCAGCCCTATGTGATGAACCTTTGTAGGTCAATTGGCTCAAAGGGGATTACATTCACATAAAACCTTACAAAAGCATGCATGAAGAGAATTGCTAGAAGTCTTATGGATGAAGGAACCAAAGCCAAAAAATTCCCTTAAATTCCTCCATTTAAAAGTATCGTCCAGGTCAGGTGTGGGAGGATTTCTACCAGAAATCCCTTTTTTGCAAATTCATTGGGGCTTGGCCTGCAAAGGAGGAGATCAAAAATGGAGTCGGCAGAATTGGAAAAATTGCCCAAGGCCAGAAATCAGGTTTTTAACAAAGGGACTTTTTCAGGTTACCTTTCAATCAGCTGTAAATAGAGAGAATATTTTTCTTGAGGAAGGCTGGTTCTTAAAGGACTAGATATTATTCATGTGACTATGGATGCCCTTATTTAATCTGTAGGAGTAACTCAGAGGTAAGGTACCTGTATGGATCCGATTGAACAAACTTACCCTGGAGTTTTGGGAGACAAATATCTTGGAAAAAATTGCAGGTTCTATTGGGGAGCCAATAGGTGTTGGATGGGCCACTCGATAGAAGGAATTATCCACTTATGCAAGGATTTGTGTTAAGGTGGATCTAACCAAACCCAGGCTGTCCAGCTTTGTTCTACTGAAGGAATTTGAAAACAGGACCTTTAAGTGTCGAAAGATCGGGCATAAGGTCAGTGCTTGTCCACAAGTGAAGGCAGATAGTAAGCCTTACCACTTGCCATCTCCAACAAATATGAAATGGCAATGGAGACCCAAGGCTACCTCTCAAAAGCAACAGAAGGCTTTAAAGTGGAGAAATCATGATAAAATCTTTGTGGGTAAAAAGGATATCTTGGAATCTAAGGTTCACAGGAAGATATTAGATAATGGAGTCGGAATTTCAGGGGTGCCCTAATCAGATGGTCGAGGGTGATAGGATGGAGGAAAATTAAAACGATGGATTGGAAGAGCTGATTGAGGAAGCAATGAAGTTTGGGCTTTGAAGAAGCCTTAGGATTCGAAGAAATTGAGGAAGCTCAAAACGTCTCTCAAGGGTTTGTTGGAAATGATGCTAATAAGAAAAATTGCATCGAAATGGCACAAGGATAGTGAAGACAGGGACAAGGCTCTTTCACCTAGGAAAAAAAATGTCTTTGAGGATTGCAACAGTCAGGAGAATTTAAATTTAGAACAAGAATGCCCAAGTTTGAGCCTGAAACATATAAATACTACAACAGAGGAGCAACCTATTTCAATCAGAAAGGCACAAAGAAATGCAAATAAAATTTTACCTTCTCCTATATTAAGATCTCATCCTGATACTGGAACATTGGGAATAAGAGGTAGAAAATCAGCGGCCCAGATAATTCAAAAGGAGAATCAATGTGCTCTTGAGACTGGGAATCAAAAGATCTTAAAGACTTTTATGACAGGTGGAATCAAAAGAACCCCTCCACCAAGAAGCCATGAAATTCTTCAGCTGGAACGTCAGAGGATTTAGTTCCTCTGACAAATTCCGCTTAGTAAAACAGCTATTGGAATAAGTAAATCCAGATATTTTATTTTTACTACTTCAAGAAACAAAAGTAGATAAATTGCAATTTGAGTCGATTGTAAAAGGAATGTGTAAACATTGTGAGTGGGTAGCAGAAGAAGCAAGAGGTAGTGGTGGTGGTCTAGTTGTCTTGTGGAACCCAAGGATTTTCAAAGGTATCTCACAATCTCCCTGTGGAATTGATATTTTTATGATGGACTGTAAAGGGGATGCAGATTTTATCCTCTACAATGTCTATGGACCGTTAGAGAATGAGGAAAGGACTTCTGGAAAAAACTGGGAAGACTCAAAAGTACCCATCATAACCCCAATGGGTTCTTGGAGGCGATTTTAATGCCATTTTAATTGCTAGGGAGAGGGGGGGGATTTTGATTTACCACCCAGTGCCCTTGATTTCACTTATTTTTGTAATAAATGTGCATTAATAGATGCTGAACACAAAAGTGGCACCTTCACTTGGACCAATGGAAGGCAAGGTGAGCATGCAATCTTAGAAAGACTGGACAGGTTTCTCCTCAGTCATGAGTGGGGAATGGAAAATATAAATTTTTGTTAGGAAATTTTCCATTTTCCCGGTTCTGGCCATTGGCCAATAAATTTAAAGGTTAAATCTAACATGAAACCAGATGGGATTCCATTCAAAATGGTACTTATGTGGTTTAAGGATCCATCCTTTGAAGAAAATATTAAAAAATGGTGAACAACTGAGGAAAGAGGTTGAAAAAGATTCATGCTCATGAAAGAGCTATAAAATGTCCAACATGAGGTGAGGAAATTTAATAAGGAGAAGTTTGGTAATATTTTTGGGAAAAATAATTCCTTGTATGCTTAATTGAGCCTAGCATAGAAGGAACTTATGGAAGCAAGGGTAAGCAATGAGTTTCTTGAATCAGAAAAAAAGTTAATGGGAGAATTTCAACAAGTCCTCAAAACAGAGAAGACTCACTGAAAACGTAAATCTAGAGTGAATTGATTGAAGATGGTAATAAGAATACTAAGTTCTTCCATATGTCTACAATTATCCATAGAAATATCAATGGAAATAAACAAATTGTGCTCCTTCTGGCAGAGTGTTGGAAATGACAGAGATAAGAGATGAGGGAGTTTCATTCTTTCAAAATTTGCTGAAAGATAGATAATGGAAGAGTGGATAGCAAATGCCAAGAGGAATTACTTGGTAATATACCAAAACTCATTTCTGACTTGGATAACCGGCATTTGATGAAACTTATCTCCGAGGAAGAATCTAGACAAGTTTTGTTTGCTTTGGGAACAGATGCAGCTCCCAGTTGGGATGGGTTCCATTCTGGGTTCTTTCAAAAAAATTGGCATATTGTTGGCGAGGATGTCTGGGAGGCTGTAGAAGAATGCAAGAAAAAGAAGGCTATCTTGAAGGAGTGGAATTCAGCTTTTTTAGCTTTAATACCTGAAAAAAAAAAGATGCAGAGTACTTTGATGCTTTCCAATCAATAGCCTTGTGTAATTTCATTTACAAAATTGCAACTACGGTACTAGCTCTCAGGCTAAAAAAGTGTTTGGGAAGGTTATTTCTGAAGAACAAAGTGGACTTGTTGTGGGGAAGCAAATTCCAGATGGGATCATCACTGCTCGTGAGACCATTCATTCACTGGTATGCAAGAAAAAAGTTGGTATGTTGATCAAACTAGATATGAATAAAGCTTATGACAAAGTAAACTGGGATTTCCACTTAAAAGTCTTAGACAAATTTGGTTTTTTTGAGGATTGGATTAAGTTGTTATTCTGTCCTCATATATGAAATTCCAGCGGGGTATTTTCCTGCCTCAAGAGAGCTCATACAAGGGGATCCCATCTCTCCATATCTCTCTATCATCTTGGCAGAGGCCTTGGGCAGATCGATAAATAGTATGTTGAGAAATGGTAAGCTAAAAGGCAATCAGGCCTCCAGATGAAACATTTCTGATGGGTTCCCCAAACTATTGAGGAAGCTAAGGTTTTGAGTGAAAACCTTGATAAATATGAAGCTTTTGCAAGACAAACTATCAATGCAGATAAGTCAAAGATGTTCTTTCTAAATGTTTCGGTTGATATTCAAAGGAGGATTCAAAGCATTCTTGGGTTTGGAATTGGGGAGTTACCAAGCTCATATCTTGGTATGCCTTTGGCAAATGGGGTAGATAGGAAAGAAGTATGGAAACCTGCATTGGAAAGGATTCATAAAAACTCTCTACCTGGAAAGGGTGATGGCTGACTTTGGCAGGAAGAGCTCAATTGTCCAAATCATCCCTACAAGCTATTCCTACTTGTATTATGTCTCTTTTAAAAATCCCAGGCTTTGTAGCTAAGGCAATTTCAAGTCTTCAAAGAACTTATTATGGAATGGGCCTGAGAATAGGAAGAAGATTAATTTAGTAGCATGAAAGAAGATATGCTTGTCAAAAAGCACAGGGACTTTGGGCTTTAGAGATTGCAAGGAATTGAACAAAGTCTTGGGTTGTAAACTGCTTTGGCGCATTTATGAGGAAGGAGATAGGTTGTGAAGCAGTATTGTCCAAGCTAAATACTTGGATAGTCAGGATAGGTCAAGGTTATTTACTCAAGGAACTCCCTCGGGGTTCTGCAGTTTGGAAATTTTGTGAAAAGCTGCAAGGATATTCTGATGAATAAGATAAAATGGAAGGTTCATGATGGAAAATGGGTGGATTTTTGGCAAGATGCCTGGCTTCTTGACCTCCCCCTAAGTCAAGAAGATTATTTCAAGGACTTGATTAATTTTGCTAGAAATTAGTTGGGATCTTGAGTGCAGGATTATACTGAGGTTAAAGAAGGGGGGAAAGTATGGAGGACACTGATTTGGGACTCACGAGAAATGAAGAAGGGTGGGAAGCTAAGTGATTTCAAGGACTTGATTAATTTTGGTAGAAATTAGTGGGGATCTTGAGTGCAGGATTATACTGAGGTGAGAGAAGGGGGCAAGTATGGAGGACACTGATTTGGGACTCACGAGAAACGAAGGAGGCTGGGAAACTTTTGGAACATTTGTTAGCCTGATACCCACTTCCTTCCTATTAAGGTATGGACAGTTTACTTTGGATTGGAGCGAGAAGTGGCAGGGTTTCAGTTAAGGCTGCATATAAGGAGATCTTAGACAAAGTTCAATATGTTGGGACTCATTTCCCTAGTAAGAAGATTTGGATTCTTGAAGGTCTTCAAAACGCAAACATCTTCTTTTGGTTGGCCATCCAAGAGAAAGCCTTGACATATGATAAGCTAATCAAAAGAGGCTTTCATGAACCCTCTATTTGCTTCTTATGTATCAGGAGAAGAATGTAGCAATCACATTTTTATTCACTGCTCCTTTGTTCAGTAAATCTGGAATTTCGTAAAAAAAAGTGGAGTCGTAACTCTGTATTCTTAAAGATTGTAAGAGAGTTGCTTCACCAATGGAATCTGAAAATTAAAAATTTAAATTTAAATTTGATTTGGCAAATCTCTCCTATAATAATCTGGAATATCTGGATTGAAAGGAATAGAAGGATTTTAGGGAGGGATCTCTGCCTGCTTCTCAGCTCTGTTGAAGTTGTCATCTCAAAATTGGATAAAGTATGGGGGAAGAAAGATGAATATCTATGAAGGTGAAGTGAGATGGAGCGATGGATGGTCCCTCCTCTCTTGGCTATTCCGACCTTGTATTCCCGATATTGGGGTCGGGAAGTTGAATTGTAAGAAGGGTAGGGTGGTTTGGGGTCAGGAAGTTGAATTGTAAGAAGGGTAGGGTGGTTTGGTGTTCCCCCACCAAACAAGTTCACAAATTGAATTTTGATGGAGCTGCTAAAGGGAACCCAGGTCCTGCTGGGGGAGGATGTGTCTTCCACAATAGTTTGGGACAGCCAATTTTGATGTTTGCCCTGGATATTGGGAAGGACACGAATAATAAGGCAGCAGGAATGGCAATGCTTAAAGGGATTTAAATGGCAGTCATCCAGAGTATGGGAGTCCTTTTCTGAATTCATGAACAAGGAGATTCATAGCCCTCATATGCAACTCTGGATTGAACAGGTCTGGAAGGCAGAAAAATATTTGAACGACATGGATATAAATGACCTTAGCCGACATATAAAAAATCTTCTCTTCGACCCTGGACGGTCAATTGGGAGGAAGAACGTATTTGGTATGGCGCAGTCACTTAGTGCTGCCAATATATTGTCAAATGTTGTGGGCACCTATCTACTTCATGATGATCATAGCACTATTGAGAAGACTCTATTTGCGACTGCTGCAGAAAGTAGCCATCACCAGCATATGAACATGGATGGTGTCCAAGCGATTATGCAAGGACAAAAGGAAACTGTTGGGCATTTGGGCTTTGAGCTTTCCAAAGAAGCTACAGTGGAGATACCCCAATGTTGTCCTCATTCTTCAAGTGAGGACGAAATTGAGGTAATGGTTCTAGAATAGTGTAGAAATGTCTGCAAAAAAGTTATATTTTTGAAGAAAATGAATCGTATAAACCTGAGCATATAGGGCCTGTGTAATTTGCCAGTGCCCTTTTTTTTGCTATGAAGACCGTGGAAGGTTAAACTCGCCTTGTGTATGGGCCTGGTCAAACTTATATATAAATAGATATATATTTTTGCTATCTTCCTTTGTGTGAGTAAATGGTGGACTGGCTAAGAAGGTGATCTGGGAAGGATAATTTGCCTTGCCCCCACCGCACTGAAATATCCTCCTTTCAGGCAAACCCTATTTTCTTCTATGGATGCATTTTTTCTTCTTTGAAATGTGAAATGATTGAAGTTCTGAAGTCTGGTGGTTCCTTAGTTGGAAAAAATGACTCGAGATGATGAGCTCTCTGACCATCTATAGAAGCTTCTTTTGGATCAATGTGTCTTCTCATAACCCTGTTAATTGATGGTAAAAGCGGCCCCTTCAAAACCTCTTACATTGTGGTATGCATTTATCCTAGTTATGAGGGATTCATTGCCTCTGTGAGTCGATATCAGGGCTCAATGTTCTAATATTTTTGTTTGGTAGCTGAATCATCAAGTCTCAGCATGAGTTGTATCCTCTTTGCAATTTTTTGTAAATCCCCTGGCTAGGTTCTTGGTTGGGCTCCTGTGGTACTTCTAGTATACTACGATAGCATTGCTAAGCTCTTCAAAGGTTGTAAGTTTTCCTTGACAGTTGGGGTTCAGTCTGATAAGACAGTTGTGTTACATAGGTTTCATGTAACTGTCTTAGTTCATTAGGGAACTTGCTCTATTATGGATTGCTGCAATGATACCCTGCTATCCTTTTCTCAGAAGGAAGTCTTTCAGGGACAAAGTGATTTTGTCAAAGGAAGGAGAAAGTCGGTTCTTTTTCAGCATTTAAGAACATTTGGGCATCGTAAGTGATCTGTAAGCTGCATTCATAATCCTTCCTTGTGCCTGACATTTGGTTATATTACCATGAAGTTGAAGCTTATGCAGAAGCTATGACAGTTCTGGAAGGATTTCTTTCAGAAGCTATGACAGTTCTGGAAGGATTTCTTTAAGTCTTCAGGGGCTGGGTAGATTCTGTTTGTGCCAGGCTGCACAATGGTGGACCTGTGGAAAATATCTACTCAGCTTAATTGTGGTGACTTGAGCCTTCAGTGTGTTCGTGCCTGGAAGAAGGTGGTTTTACTGCAATAACAAGGATGATCTGGTGCAAATCTGCAGTTTGGAGGATGTATATTCTTGGATATTAGAAGTTCTATGGCCTTTCTTATGATCCTTTTTTGCCTTTGGGATTCTAGAGTGAAGATATGCTGCTGTTTGACGGCTTGAAGTGGCTGGGGTTGTTGGTATATATATCTCACTGTCCTCCCAGCTTCTTGATAGTCTTATCTTCCCCTTTTCACTTAAATGTCATTTTTTGAGTGGTAGGACACTCTCTCTGGGTGAATTTAGACCAAAAACGAAAATATAGATATATATTGCCTGGGTCCAGATATTCATCTGCTGTCCTGAAAATTTTATTTAAATGATATCCTTGCATTCAAACATCAACATTCTAAGATGTCTCCACGTTGGGTTTCACATATGACAAGCTTGTTTGTTCAAACTCAAGGTAAAAAGAGTGATGTCATATAGCTCACTAAATCCATTTTTAGGAATTTAACAGATGTTAACAAAGAACCAATACATATTTATACAGAAGTTCATGTTAAAGCACAAACTGTATATTATAATTTATTTCCTGACATTTTGCAGCTGGTATCTCATAGAAACAATAAAAACAGCCCATTGACACCAGGATAGGATGAAGCATAAAATTGACACATACCAGCATTTTGCGCTGCAACAGCTTCTTGCAATACATCTGTAGCAAATAGAACTTGGGATGGATCATCTACACCAACTGATTGGCATATCTCTGAGTAACTGCGTGTTTCTCTTTTGTTCCTATATAAGGTTGAACAAACAAATACAGTCTTAAATAGTTAGAACAAGCGATTGAGAAGCTTATTTCTGCTAACTTGCAAATTTAATTTCTTATTGGGAAATAATCTTTTTCACATGTATACATGTTTTCACATATGTTTGAATCAAGGTGAAGAGTATGCCTCCATACCCAGTTGTGGTGTCAAAAAATCCACACAGATATTTCCTCAAGTCTCCATACTTCGTATTTCCAAAAATTAGCTTTTGTGCCTCCCTACTTCCACTGGAGTAAATATAGACCTGCAAATCATAGAGCCATGGAATGAAATATTGAGTCCATTAATAAGCATAAAATGAAACTCATGTTCAATATGATTTCAAATTAAATTTTACTATGTTATGCATTATCTTCTTACAACTTTTCCCACTCACTTTCTACTGCATCATAACATGATATCAGTATGGTGCAACAATTAGTGTGCACGGCATTTCAAACAGAGATAAGCTTCTTAATAATTGTGTACTTGCTAGTAGAAGTCTAACCCAAAAGCATATTTAAAAATATGTGCCATTAGGAGGATTGGTTTGAATTAAAGAGAGTGGCACTACGAGGAGGTGTAAATAAAATCCTCGGGGCCTGGCAGAGTGAACGGCCTC
Source organism: Torreya grandis (assembly GCA_037957365.1). NCBI lineage: Eukaryota > Viridiplantae > Streptophyta > Pinopsida > Cupressales > Taxaceae > Torreya > Torreya grandis. The sequence goes on along the minus strand of JARHVA010003593.1, from coordinate 763,285 downwards.
TGATAGCTCTAGTATCAATTTTCCTGCATGCATCCGTCATTGCTTACTTTTAGGATCAAGGCTTATGTTAGCTACTTATTAAAATAGAGGCTTGCATTCTCTCAATTCTATATTTAAGATAAGTTTAGATACTTCTTAAGAGAGACACACATTTAACATTTAGAAATTAGCATTAAAGAAATGAAAATATTGAGATAGACTCGTATTTGATTGTTATTTTACTTTGAGATGTAAAAAATTGAGGTAAGAAATAGATGATGGGTTTTTCCAAAAAGAATGCAAAACAAAAAAAAAGGATGACCTTGATGCCCGCAGCATGCCATTTTGAAAGTGCTTCTGGCACATCCTCAAAAACTTCTCCTTGTAGTTCATGCCTTGCATATCCAGTCCTCCATATGTGGCCCTTTATAGACAATGCTCATTGTTAACATCCATAAGGCTATAATGAGTATGGCGTACAACCAACAAAATAAAAATTACCATATAACAATTGGAATCAAGAAAATAATTGCAAATAAAAAACAAAAAATAAAATTTAAATAGTGCAGCACCTGAAGCTGTTTCAATGCAGTAATTTTTCGATCAGCACTTATCATTGCAGATACATTAGCTTCCAGTGCATTAATCACCTCGTCTCTTCCAGCTTCATCAAGGGGGATAGGTTGAGCACCAAGAACACCCTGCTTAAGGTCTTCATCAACCTGCAAGATATCGGAAATATCATTTATAGCAATTTCAAATTTCCCTTGTTGAGAGCATATATATGCAGCCTCAATAAATCAGAAATTTGATAGACATGTTTTGACCGGACAAAAATTGACATATTTTTCCATGAGAGAGAGGGAGCGGAAGGGGGGAGGTGGACAGCAAGTGGCTGCAGTGGAGGCAAGGGCAAGGGGGAAGAGGAGAGGGTGGGAGTGCGGGGGAAGGAGAGAGAGAGGAAAGGAGTGCGGGGGAGGGAAAGCGAGAGGGGGGGACCGAGAGAGAGTGAGAGAGAGGGAGGGAGAGAAAGAGAAAGAGAAGGGGAGGAGGAGAGGGAGAGAGGGCGAGGAGGAGAGGGAGATGCAGGAGCATTCAAGGCATGCGGGCAATCTTGAAAAGCCAAAACTAGGCAGTTTGGTTAGCTTCCAGTAACAAGTTTTGGGGCAAATTTCTAAGTCTAGCGGGGTACCTGAAATCAAGTGTGGCGTCCGCATAGTTTCAAAGATCACAATTCGGGTCACATCTCTATTTGCGACTTTCAAATGCATTTTAATGAGCGACCACACAAAGTTCTAACGGCAGCCACACAAAGTTCTGAAGTCTAGCAAAGGCCATGCATGTTATATACCTATGTATATTTGCTAAGCTTCACAGTAGCCACATCATCCACTAAGTGTTCGTGATTAATCTTTAAGCCAACGGAGACCATCAAGAACCAATGAGTTTATTAAGCCAACCATAAAGTATCACAGATTTACGACCATGGAGATCACTGCCTCGAAGAAGCCCCATGGAGTCCTTAGTGACCCCACCGAACTCACAAATTCCATGAAGTCCGTGGTAGTGAAAGATGTCAATAGTTGTAGCATTCACATGGAGATACCAAAGCTAACAGATTCAATGTCCTTGGAAAGATTCCACAGAGAGATCCCACTAAGCAAAGCTCACTGCCTCAAAATTCCCACAAAACTGAGTACACGGAGCCCATAGAACAAAATCAATCAGCCACAGATTTATCAAAGTTAGTGTAAGGAGTATAGAGCCACAGAAGTCTCGAAGTTAGTGCACAAAATTCTCAAAGTTATCACAAGGATTCATGGAGTCCATGGAGAAGGACAGATGTCAAGTCACAGTTGTTCATGGAGTATACGGTCACGGAGATCACTATGAGTACGTTATAAAAAGGGACTTCGATATTTTGATGCATGTCACAATCTCATCTATTCATAATGCCCTTTGTTCACAGTGATCATGGTACAAAGTGTGTGACACCAAGAAATTCAAGTGACCATATCTTTCACATGTGACCACCAAAGGAAACATTTTTGGTCTCATTGAAAACTCTAGATAAGAGGTTTTGATTAGAACTGGCCACAAGTTAGTTAATCACATGTGGAAAATTGTTCACAGTTAAAGATCCAAGAAACTGTTTCAATCATGATCTCAAAGACAATTATAAAGAAGTTGAAGTGCCAAAAGGCCACGGGGAAAACAAAGGATCCATATAAGCCAAAAGAAAAATATAATATGGGGTTCCTAAATAGAGGATGGCCAATTGAATAAGAGGACCATAACGCGGAGAAAGAGACACATCCAGAGGAGCCAAAAAGCAGAAGCAAGAAGAGGCCAAGATCAAAGACCTCTAAGAAGAGAAAGTTGCAAAGTCTGCAACAAAGGTGCGATTGTAAAGCCCATAGAAGCTTAGAGAGATAGTGTAGAGAGTCACTGAATGTAGATGTCATTAAGATTTGTTCTCAAATAATAATAAAGAGTGAATGTTTTGTTTTCCACTGCATGACTCTGGTTGCATGGCCAAGGACATCTCTTCACTGAGACCCCCTATCGTGATTGCACCAATAATTGGTATCAAAGCGTTCCAATTGAGTTTCTTGCAAGTGTGAGAAAAGTGATGCAAGTAAGAGAGCCATGTGAAAAGTGACTCATGTTGAGTCATTTCCAAGATGTGAAAGAGAAGCTTGCATTGGAGTGAAAATGAGTTTGTTGTAGATAAGAGAGAAGTCCTGCAAGTGAAGAGAGTCGTGTGAAAGTGCGAGAGACTCTTGTTTGATTCTAATGCAAGTTGTGAAAGAGAACCCTGCTTAGGTCAATTACAAGTTGTGAAAGAGAACATGTTTGAGTCAATTGCAAGTTGTGAAAGAGAAGCTTGCATAGGAGAGAGGATAAGCTTGTTGTAGGTGTGTGAGAAGCCTTGCAGGTGTAAATAAAGTGAGTGTGACTCTTGTTTGAGTCTAATGCAGGTTGTGAAATAAAACCCTGCTCGAATCAATTACAAGTTGTGAAAGAGAACCTTGTTTGTGGAGAAAATATGGCATACAAAAAAGGAAGAGCACCAGAAGTAGAATACCCGACAGAGATGTTGAAGGAAATCCAAGTGAGATTGGAAATGTGGACGCAACACAAAGTGGCGAAGATGTTGGAGTTGTGAATGAAGATGGGGAAAAATAAGAAGTGATGGAGTTGATGTCCCTAGGAGCAAGGTTGGATGCTTTGGAGAGAGACCAAGCAAGCACAGGAGAGCATCCAAGCAGAGGTCAAGGTGGAAGAAAGAGGCACATCCACTTGCAACATCATTTTTTTGGTGGTAAAGAGAGTCCAAAGAAGCTCATGAAATGGCTAGTTGAGTTAAAGAATTTATTTGAAGAGAGTGTAGAAGACCCCATGAGGGTAAAGATTGCACACAAAAGACTGTGGAAGTGCAGTTGTGTATTGGAGAGATCTCCAAGAGAAGAGACAAAGAAAAGGAAAGAAGAGAATGAGTAGTTGAGAACAAATGGTTTCCAAATTGATGGGTCATGTTATGCACCCAAACTTGCAGAAAGGATGGTGGGAGAAGTTCCAAGGCTTGAGACTCGAGAGAAAGTAGAAGAAAATTGTATTGAGAAGCAATAAGAGAGAGAAGTTGTCATGTGAGCAACTCGAAGCTATTATGAGAAATGGCAAGGGAGAAGATATGAGTGAAGATAAGATAAGATAAGATAAATATATTAATGTCCAACAAATTCCCACAAAAGTAGGTCAAGGGGACAACAATTTACAAAAGTGTCAGGAACAAGCGGGAAATCCTAGAGGTTTCCAAGAATGAAAAAAACAAAGCTGGAAGAAAATAGTACAAAACAGGGCAAAGAGCAAGAATGCTCAAAGCCAAAGAGGGAAACAAAAATGAGCAACCCACGAAAACACTAAGCATCGAGAAAGCAGGGATGAACAATGAGAAGGAAGAACCAAGAGGGGGTCCATCAAGAGTTGGAACCAACTCTCCTAGAATCCAAGGCTAACAAAAAGAAGCCCCTGATAGAAAGATGGCCCGAAGAAGAGGAGGTAAGATGAATGGTTTGTCATATTTTTTCATGAGAGAAAGGAAGGGGGAGCGGGAGGAGTGGGGGAAGCGAGGAGAGAGGATGGCAAGGGCACGAGGGAGGGGCAGGGGCACGAGGGAGGGCGAGGGCGAGGGAGTGATGCAGGGGCATCCAAGGTGTATGGGAAATCTTGCATTGCCAAAAATAGGTATTCAGTTTGCTTAGATTTAATTAAAGAATCTCGAGGCAATTTTTTTAGTCTAAAGGAGTCTCTGAGATCAAGTGTTGGGTTCACGGAGTTTCAGAAGAGAAAGTTGCAGAGTCTGCAACTTAGAGGTGTGATTGTAAAGCCCACAATGGCTTAGAGAGATAGTGTAGAGAGTCATTGATTGTAGATGTTGTTAAGATTTGTTCTCAAATTTATTACCAGAGGCCAAGGGCATCCCTTCATTGGGACCCCCTACCATGACTACACCAGAGGGAGAGAGAGAAATAGAGAGGGCAAGGAAGAGGCCTAGGGCAAGGGAGAGGCAGCCAGGAGGGAGGGAGAGCCAAGGGGAGGAGGGGGAGGAGGGGGAGAAGGGGAGAGAGGTAGATAAATGGATAGGGAGGGAGAGGTGGTGTGGGAGGCAAAGGGGGAGAGGGATGGGGGGAGGAACAAGGAGAGGGAGAGTGGAAGGGAAGGGGAGAGGGGGAAGGGGTAGGGGAAGAGGGAGAGAGAGGAGGAGGGAGGGGGACGACAAGAAGGAAAGGAGAGAGAAGAGAGAGGGAGTAGGAAGGGAAAGGGGGAGTTGGAGACGGAAGCGGCAGGGGAGAGAGGGGAGAAGGGAGGGGGAGTGGGAGGGCCAAGGGGAGGGAGAGCGGGGGGAGAGAGTGAGGGAGGGGAGGGAAGAGGGAGGCCAAGAGAGGGAGGGGGAAAGAGGAAGAGGGAAAGAGGAAGAGGGGGGGAGGGGAGGAGGAAGTGGGAGAGCGAGGGTGGGGGAGGAAGGGGGAGGGGGGCCTTTTAGCGTCTTTTGGCCTTAGGTTACACACCTCATAGATTCTTTGTTTCCAAGGTGTCTTAGGGTGGGTTCATCTACCATTTCACCATGTCGTTTGTACGAGTTGATTCTTGGGTTTGCAATTGTAATTTTCATTTTGAAGATGGTTACCTTTGTTCAGAGGCGAGGTGCTCTAGTTTAGGGTTGACAATATTCTTATAATATCAAAGTTTTTTCATCTTTAATTTTGTCCTTGCTTTAAAGACCAAATACCAAAATCCTTAATAGACAATTCCAAACTAAAAGTTGTTTTTTCCCAACTAGGGCTGACAGTTGACAAATCAAGCACAGATAGAAATGAGCCAATTTAAGGCAGTGGTTGTAGGGAGTAATTGACACATGGAAAGCTATTGATCTCTGCCCATTCAAGGATAAGCAAGCAAACTGCAGTGAGTTCAACCTATTTTCAGTACCATAGAAAAAAACTACATTAATTTACCAAATTTTGGAAATAGGATTTTGAAAGTACAGCTAGCGGAAATAATAAATGGAGAGAAAAGAAGTTACAAGCTAGAACTACAATAAAAGCACCCAAATGAAAGAGCATAAAAACAAATACATGTGTTACAAACATTACAAATAGCAATGAGAAAGGAAGACCTGTCACCAAATAAGATAGAAGCTAGGCTGGACACAATGCCTGACCCCAGTCTGGATCACGCATCCAACTCCCTCATCATTGATCACTGTGAAAAAGCCAATACAAGACCTCATGATATCCATGGGAGAATGGCCGGGACCAAGTGGATCTGGCTGGGTGATCATGGGGACATAAAGAGCATCTCCAGGAAACTCTATAAACATCCAAGGCCTATGATCATCCAATACAATATAGAGTTTCCAAGTTTAAAATTTAGAGGAAGGTCATTGTGCCAGAAAATGTGTGGAGATGTGATCACAGAAAGGAAGTGATTTGCAAAACACGAAAAAATATACCAAAGATAAAACACATTAAAAGAAACAATTATCAATAGTTCATAAATCCTTTCAATTGGACCACATATTCATATTGAAGGCAACCTCAAAACATAGATTTGCATGGTATCTAAGCAAGCTGCTAATTTATGGTGATATAAAAGAATATATTCATTTTTAATGGGCAAGCTTAGTTCATGCCTAATCTGATAGATTTATATTATCTATTTTCCATGTGAATAGAATTTTGGAACTAAAAAACCTTATGACAGGGAAAGACACTAGGGAGAGATAGGCAAAAGGAATCCATCTGGGACTCTTCCAAAAGAAATGTTGTTATGTTAAAATTGAATGGTGCCTCTATGAGGCAATCCTGGAAAACAGGACATGGGAGGAGTAATATGCAATGCTAATCATTAACTTATTTTTTGGTTTCTTAAATACCTTGACATGGCAGCTAATATCATCACAGATGTTCTAGCAATTATAGGTCTACCATGCATCCTAAAGGTGTTCTGGCCAGAATAGGCCTTCATTCTACCATGAGGCCATTAATTGAATTTTATGGTGCTGGAAGCCACCTTCGGAGCAGAGATCCAAAAAATGCCAAATCATTTAAATTTAAGACAACCATGAGATCATCAATGTACCTACTTTAACAAGATTTAAATAGGATGGCATCATCAAATCATAGTTAAAGTCAAACTAGGTCAAAACCTCAATGTTCTCTATCATGGCCAACTTAGACATTATTCTTTGAATTTTTAATGCTTAACGTTGTTGATGTCAGCCGACCATCATGACATCATCAAATTCGACTTGCATTGAATGACATCATAACATTTGATGGCATATATGTTGTGGCATGTGTTTGATTAATTTTATTCGGAGGGCTGCCCAAGAGATTGTAAATTTCTCAAAGTCAGTGCTTAAGGTCCTTTACATAGTGGATTATGTTAAATGTAAGAGGACATGGATGAGGCCAAGGAGGGCATTCAAGCATGTTATCAGGACAACGAGGATAAAAACCTGCCTCTTTCGACTATTGTTGACAGAAGGCAGCAGCCGCTACATAGAGTTTTTGATGGAGCTGGGTACCCAGCTTATTTATGATAAGTCCTTCCTTACTGATAAAGAGCTAATGACCACATGCATAGAAGCGATGTTTCCTGAAGCATCAAATGATAAACAACCCCAAAAGTGTAAGAGGGAAAAGGGGTTCTTTGAATTTAACTCAGCAGTAGAATCAAGCACTGTAGACAACAAAGAACTTAATATCTTCTAATTATGATTTGTAATTGGAAACGACTATGCTTCTGTCTTATTCCATAGTTGGTTGAGTAGTGTTCTTAATTAATATTTTGTTAGTATCAGTCGGTGTGCGATGGTTGTGGTCCAACAAACACGCCCCTCATCCAACACCACTATGTATATACAAAAATTGGATAGGAAGGGAGCCATCATGGATTCTTATATCTCCATATAACATTGGACTTGATAGCTAAGCCAAAGTAACTAGCATTTAGAGATGATGACATGGATTGACTTAATGTAGAGGCGCAACAAGATTTACAAAGATGTTGATCTCCCATAAAAGAGTGGCATTCCCAAGACTCTTAACTTCTGTTTGTTTGTAGTAATTTATGTCATGGCATGGAGATTATTCTGAATTGATTTCGTACTTTACACACTCTGCATATAAATTTTGGACCTTTTAGTACTAGAATGTATTTGACGTTTGGCTACAGTTTTAGTATTTGATATCTATTTGACTATTTGATGCTTACTTTGACATGTATTTACGTGTATTTTGATTTCTGTGAAGCTAATTTATCTTAGAATGAAAATATCTCCATTTTTATAAAAAAAATTAATGCTATGTACAAATTTTATTTGCCAAATCTCTTGCTGAGATTCCAAGTTTGGTCAATTCTGGATGATTCATGGCTCGTGGGTTTCTTGCCTCATTGAGTCTAAGTCAGGTGACTACACACAACTCTGCAAAAAGCTTGACAAAACATCAGGGCATGTCAATAACAAAGAACACCTTAAAAATATGGAAAGGCATCCAAGAAAGTAATTATATGGTATAATGATCTTACTTGCATACGCAAGAGTTTAATATCAGCTTGAGTTTCTTCAGAATCGTAAGTATCCTTCAAGTGGCTCCCTACATTGTCGCGAGCATAAGGGAAAAGAATATCAGACACAAATGCTATTGGTGTTGTGGTCCCTTCTATATCCAGCAGAATGAAGCGCTGCAATAAAAACAAACACCCAAATTAGAAGAGTGTAGTTCTTAAGATTGAAAATATGCATATCCCAGCTTTGAAGTAGAAGGTTATTTGAAGCATCCATATCCCAAAAGATGCCCAAATTTTATTAAAATTCAGAAAAACTAATAATAAATTTGGCATCAACTTCTCCTAGTTGCAATCCAAGACTTTTCTGAGAAAAAATGGACCATCCAATGGGAATCATGAAGAAAAATGCAGAAATATAGTTGCATTAAAACTAAAGTTACTTAAAGACATGGGGATACAGGTACTGGTATGGGGAGGGAGATGCCATCAAATCAGGGTACTCGGGTAAATGAGTAAGAGTATGGCTATATGGTATATAAATGTTGTCATCAAAAAATATAGGTATGGGGACAGGTACGGGGTCCTTGTCCCTATACTGGAGTTTTCCTGGTAACTATGATTAAAATCCTTTTTAACAATAAAACTATGCCTTTGCAAAAAGTATGTAATTGAATTAAAGCCATACATAAGATGGTTCCACGCCACCATTTTCCTTGAGATCACTGAGCGCTGCATAATTCAGTTGATTTTTTCCAGGTAGTAGTGACTGGGATCTTTGAGAGATTGGACCATGATCTGGAGTGGAAGGATCCAAACCCATCTGATATAGCTTGAAAGCAGCATCAAAGAGATAGTGATAGCATTCTGCCTGCAGTCACAATCAACAGTTAAGGATTAAAGATATATTAATATCATATGTTCCCTGACAATCACAAAGATACGTCTCAAATGTGCACAAATAAAATTAACTGTTGTACATGCAAGGCAAAAATAGCTCCAAAAAGGTGTGAGGAATGACGTCATAGTTTCATCAATATATGAATTGCTGACCTGGGTCTTGGCACTAATCCACGAGTCACCCCATATATAGATGCCATGATTCCTGACAAGAACAGCTGTAGTCTTTGGATAAGCAGCAATCTGTCAAATTATATTTCAACCATCTTCATTAAACAAAATAACATCTTTCAAATCGTTTCATTTTCTTTTGCAAGACAAAAGGTCATCACCGTTTGAGCACATTTATCCTTTCTATGTAAACATTTCAAAAGCAAAAATCCATTAAATAGTCTCTTTAAATCCATAAACTTCTGCAGCAAGCAGGAATAATGGTCCAATTGACAAAATGATTGTGGAAAACTAACAATAGAGCTGCTAGTGGATCTCCATGATGGAAGAAGAATCACTCATAAGCTACATTACCGGATACTGCTGTATAGGGTTCCAGATACGGATCCGATACAGATATGGGTTCGATACGCAGGGGATACGGGCAGGATACGTCCTGCCCCCTGCGGACACGTCTGGGACATATCCTCAGGGGGCAGGACGTATCCTGCCCGTGTATCCAGCAGTTTTGGTTTTTTTTTTTTTTTTTTTTTTTTTTTTTTTCCAATTTCGCCTAATAAAAAGTTAAACACAAACTTCAAAAAACAGTTAAAAACAAAATAAAGTATGAAAACCTATCTGCAGTTTCAATGGCTGGCTGTGTTTTCAAAATGGGAGCCTCAATCAATTCATCGATATCTTCTTTATTAGGGCTGTACACAACAGCTATGAAGGTTGCCAAGGCAAGTCAGCAAGTCTTCCAGTTATTGGATCGTGTTTCAGCCTTGCCAAAATAAAGGAAATAAATGTTTGTAACATGATCAAGATGAGGGAGACGTTGAAATCAATAATGTCTTTTTTTTGCTTATCTTTTATGTCCCAAAAATATGGTTCTCCAGGACTCTTTTAGTGCAGTACATACAGTAAGATCATTTGCCCAGGTATAATACAAAAGCTCAACTCATGAATAAGCTCAAAGAAGAGAACAGGCCATAGTCTTAAGTTGATTTAACACCAGGTCATCTCATTGTAATCTTCACCAAACTGCAGACAGTGCATTTTCTTGTCTTTATTTTTGTCCATACATTGTAACATTTGCAATGTGTACTTGTAATAACTAATAAGACTAATCTAAGTTTGACAATTGAATAATATGATATTTGGCATTGAATTATTAGTATGTTTTGTGGTTATTTAACTTATTATGTTTCCTCTATGCATATTATATGGTTAATTTTGCTTGTATGGCTATATTTTTTATATTTTATATTTTATATATATATTTTTGTACGGTTGTATCCAAAAATGTATCTAGGGCTTAAAAAAAATCCTCATATCCACGTATCCAATTCTCGTACCCGTATCCGTATCGGCTACTTAGTTCATAAGCGATGGAATATTAAATATTGGAAATGAGATTCTGCAAAAAACTAAGGCATATCTAGACTATCAAGAGTCTCATAACCAAACATAACATTACCTACTGTTTGAATGGTACAAAAATGAGTGACGGAAGATATAAGTGTTGTGCACCTATCAATATGTGGTGGATTCACACGGTGATGTGTGAACATTAGGCATACATTTGAAATTTTGATGTGCTTAATAAAGTCAAGTCCGTACTTAAATTTTAAATCTATGTTCAGACTCTCAGAGTGATTGATAGTGGTACATACTGATACAGTCAGTGGAGCCTAGCGTTTTCATTGTTCAAGGCTGCCTCAAAGAATTCATAGGACTCTATGAGCATTGTAGTTTGTAAATTTGTACTTTGTACTCTTTTTGGGTTGAAAATTAGTAGAAAACATACTTATGCATTCTCTACATTCATTTTTGATGTCAGTTTAATAATGCTTAACATTTTATTTAAGTTTATTTTGTGAATTTATATGGTTTTTTAAGTAGCAATAAAGTTGCTGTGTAATGCCGCATAATTGCCAAGAAACTCCCAAGTCTCGAGTATGAGTCAAATTTTTGGGCTGCTAAGTACGAGTTTTTAAACTATGCCTATAGATACTCCAACCATAGTATACATACTCGGTGAGTACTCGCAGAGTTGGCACCTGGGAGAATACTTGCAGTAAATAATCGCATATTTTTTTATTTTTTTGCTGTTGGTGAGTACTCGCAAGTATTCGTGAGTACTCGGTGAGAACTATGCTAATCCTCACCAACCTTGTCAAAACCATGTTCCACAGTCAAAAATGCGTCCAAAATGCAAAAATGTGCACAAAACACTCCAACAACACGGGATACACACTAAAATTTGTCCTTTATAAGCATACATGCCCCCACAATCGAATCACACAACATTTGGAGCGAATTGGAGGGAGCAAATTTGAGCAAACTCGATTTCCAAGTCAATTTATTTGTTTGTTTGTTTTTCATTTTTTTCCAAACATGTAAATTCTTTGTAATTTATTTGTAAACATATGCATTCCATTCAATTCCATAATTGCTATTCACGATTTATACATGTTTTTCATAATTTTTGAATAAAATTGTTTTTTTACTGTTTACATAAAAATTTATGGTTTACGTTTATTTTACGTCTTTTTTATTTTTTTTAATATTTAATCATATGCATAAGCCCTAGGGTTAAATGTTTACATTTACAAGTTTACAGTATAATTTTTCTTTTCTAAATGTTGTATTTTAATTTATTTTAAACCTTTCTTTTCAAAAGTTTTTTTTTTTTTTACATATACAAGGGCATCCGGCGCTGCATCAAGGTCAAAATCAATCAGTGGTAGCCATTTGGCTCCCGCTAATGCTCAAACTGCTACTTGGAAGCATGCCATATGGGTTGGAATGTCCCATTCGACTATGATTTGTATGTTAATCTTGAAGAAGATTTCTGGAGACATCAATCACTTCAAGTACCATTTTGCATGCATTGCTTGCCGCGATGGCACGCCTTGTTCTAGTACAAAGGAAGAGGCAAAATGAAACATGATTGCAGAGTTTGCATTGTTAGACGAAAATAAATTAGAGAGGGAAATGATACAAGCAGCCATTGCTCCCGCACAAGGAGAGGAAACTAAGGTAGCTATGACAGAAATTGTGGGCTCTAGTCGTGGTCCACACATGCAAGGCACATCCACCTCATCCAACTCGAGCAAAAGCCAAATACACAGCATTTTCGTGCCTAAAAACATACTTGGGGCACAACCTTTGCTGCAAGATACATATGGAACAAGGAGATGCATGAGGAAGGAAATAAGGCATGTGCAACTTTCCATTCAACATGGCAAGGAAATCGTACTGGGAATATTCGGTGATGGCATTGACAATTGCAGGAAAAGGGTACAAAGCACTCTTTTCAAAAGACTTAAGTAGGAGGTTGCTCTAAGATGCAGTTGAAGATGCAAAGTCAATTTTGAAAGATCAAAAGAGGTGGCAAAAGTTCAGATGCATCATTGTTTCCGATGGGTAGACAGATGGAAAGAACAAAACCCTCATCATTTTTTTTGTCATGCCCATTTTTTTTACATAAATGCAGACATGACTACCATCAACTCACATGCAACCAGACCTCAAGAGCATAAGTGGATATATAAATATGTACATATACATGTTTAACTGCTTTTCTAGTCATTTTCTAAACAAATAATTACCAATCATGTGTCACTGAACAAGAGGCCGAAGAGTTCCTAGAGTTCAGCGATGAGTGTTAAAGAATTACTTCGCTGGCATAAGCCTCAAGATTAACGCATCAATATGCTAAGTTGACGGTCAATCTTCACCTCCGTCCATCGCTGACACAGTTGGGCACCACATGGCCCCTTTGAGTCTGTTTTACACCAAAACTAAGAACAACCTATACTCAGCTTTTATCGTTTACATGCCCATCAATCTCAACCTCAACCTACCATTTATGTGATCGACTCCATGTGGCTCGCGGTCTACTTCTGTCCAATCTATTTGTGGGCTATGATCGTGCCACTTGTCTTGATTACGAGACCCCAGACCCAACACCAATAACAAGCTGCCTGACTTTCGAGCTTCAGGACGCTGCCACTTGGCAACTTTTCAAGCCCCCGAGACCTCGAAAGCACTAGAGGGATTAGACCTGGATGGTTTAATCCTTCTAGGGTTCGAATGTTGCCACTTAGCAGCTTCTCGAGTCCCTAGAACCTCAGAGGCATTAGGGGATTAGACTCTAATGATTTAATCCTCTATGGGTTTCATGCTCCAGAATGTTGTCACTTGGCAGTTTCTCAAAACCTCAGAGGCATTAGGGGATTAACTGCTTTGCTAACTCTCTAAACCACCGAAATGATGCCATGTGGCATCATTCAGCCAACTTTCAAAAATCAAAAATCGGCTAAGGCAAAAGCCGACAGAAAAAGCCAAAGCAATAAACGGCTAAAGCAAAAATCAACTAAATAAGCCAAAGCCATAAACGGCTAAGGCAAGCAATAAATGCAAGGAATCAGTCAACATACAAATTCGACTAAGGCAAACACGAAGCGAAGGATAGAAGTTGACTTGACAAACATGGATAGGCTAAGACAAGACTAAATACGCCTATTAGTGAACTATTGCCATTAACACATCTGAAGCTAACCCTGCATCCCTCAGAAAGACTCAACTAAGCTATAGAGGGCCAACGTTTGCATAGATCGATTGAACAAAGAGGCGACCAGGCCTAAACCAATATCTCGATTCTAAACCAATAATCCCATTGGTTTAGTCGGTTATCAGAACCGCAAGGTGAGCTCAACTTAGCAAAACATTTATTAAGGAACTGCTCAATATTGTGAGCCAATTGGTCTAATTACTAGGAACTAATACTTGCAATATTGGCACTTAGTCCCATTCCGTTACACCAAAAACACGAGACCAAGCAGCATGTCCCTACGCTGTATAAGTACATAATCATCGCATAACTGCCAAAAAGTCTCTCTTTTCATTGATCTTTGCAAGAGCGACTTCAGTCAAACCTAAAGGTTATATGCCTTGTTATTTCTATAGCAATGGAGCCCAGCTCCATCATAATTCTCTTTTATAGTAGTTTGTCTTGTTACAAGAAGAGTCTACAGCAGTTAGCTTACTCAAATGTTTTAATCAAAGAACTCTTCCACAAGATGTATCTTTTACCAGAATATCATCAATATTCGGATATACGGTCCAGCTATATTGTTACTTCCAAAACAATCACATAGTCATTCTAATTAATTTCCACCCATTCATTGTTGGTTTAAACCATTAAGATAGCTCACAATAGAATATATGCAGGGACACGTTGCATACTCAATAGGCTGGTCATAACAAAGATTAAGCAAGTAAAACACGATGCTATCTCAATTGATAATGACATAGATAGTCTTGTTCATATTTTCTCTTACATTGATGTGTCTTTTGCAAGAAATCTACAATCAATTCAAACAAGTAGATTATACTACGAATCTCACAATAATATACAAAACATACAACTAATAATATACAAAAAAGCTTGTGGCTCACATCTTGGCCTGTAATAGATCATAGGCATACATATACAGATTGTTCAGCTGAGAGTAAATAATTCTTGGCTTACAACTAACCATAGTAAAGCAACACAACAAGAATAAATAACAGTTGTCAGACAGTTTCCTCCTTGCTCCAAGTGCATCTTCAGGCCAACTGAAGGAGGGCTCACCTCCCAACCTCTTTCCATCATCAAGTGACTGCTCTAGGCACCCCCGAGCTCGAGACTCCCAGCTTCGGACATGTTCACATCACGGTGTAAGGCAAATAAGAAAACAAGGTGGTTTAGGTGTCTTGGGGTCAAGGAGATTGCTACTCACAAGGAAGCAATCCAACCATCTTGTAATCAAGGAGGCTAACATACTCAAATCAATGCCAACAAGCATACAAGCATACATAAGAACATGCAGCTACGAAAACCAGGCTTTCGACCAACCGCTTATGGTTCATTAGTCCAATCATGAGATAGTTAGGCATCCTACCATCATATCCAACATGAGAGCGCCCAACCATTTTCCATCATGACGAGCATAACCTTTGATGCACTATACAAAACCAAGCTACACAAAGCTTTCTAATCCCATGTAAGTAAAACTTTAACAACAAAATCTACCAAGAAGGAATGTCTCAACTCCGGATTCCCACACAAAAGGACACTACAGGGTGATCAATGCACAGCCAAAGAAAGACAAGTAAAATGGAAAAAGCAATCCACGCGGCCTTACTTCCCTGAACTCAGTGATTCAAACAAGAATCGCACAACTTCATTCAGTCAAACAACAAAATAGACGAGTCATGAGGAAGCCTACCAAATGACTCAAGTCCTTCTTGGGATCTTTTCTGAAGTTCTTTATTAGCCAATGCTCTCCTTCACCAAGCTCTTCCCTTGCTTCCTTCTCCCTGTTACCAAAATGACCAAAAGGTTCCTTTCTGAGAGACCCGCCTTCCTCAAATAGGGGTTCTCTCCTCGATCAGCGAATCTGAGGATGACAAGTATCCCTTACTCCTTCATGGCTTGGAGCTAATCACCTTTCTTACCAGCCCATGCCTTCATAAATTGGATGTTCTAATCAAGGTCCATAAAGGCATAAGGCAGCTTTGCAGATTTCTACATTTGCTTCCAAATATTTCTTCCTTACACTCAGATCTAGGCATAGAATCATTACAAAATGCATCTGCCCTATGCAACTCGGCATTCTGAGTGTTAACCTCCTCGTCCTCAAGCATTAAAGATGACAAGGCAAAGGTGATTCTACCAACTCAAACAGTGATTACAATCTATTTAGGCATGCCAAGACTAAATAAAAGGGACGAATGGTATTCAGGGCATCCAACTAGGATAATCAAGATTCAAGACAAGTTACAGGTCTGAGATAGGGTCACACGTGATGTGAAATGCTTGGCATAGTCCATGTTCCTTCGTTGGCAATTACATGTTCCTGCACACTCAATGCACCCAACATAATCTACTTACCTTGCAATCAGCACCACTATGGAAGTATAACCATCAGATTAGCATAATCATATTGTCTAGCAAGCAACATAGCAAATGTCAAATAAGAGTATGCATGATCTCGTAATCCACATGCATTTAAGGATGAGCACTTTGTCGTTCCACTAGCAAGGGTTCTTAATATTATTAGACCATCATATGTCAATTAGCAATTGGAGTCACTTCTTGTCCCATGAGGTGCACTACATTTTTGGCAGCTTCAAATGGTGAGATGTTTTTTTAATTCAATTGATACCTCTAACAAAATAAAAAATTCAAAAACTTTGAGCTTGATGCTCGAGGAGGTTGTCTTAAAGGTGAGCATCGAGAATGTTGTGCAAATTATCACTAACAATGTAGCAACATATGTGGTGGTTGGAAGACTTTTTAAGGAGAGGTATCCATCACTCTTTTGGACCTCTTGTGCAACCCATTGCCTTGACCTCCTTTTGGAGGACATAGGCAAAATTGATTGGGGGGACCGGTTGTAAAAGAAGCCAGAAACATCTCCAAATATATTTATAATCACTAGTTGGTTCTCAACTTGATGGGATAACACACCAAGTGGGAGAGCTTGTGTGAGCAAGGGTTACAAGTTTGCAACTAACTTCCTTACATTGCAAAGTATTTGTAGTTTGTTGACAACTTTGAAGCAGATGTTTGTAAGTCAAGCATGGGCGGACTGACAGAGTCAAAGTCTCAAAGGCAATTTTTAATGAGACCTTTACGAAAAGAGCTATATAGATCATCAAGGTAACTTTAAATTTTAAGTCGATTCCTTTATTTTCAATTTTTTAAAGTATTTACTTTAATTGTAAGTTTGTAACTTTAATTTGTTTGAGACTTTGTAGGTGTCAGAACCTTTGGTGAGGGATTTGCGCTTGGTGGATGGGGAGCAAAACGCAATAGGTTACATTTATGAGGCCATGGATAGGGCCAAAGAGACCATCCAAAACTTTTATATTGGGGATAGTGTCAGATTTGATCCCATTTGGGAACTGATTGATCGGAGGTGGAACAATAGACTCTACCAACCCATCCATGCAACGGGATACTACCTTAACCCCAAGTTTTTCTACTCCAATGGCTTCACAAACGCTAATGGGCAAGTTATGGAGGGCCTCTCAACATGTATTGAGAGTATGACACCTGAGGATGAGGTGAGGGACCTCATTATTTTAGAGTTGTAGAACTACAAGCAGGCTAGGGGGAGGCTCTTTTCTTCAGCACAAGCTATCCAAAGGAGATCCATGCAGTCACCAGGTAATAAAAAAATGAAGTTTTTACTTGTACCCTACAAGTTACAAATTTACAATTATTAATAATTTAATTGCTTACAAACTTTTGAATATCTTATTTAAAGGTTTGTAGTGGAAAGATTGAGTGGAAATATCCTAAATCTTCAAAAGCTAGCTCTCCGCATTTTATCTCAACCTTATATCATTTTTGGATGTGAGAGCAACTGGAGTTTTTTTTATGTCATTCACACGAAAAAGCACAATAAGTTGAGTCAACGACGCCTCAATGATTTGGTTTGATCCGGAGGATTTTTTTTATGGTTCAGAAAAATATTTATTCCCGCCATAATTCCTCTATTTTCAAAATATTATTAAATATCCTATTTATTAAACCATTGGATATTTTAAAACCAAATCCCAAAAATTTAATTATCCCCATAAATGGTTATTTTAAAAAAAATAAAAGACCATGGAATATTGTTTAATAAACCTTTATTTCAAAACTCCACTTTTCCTTTTCCTACATGGAATTCATTTTCACATTGGATGGGGGGCATGGAAGAGTTTTATTAAATTAAACACTTTATTCCACTTTAATTTTCCCCACGTGGAATCACTTTGGATGGTGGAGATATTTTAATGGGATAATGTTTTGTTTTATTTCTTTTATCCCTTACCACGCACATTACCCACCTTTATGCTTTATTCCCACGTGGATCTTATTCCCACGTTACCCACCTTTATGCTTTATTCCCACATGGATCTTATTCCCACATTACCCACATTTTTTGTTTAAATTTTTGTTTGGCGTTAAACTAAAATCCAAGCTTAATGTTGGATGCTAAACTTTAAACCATGCACGTTAAACTCCCTCTTAGCATGCCTTTACTCACCCCACTTCCCACGTGGAGATTTACATGGGGTTTAATATCTTTTACGCTTTATACCATGCTATTTTATGGGGGCGAGTTTGGTAAAGTGGGAAATGTTTTAATAAACATTAATCCTTACCTTTTTCTCTTTTTCCAATGTGGACTTTAACCTCATCTTTAAATTGGCATGCATTATCCTTTCCATACGTGGATAGCTATTTTTAAAATAAGTCGATGGTTTTGGTGGTAACGTGGACCATATTATTTATGGGCAAGTGTTTTGATAAATTATGGCGTTTCAACATCCCATAAATTATGGGATTTTATTCCTTCTTATTTTCATGTAGCTTATCCGGAGTTTAACCGTATTTCGAGTGATTTGGGATTGTTAGCCAATGTTGGCTATATACAATTATTTCATTTTATATTGCAGAATTTATATATCCGGAGACAGAGAATAGAGCGAGACGGAGAACAGAGGAAATATGAATTGTATTTTTGTGTAGGGGCAGAAATTTTGGAATAACCAGTTAAGGCTATTTTGCCTATTGCAGAATCTTTTGTTAATCTATGTAAATTACAAAGAGGGATTTGTAAAAACCAAAAGGTAGTTTATAAACCTTTTGAGAGTGTTGCCTCCTTGAAAAGAGAGATAAATTGCCCATTTTGGAGATCTATATTTGCAGGTGATCATTTTGGAAACCAAGTATATTTGTGATATGTGATCAGAGTTTTTCAGAGGTTGATCAACCAATTGCAAGTTATTTAGGGATGTAAGTTTAATCGTTGTATTTACATCTTATTTAAATGGAACGGTTTGAACGAACCCGGGGACGTAGCCAATTGGTGAACCCCATAAACAATCTCTGGTCTCTATTTTATTATTTTATTTCAGTGTTTCATCAGTATATCAATTTTTAATTATTATTGATATTTGGAATTTAATTATTGAAATTTAATTAAGAAACTATTTGCAGAGGATAAAAAAGTGAATTGAAAGGTTTTTTTAATTGAATAATAAAATTATGAGTTTACAAAAATACTCATTCAAAATTGTTCAGTTAATTTTACATTCAGATTAAAATTAAAGTCAATTCCTTTGATTTAAATAAATTTTGAAAAAATGACTTATTTTTAAAAATCTGTTTTAAATAAATAGTATTGATTAGCAGGGGCTAATTACTGTTTACGGATCATGGTTTTGGTGCAATAAAACCTTGGCGTCACACAAAAAAGGTAGAGAACACATCATAAGAGCCTATCAATCTAGATGAAATCGATCCCTACAATGACTGCACTGCACAAGATAAAGAGACTCCCTTGTTCACAGAGGACGAGATTGTTGATTTTGAGAGGCAAGCTATAGAGGGTGTAGACAATGGTGCAATAGGAGAGATTAGATTGGATGGCATCCTTCTAGATGTCTAAGATGAGGTAGAGGAGTCACAGCGATCTAGTACCAAGGTGGAGCCACAGGCGTAGTATTCTAGGCAAAGCAAAGAGGGGCAGTTGAGTGGGAGGAGTCGACTCTCTCAATCACCCTTAGCTTTTCATAGAGCAAGGAAGAGAAAATTGTAGATTCTTGTAATTTGTAGATTTTTGTATAAGTTGCTAGAGTAGGGGTTTTCATTTCTCCCATATTTATTTTGAGCTTTTTTCTTCACTTGGAGTTTTTTACTTTCATGGATAAGCTTGTTTAGGTGTACTTGGAGTTACATTTTGACCAAATGAATAGGAAGTAACTCCCTTGACCAGATATTCTGGGTATGGGAATAACTCTTTTATTATTGGCTCTTTGGCCGTCTTTTTTGGAGGAGTTACTCATGCACTCCTATTTGTACATCTCTCTTGGTGAGCTATTGTTCAATGGAAGATTGGTCTTGGCTCTTATTTTGTTTACGCAATATTATCATGTATGTGATTTCATTTACTTTCAGCGATTGTGTTGTGTGCTTGCTTGACTCGTGCATATCACAAACCTGTGCATTCACTTGATCCAGAGATTCTGGTATCCACTCTAATATGGTATTAGAGCCACTCTGGTATTCAATTTTCTGGTTTTTTATTGTTAGTTTCATTTGAAATCATGAGATTTATTATTTGCAAATAAAAGATAGTTTTCATAATCCATTATTGGTTTAGTGCTCATCCTTGATGGAGGCATTGTTTTTGCAAAATTGGTTCATTGGCAGCGATTACCACAATGTGTGTGGTTTCTTTGTGACTACATGTTCTATGTGCCTTGGTGCATTTTCCTGCAAAAGCATGTGTGCCTCCATACAACTTCAGGTATTGTGTTTTTGCATGCTCGAGATCTACTCCATTGGTGCTGCTCAACTTGACCTTGTCGGCTCCTGTGTGTTGTCTATTGTTGCATCTAGGCCTCAGGGTTGGTCTCTTGTGTTCGATATCGGCATGTGTATTTGGCCTGAGCTCGGCCTCAGCTGGTTTTGCGTGTTTGAGAGACTGATCGACTAATTCTACATGTTTAACCCTAGTTCTGTGTTGCTTCCAGGCGACCCTCGGCCATGATACTTTCACCTATTGAGTCTACTCTCGTTGCCGCCCAATCATAACCGCCATTTGAATATGCCTTAATCAATAGCATATAAGACTCCTACAATTTCAAAAGGCTCGAAAGTTTCTTCCAAAACAAGCTAAGTCTATTCAAAGTTTGCCCTAAAGTTTTTTTTTTTTAATATAACATATTAAATCACTTTCTTTTTAATAGTTTGATTTAAAACAAAGTCAATTAAGCTACTTTTCTTTGAATGCACAAGTAATGCGTAAGAGGATTGGTCAAGTTTAACATTGTTAATGGAGATTTTTTTATTGTTTTTTATAAAAACAATATATTGTGGGAAATATTTAAAGAGAGATTGTTATTGTTTAAAACCTCTTCATATTTTCACAAGACGAAGACTGGAGGGTGAGGTCCGATTTGGTAGGTGGCCAAACCCCCTTGCATTCAAACAAACACTTCTTTGTTTCTCTTGCTCACTTTGTGTAGTTGTCTTGGATGCATTTTTGGTTGAGCCCGACATCCTCTCCTTGTCTTGCAAATCATGTCTTTACAACATTTGCACTTGTTGCTCTAGATGCATTTTCGTCTGTGCCAGACGTCTTTTGAGCATGCATTGTTTGTAACATTCAGAAGGGTTCACCATTTCATAGTTCAAAGAGAGTGTATTGTGTTTTGAGTTACTCTTTCTTTCTGTTTGCACTTTCATTTCTGCAACAACCTCAACTAAAACCACTACACTTTATTTCTACATAATGGATACAAGTTTAATTAATTCACTAACCCCATTTAACTACTATGAATGGAAAACTAAAATGCAAATTATATTAAGGAGCTAAAGTTTACATCATATTACAGTGGGCAATGAAACTAAACCTAGTACAGAAGCAGAAAAAGTTAAGTGGTACAACCATTGTGATGAAGCCTATGGGTTGTTGTCTTTCTATGTCTCTTGATCTTCTCTTTCACTTAGAACCTGCTAAATCTCTCAATGAAGTGTGGACCATCTTGGAAAAGCTTTTTGGGAAGCTATATGTGATAAGAAGTCACGAACTTGAAAATGAGCTTATCAACTTAAGTCCTAGCAACTTTGACACCCTTCAGGGTTTCTTCACCAAGTTCAAGTCTTTGAGATTATAGTTGAAAAAATGTGGAATAGAGAAAAAAGATGGCTGACTTACTATTTCTATAATCTCTAAGCTAGGTCCTGATTACTCAGTCTTTGACTCTACTTTTCATGCCACAAAAAGTGCTCTAGGCACTACATGGAAAATGTCCTCTATAGATGCCTTTGTTGTCAACTTGACTCGGGAGCAAGACAGGTTAATATAGATGGGCACATTGAAATCCTCAAAACCTCAAGCCCTAATTGCTAGGAATGGAAAACAGAAGGCTTCTAACAAAAAGAAGAAGAAAAAGAACGAGGATCAAGAAAAATAGAAAGAATCAACCTCTATCAAAACAACCACTAAAATCTCCTTTTCCAATGACAAACCTAAGAAAAGGTTAAGTATGCCTATTGCAAGAAAAATGGGCAGCATAAACACAAGTATATGAAGAAACAAATTGATCACCTAACTCATCTTCTAGAAAAAAAACAACATAGGTGTTCATGAGTCTATCAAGCAAAATTTATCAACTCAAGATTTTTCTACGGCAAAAGGTAAAGGTAAAAAGAAAGAAATAGGCAAGGCTCTTGTAGTAGTTGCAACTCCAACATCTTCATGGGTTATTGACTCGGGTGCTTCCCACCACATGGGCTCTTCAAAAGTTGAGTTTTCTTCTTTACAACCTTGTAGAATGTCTTCTATCACTTTGGGAGATGATACTTCTGTTGTTCTCAAAATCTGTCACTCGTTTTTGGGACAACATATGAACTATTTTGGTCTTGCAGGCCAAAATTATCTCTTCCCTTCTCAAAAAATTGTTCTGAGCATTTAAATTCTTCATTATTCAAGCTTTTTCAGTTAAGGGATTAGTAGGTTCAACGGCTTCAACAGACGAGTTCTCTCTAAGGAACGAGTTCCCAGCACTTAGGCAATTTCCAGATTGGTTCAACGCCTTGGTTCAACCAAAGATGTTCATCGGTGAGCTTCAAAGGAAGGATTGAACCATTGAACCATTGAACCTTGAACCAAATTGGTTCAATGGGTTCAAAGGTTCAATGGCATCGGCAAGCTTAATGAGTTAAGCGCTTCGTCAAAAGTTCAAAGTTCAACTGCTTCAGCAAGTTCAACAGCTTCAAAACACTTAACGAAAAGAAGAAGGCTTGAACCGTTGAACCTTGAACCAAAATGGTTCAAAGGTTCAATGGGTTCAACGGTTCAAAGGTCTAACGAGCGGTTGGTTCAACGCTATTAGTTCAAGCAGTCATTTGAATGAACGGAACACAAGATTGAACCGTTGAACCAAAGTTGGTTCAATCAGGATGTTCAAAAGAGCGCCCCAAAGCCTGAAAGGCAAGTGCCCTTGCGGAGGGCAATGAACCAAGACCAAGTGCCCTTGCGGAGGGCAATGAACCAAGCCCAAGTGCCCTTGCGGAGGGCAATGAGCAAAAGTTGACAAAGAGATTTTCTTCGGAAAAATAAACAAGGCAGAAAAATTGGAGTTCCTTCGGAAAAATGAACAAGGCAAAAGATCAAGCGAATTCTTTCAGACAAAATGTCCGAAGGAATTCACCTGAAAGAAAAAGCGCGACCGAAGGGAAAGCCGACTGAAAGCAAGCGGGAAGATTTCCTTCGGACATTTTGTCCGAAGCAATTGAAGTCGAAGGACGCCGAAGACCACCCGAAGAACCCCGAAGGGTAGGTACCCTTGCGGAGGGCTCTCACCAACCAGAAAATGGACCTTTTCAAGGCCTGAAGGGACACCTTCCCTTCAAGAATTTCCAAAGGCATTAAGGCCCACGACTCATTTCTATGGACTCTGCAAGCTCATTTCTACGGACTCTGCAGGCTCATTTCTACGGACTCTGCAGGCCCGATTTCTACGGACTTCGCAGGTTTGATTCTATGGACTCATTTCTACGGACTCTGCAGGCTTGATTTCTACGGACTCATTTCTACGGACTCTGCAGGCTAATTTCTACGGACTCTGCAGGCTGGGATCTACGGACTAGTTTCTACGGACTCAATTCTACGAACTCTGCAGGCTCATTTCTACGAACTCTGCAAACATATTTCTACGGACTCTTTCAAGGCTCGAGAGACTTAGAGAAAACCAAGGCTTTTGAGGAAGAAGATGAATCGTTGAACCTTGAACCAAAATGGTTCACAAGTTCAATGGGTTCAACGGTTCAAGGAAAGCTCCAAGTAAAGATAAGAAGCGGAAGTTTCCAAAGATCAGTTCAAAGAGAAGGTTCAGGGGAATGAACCAAAGAAGCGACGGAACCAACGAATCATGGAGATCACCCGAACCATTGAAACAGTGAACCTTTGACGTCCCCGTGGACGTCAAATTCAAGTTAATGAAATATCCGTTGATCTTCAAATGTGGTGCGGAACTTGAAAACCAACTCAGCGACCAGCTGAAGGAGCCGAAAGAGCCAGCCAGAAGGGGAAAAGATAGCCCGGGAGCTCAAATCGCAACACGAAAGAGGGAAAGACCAAAAAAATCTGCAGGAGTTATTCCAGTAGGTGGAACAGTCCACCAAGTAAATATTTGAGCTTGCAAGCATTAAAAGCACAGCCTGTTTTTCTTCCTTGGAATTAAGGCGAAGTGGACAACTGCGCAGACATGAGGAAAAAGACCAGACAACCCATGCCAAAGAGAAGACATTTGAGATGAATCAACACGTCATAGTTAAGGCGGCTGCCCTATTCCAACATGGCCATCTTTGACAAAACTGAAAATGCATTCAAAGCATTGAATGCAGCATGGGCCGTTCCATGAAACAAAGCGCCATGCCTTTCTTGGCTACTATATATTGTAATCTCTTATTTTGTGCAAGGGAGATCTCTCAATTATAAAAGCAAAACTCTGCCAAAATTGAGAAGCGATTACTGAGACTTTGAGCTCAGATTGTTGATCATATTTCTTTGTTTGAATGAGAAAGCAGGTTACTTTCAGACTTTGTGCTGTTATAGCTTGTGTCATTTAGGGGATTGTTCTTATGTCTGTTTCCTAAATGTGTTCTTGTCCATTTTAAAGAAATAAGCAGAACTAGTGGAAGTAATCAGGAAGGTGTCCTGAAGCCAACTGTGGAGAGACTTTGTGCCCCCACAATTGTCTTTAGTGTGTTTGTCTGTTTTTTGTTTCTGTGTAAAGGACCTTGGGACGACTTTGTGCCCTCATTGTCCTTCGTATTTCACTCTTCGACAATCGAGGTGGAGACTTTGTGCTACATCTCACTCTGTTGGTTACTATGCCCTTTGTTACCAGTTACTTGTTATCTATCAGAAAGAATTCCAGTTGTTTACTGTAAGACCACTTCTGAAAGAAGAGAAGTGCCTTCAGTGTTTCCACCTGGATTTCTCCTTTGTGAACATCATCTCTGAAAAAAAAGATGGATGGTGTTGTCCTACCCCTGAGTGTTACTTTCTACTTATATATATAGTATATAGCCTCCTATTTACAGGGAACCTCCCCTTGCTGAGAGGAGAGATTTGTCCCCTTTTGATGTGGTAAACTTGCACATCTGGCCGACCAATCTCCCTATGTTGTGGTTGAAGAGACCTATTTTGCTCATCAGTTGGTGACAAAATATTCACCCAACAACTTTAGTAGTTGTAGGGAGAGGATCTGTTGAAATGGATGGAGAAACATTCACTAATGTTCTAAGTGGTCCATCACTTTCAACTAATCTCCTATCAATGTACCAAATCACTCACATCAATAAGGGCATGAGGGTAGAATTTTCACTAGATTCAATCACAATCAAAGAGTTGCACAATAAATCTACAATAGCAGTGGGTAGAGCAGATCACCAAGCTAAGTTATATACCTTCTCACATTTTACCCTTGATTCTTCTCTAACTGCATTGTTGACTCATTCAGATGGAGTTAGCAAACTTTTGCATGAGTGGTTTGGCCACCTCAACTGTCGCTACGTAAAACAACTCAACAAGAATGATATGGTCATAGGCTTACCTCGTGTCCATTTCTCCAAGAGTCTATGAGAGTTGCTCCCTTGGGAAACATCCCGAAAACAAATTTGACAAAGGCAAAGCTTTAAGGGCTTCACAGGCATGGGAGTTAGTACACAATGATGTATCTGGGCCTTTTTCCAATCTATCTTTCACAAGGGCTAAGTATGCCCGTACCTTCATTGATGATTTGTCAAGATACACATGGGTTCACTTCCTTACGCAGAAATCTAAAATTTTCAACAAGTTTCGAGACTTCAAGGTTCTTGCAGAGAAACAATCTGAGAAATGCATCAAGGTTCTTCGAACTAATAATGGGGCGAGCATGTCAACAACAGATTTGAGTAGTTTTGCACAGCAAAGGGGATTGATTTGCAGTGGACAATTCCATACAATCCTAAACAGAATGGAGTTGCGGAATGCAAGAACAAGTCCTTGAAAGAGATGGCTAACTGCATGATTCACTCTAAGTCACTTGTACCACAATATTGAGCTGAAGCAATCAATTGTGCTTGCTACATTTAGAACAAAGTTCCTCACAAAGCTTTGAAAGGTATAACTCCATTTTAAGCTTGGCACAATAGGAAACCTACAGTTGAGCACTTCAGGGTTTTTGAATCTCCAGCTATGACATACATACCGAAAAAGAAATGCAAGGCTATGGAACCTCAAAGTAATCCTTGCATCTTCGTAGGTTATCCAGATGGTGTCAAGGGGTACCACCACCTTCATCCGACCACACATGAGTTGTTCATCAAGAGAAGAGTTAATTTTCAAGGGAATCCCACTTCATTGGAGTCACTTGGATTCAATCCAGATGATTCAAATCAGCTTGAGCACATTTCAGAGATTGACACTTCTTCCAATTTTGATAGCGAGAGTAGTGATGGGGACTCATTTTCATCCACATCTGGCCACACTTTAGAGGATGATGTTTCTCTACCTAACTCACCCACTTCTTGTCCTCTTTGGCTAGGTAGACACTGCAAAGCATTGGTACATAGGTTGGGGATCCTTCATATGACAGGTAGACGTGTTCAAAGTTTCAGAGTGGTCCACATGCTTTCATGCCTCTGCCTCAGATCTGCAAACTTTTTGGGAGGCATTAGGTATTCCTGAGTGGGATTCTGCCATGCATGAGTATAACTCCTTAATCAAGTATCATACTTGGGATTTGACACTTATTCCTAAGGGAAGAAAGATAATTCGATGCAAATAGATATATCAAACTAAGTATGCAGTAGATAGGTCTGTTGACAAGTTCAAGGCACAGTTGGTCGCCAAGGGTTTCTTGCAGGTATCTAGCATCTACTACATAGAGACCTTTGCACTAGTTGCCAAAATGAACTATGTCAGACTCACACTTGTTATTGTCGCAGCCAATCCTTGGAATGTTCATTAGATGGACGTGAAGAGTGCCTTTCTTCACAGTGATATTGAGGAGATTTACATGGAGCAACCTCCGAGCTTTGTTGAGGATTCTTCTTTTGTATGCAGCGTCCGAAAATCCATCTATGGCCTCAAACAGGCCCCTCGGGCTTGGCACACCAAGATGGATTCATTTCTTCTTTCAACAGGATTCACTAGATGCCAATCAGATCCGAACATCTCTCTCTTGCGGCAAGATGATTTGCTCTTGATTCAGGGACTTTATGTTGATCTTTTGATCACTAGTAGCTCTTCTTCATCCATTGCAGTGGTGAAAACAGCTCTCCAAGATACGTTTTCCATGGCAGACTTGGGCTTGCTTCATTACTTCCTTGGGATTCAAATTTCTCAGTCAAAATCAGGAATCACTCTTGCACAACCTAAGTATGCTCTCGATTTACTTGCTCAGTTTCACATGGTTGATTGTAAGCCAACTCCAACTCAATTTCTATCCAGAGTTAAGCTTGAGGCAGATTGTTCTTCACCTTTGGTCAATGCTACCTTGCATCAACAACTTGTGGGCAAACTTATCTACTTGACACATACCAAGCCTGACATATCATATGCAGTGGGCCCAAACACCAGATTCATGCAAGAAATAAATGAGTTGCACTGGAAAGCAACTAAGAGGATCTTGCACTACATTTAGGGCACACAGATTTGAGATTCATTATAGAGTTGGCACTAACATTGACTTGATTGGTTATATTGACTCAGACTAGGCTGACGATTTTCAGAATCACAAGTCCACTTCAAGTTTACAGTTTCTCCATTGGTTCAAGTCCAATTAGTTGGTCAAGCCAGAAGTAGAATGATATTGCTTTATCATCTATTAAGACAGAGTACAGGGAAGTTAATGCTGCCACTGAGGCCATCTGGCTTCAAGGGATTCTCACAGAGTTCGGTATCCAGTTCAAGTGACCTACCATCATCTACTGTGACAACCAGAGTACTATTCAAATTTGTAGGAATCTGGTTTAGCATCAGTGAACCAAACACAAAGATTCACATGCATTTCATCAAAGAGCTCATTCATGGGCACTATTATCAATCTAAATTGCACCCATAAGAAGGTTGTTCAAGCCTTCTTACTTAGATAATAGCAATGGAAGCACCTCTAGGATGTGGGTGGCCTAATCAATGAGGTGAATCTCTAGATATGGGCTAGCTCCCTTGATGCTTCACCGAAACTACTACTAAACCTATTCAACTGACATGGAAAAGGGAGAGAGAGAAACATGAAAGTAAAAGGGGTGATGCACCAAAATCTTGACCTCCACTTGCCTATGCACTTATGAAGTGAATCAAAATTGATCAAACCACACAACTCCAACTTGAGGTTCTTACATCAGTATTTCAACATGGAGGTCTTGGGAGATGCATGAATTAGGAGGGACAACCAAGAGGTGAATTGAATCAACATTAATGGCAGATTTCCACATCTAATTCCCTACACAACCAACTATAACACTTCATGTGACCTGCAAAGAGTCAACCTACTTGCAAGAAGGTAAGGGAGAGAGGACAAAAGAGAGGGAGTTAGAACACTACGACTATCAATCATGCACAATCACAAGTATACACTAAAAAGCAAGCTTGAAGAAGGCTAAAACCAACTTATTATTCATCTCAAAAGGCAAGAACAAGTGTAACTTGAGCAAGGCTTCACCATACTCAAATTGAGGATCCTTTACAATGCCAAACAAGGCCATATTTATAGAAGAAAGGAGAACAAGAGAAATAGGAAATGGAGAAGGCCCGTCATGGCATTCTTTCATCATCAAATCAGTTACAAAACAAACGTATCGTGCCACCAAGTTTGCAAAGTGTGTTGTCTTCTTGTTCTCAACACTCTAGGCCAAGTGCTGATGGAGTTCTTAATGAGGAATGGCATGGAGATCATCTTGGCAGACTTGATTCTTCTTGAAACTAACTCTCCCCCTCTAGGAGTTACCATCCACTTTCTTGAAAGGCAGTTACAAGTTGCAGCTTGACACATGACCTTCTTCTTGCATCATTGGCCTCTCCATGTTTCAGCATGTCTTGTAACCTCTTTGCTACTAGCCCTCCTATCCTACATTGCATTCAACTCCCGTTATCCTTTGTGACATCTAGCTCATGCATGAGGAGTTCTAAGTCTGACCTTGCAGGTTTGTAACTTGTTTCTAAACAGTCTTTGATTTGATTCCTTTGATCAACACCTGCAACTATGAGTCTTCATGAAAGGTGGCTTGGGATGCATCGTTACCTTCTATGACTAACCATTATCTTCTCGAAACTGCCCGTAGTGACCTCAAACAAGTCTACAATCTCATCTTCAGTATGCAAGTGAAATGGCAGTCTTTCTTAGGTCTAGTTCTTGCTTGAATACCTCTCTAATCACCATGAGGGTCTTTGGAGTGATTTGGAACAGATCATCAAACCCCTGCTCAAGCTTACAAAGCCTTCTCATCTGGGTTGGAAACTTGTCCACACTCAAAACCCTGCAAATAGACCTACAACAAGCTTTCTAGGCCATTTTTTGTGCCTTTTTCCTCCACACGTGCCAGGGTTTCTGATCCACAAGGTGCCCCTACAGTGTTGAGGTGTCTTTCAAATGTCTCCAAAGCAAATTAGTGCATTAGAGCCCCTTGGAATGATGTTCTCAGTCATCAGGCTCTCTTAAGGGTTTTAGGAGGGTTTAGAATGTCTTAACTTGTTAAGGATTGTTTACAAAGAATAGATCCTAAAACCCTTGCTTAATGCCACAAGGTTGGAGTAGGGGAACCCTATTAACATCTCCAAAATTCAGTGGGACCCATGCAAATCCTCCTATGAGTACACAAACAAAACTAGGCCTTATCGAGCTTTGCAAACTATAGATGGAGGTTGGGAAGAAGGTTTTAAGCCTAAAAGTCTTCAAAATGCATTTCATTGATTAAAATTGCCTCTTATAGGTTTGAAACAACTTCCACCATGCTTGTAGATGCTTTTCCATGTGCCTTGAGGCTTCATTTTGCCTCAGGGGTGGTTTCCCTATTTGTAGGGTTTTAGGCCCCTTCAGGGTTCTTGACTCTTTTACTGTGTTTTGCTATCCTTAAGCCCATTTGATTGCTTGTAACAATGTAGACAGTATCTCCCCATGTTTCATGACTCCCTCCATTCCTTTAATAGGCTTGAGCTACCTTGGAGACTCATGTGAACCTATCACAGTGATGTTCTTGACATTGCACAATCCACTTGCAAGGTGTCTAGAGAGGACTGTAGGTGCATTTTGGCATTATGAACTCTAAATGACCTTGAAGATTGTAGAAGAAACTTGTCTATCTAATGAAAAATCTCATTCACCTCATCAAATTCTCATGGTACCTTGCAAGTCATGAAAACAGTGAAGAAAACCCCATTTCTAGACCTGCAACTATTGAATACACCATACGAGAATGGGAATGTCTTAAGTTTGAGACGTTTGCAAGTATTTGGAATCTTCTTAATGACCCTGTAGAGCATTGAGAAGGTGTGGAAATGCCTTGAAACCCACCAATGATCTTCCTATGAGTTTGTTCTCTTGTAGAAACACAATACCTACAATTTGTGATTGCATACTTGGTGTTTACGAACATAGATTGAAATCTCGGCGATATCTCGGTGTTTCTCGCAATATGACTATCGGACGAGAAACTGGGGGTTTCTCACGAGACAACCCTGATTTTCTTGGCAATTTTCACCGAGAAATCTCAGTGATTTCGCGGCGAAAATTGCTGAGATCCAATATCTCGGCAACAGGAAAAAAAAAAGCCAATGCATTAAAAAAAGTTAGAAGTTAACCATTATCGCAATTTTCTTATTTGCTCATAAAGTGAACTGTGGATTTTATTATCGCAATTTTCTTGTGCCCTCAATCATCATTGCAGTTTGTATTTCAAGGCTCAAGCTGTAAGTTTTAGACTTGTAGTATTTTATACTCAACAGTATAGTGTGGCAATGCCCTCATAATTAATTGCAATTCGCCGCCCGATGCCATTAGTGGATTGTGCATACCTAGTCGGGATTAAAAGTTTGAAGTTCGATTGACATTTAATTTAAGTTTATTTTATGAATTTATATGTTTTTTAAAGTAGCGATAAAGTTGCCAAGAAATTCCCGAGATCCGAGATCCGGTTCAAATTTTTCCCTCCCAAGAAATCGCCAAGAACGAGATTTCGAACTATGTTCACAAACACTCCATCTCTCCACCTACGACTTGAAAAGTTTGACCTCAAAGCTTATGGAGAATTTGCAATAGGGGTGAGCACAGAGTAATGCCTTCACAGGCCCATATACACTCCATCCCAAATTTTTGGTTACAATTATTGACTTACAAGTTTGCAAACCTGTAGGTTAACAAAATCTCTTTTGACTTTGCTTCGAAAGCATGCCTTAAGGTTCCTAGCATGACCATCAGTTAGAGAAGGTTCTAAAGAAGCTCTTGAGGATCATTGAATCTATTTGAAATTCACTCCTGAAGACAAGCATTCATAGGTATAGATAAAACCTTCTTTCTTCATGTTACAGCCCTGCATGGTTTCTTCCAAGTCCAACACCCATGAAAACCTTGTTCCTGGATTGAGTCTTATACCTGCAACTATGTCTAAGTGACCTTGAGAACAAAAGGGAGGCATCTTGACTTGCTTGAGGGCCACTTGAGGTGAGAAACAATCCACAACCTACCAAAAACCCTGCCTGTAACCTTTTGCATAGGTCTGCAACTTGTCCAATGTGAAGGTTTTGCTCCTCTATTGCTTGCATGTGCCAAATGGGTGATGGGAGATAGCATGAGAGGATTAGTAGGACCTTGCAAGGTCTCACACAACCTTCCATTTGCACCAAGTTCATAAATGCCCTGAAACTGTCCAAAATCGAGCTTTTAGGGTTTTGAGAGGGTTTTAGACACCTTATCTTGTTAAGGATGATTCATAAAGCTCAGGGCCTGAATCTCTTAACTCTTGTTATGAATTTAAAGGGCATCAGGGTACCTTTATTCCCTTAAGAGCATTGGCCTTCACATTCTTTCTCCTCTATGCACTAACACCAAACTATTAACTTTCTCGAGCTTGTCTAGTAGACCTGTTAGCCTTTTTTCACTCCCAGGGTTTGCATCTTTCGTTTTGGCTAAGTGCAGCGTCCCTTATTTGTTTATCCCCACAGCAAAATGCTCAAGTGTTATTTCAGTCCTTTTGCTCAAGTGTTATTTCCTAAGGAAGCCTTTGTTTCGGATTTTTTGTCCAAGTCTCAAAGGAATTGTTTCGGACTTTTTTCCGAAACAAAAAAGGTCCGAAGGAATTGATCCTTTTCAGGTTTTCTGAAGGGTACATTTCAGGATTTCCGAAAAATAATTTCTAAAGCGAAGGGACATTTTCATTCTGCCAAAGGGTCTTTTTCTCATGAAAGTGTCCTAAACAAGTTTTCCGAAGGGTACTTTGGGATATTTTCAAAAGAAATGTCCCTTACATTTTTTCTGAAAGAATTGTCTGTTGCAACTTTTTTGAAGGATTTGTTTCGGACTTTTTGTCCGAAACAATCTTTCCAAAAGGTCTTTTTCTCTTGCGAAGGGACGTTTTCAACTTTTTCGAAAGGCACATTTCAAGTTTCCGAAGGGAAACTTTGCACTTTTCCGGAAGGCACTTTCAACCTTTCTGAAGGGTCTTTTTCTTGGAAAAGTGGTCACTTGCAAAATTCCGAAAAGTAATTTCAATTTCTCTGAAAGAATTGATCCTTACAATTTTTCCGAAGGAATTGTTGCAGACATTTTGTCCGAAACAATTCTTCAGAAGAGTCATTTGCAAAAGTCTGACCGAAGGAATTGGACACTTCAAGATTTCCGAAAGAAATTGTTCCTCATGCAAGTGCCCTTCAAAAAGTCCGAAAGTGTCCTTCGAAAAGTTTTCGAAGGGACACTAGCAAAAAGTCCGAAGGGCCTTTTCCTCAAGAAAGGGACACTCGCAATTCTTCAAAAGGGTCTCTCCTTCGAAAAAAGTGGTCACTTGCAAAAGTCCGAAGGGTCTTTTTCTATGCAAAGTGCCCTACACACTTTCCCCGAAGGGTCTTTTCTCGGGAAAGTGTCCTTTTCGGGTTTTCCATAGGGACATTTCAAGAATGCTGAAGGGCATGTTTAGGCTTTCAAGAGAGGCGAAATGAAAATGTTGATGGGTTATTCTTAGCAAAAGTGTCCTTTGAAAAGTTTCTGAAGGGACACTTGTAGAAAGCCCGAAAGAATTGTTTCAATCATTTTGTCTGAAACAATCTTTCTGAGGAGCCACTCCAAAAGGCCCGAAAGAAATGCCTCTAAAGAAATTGTCCAAGAAGAATGACGGTTATATGAATGTCAACTTCAGGATGATGGAATAGTCGTTGGTGTTCAAACAAGAGGATTCAAAGCAAATCCAAGGGCTCACATTCTCCATCCATCGAAGGATCAGAGGGCTCATCTCACCATTGATCAAATCAGGATCCAAGTCATTTTTGACGACCAATCAAAGGAAGAAGACAAGGCCAACAGAATGACAACGACCCTCCCCTACACTGTTGCACACCTCAGCGAGCTAGTGGGAAGCTGCTAGCATCAGGACAAATCTGCAATAGGTGGACTCTCTTGTAATAACTGCATTGATGCCATTACTCAAAATATCTTGATTCCGTTGGGCAACCGTTGGAGAAGCATCTTTGAGAGAGCAGGCCAAGAGTGTTCAAGGGAGATGACATGGATCAATCAGATGGCTCGAATGAGCATCATTGGCAAAGACGGTTGCAGTTGGAGATGGAGACTCTTAACAGATTGATTCCTCTCTTTGGCACTCAAAGGCCTCCCCCTCTAGCTTCATCTCCGTTATATATACAACCCTTGTGCTAGCGTAAAAACAACCATGCAATGTATGGTGAAGCCCTACTGAATTGATGTCATGTTTTGCCTTTTAAGCATTGATACAAGTCTTTTTCTTTGAAGTTCTGAGCAATTGCATGAATGTGTAAGTGACATATAGTGACAGCAAGTGATGGTTTTCATCCTTCTGTCCTTTGTCCTTCATGCCTGAGCAAGAGTTCTGGGTCTAAAAGGTCATATAGAGTGCGTCTAAGTGTGTTGAAATTTTGCATGTGTATAACTATTCTTGGAATGTACAGGTTGTCTTTCAGTTCATTTGCCTTGTGTCATTTCATACATCTCACCTCTATATTGAAATACTTGTGTTAGAATCTTTAAAGATGTAAAAGGGTCTGTGCATTTTGTTGTATCGTGCACTAGGGTATGGTATTCATGTGGAAGATAATCTTGGTGCATAATCATTCTTAGAACATGTTTCTTTTATGCAATTTCTAACCCTTTTCCTTTCAATGAAGTTGGTTCAGACAGATTGTTTTTTGCAGAAACAAATTTAGGGAGCTAGCCCTTTAAATCTATACGTTCATTTCCTCCATAGGTATACCCACATGCCTGGAAATGTCCCAACGTTGCCCAAATCTGGAAGAGGCTTAAACATCCTCTTCTAGGGTGCAAGATTTGGAGACAACAAGACCTGCAAACCCGATGGAGCTTCTAATGCATTTTGTGCCTTCTTTTAACCTCTGCAAACTTGTTCAAGCAAGATTTGGCCTTGATGAACCTGGGGCAACGTACCATGCACCTACAACTTCTTGAAAACGCATTTTCATGCCTTTGATAGTCCATGAGATGTGTTGTAACAACTTGCAAGTGCAATCATTGCTTTTTCTGACATGAAATTGTCATGTTCTGACCTATATCTGCCAACTTCACATTAAAAAACTCCTTCCCAAGTCATTAACAAGTGCTTTCTACATAGTTTCCACCTTTTGGGACCCTAAACTGGCCTTTACATTGACATTGATGGCTTGTCAAGAAAGAGGCCTTGAAAAGGCTTAAACAACATAAAACACTTTATCTTGATCTTTCCAAAAAAACCTTAAATTCTCCAAACACTTCATGAATGATCAAATTGAAAAGATTGAAGACAAGGCTAAGTGTTTTGATTCACCCTCTTGGTATGACCAACCTAAGAGACCTTGACAACCACTAGGAACAACATCACACTTCATTATTACAAGACAAACTATGACAAAGACAAGATCTTTCAAAAGGCTATCAACAAAGTTAAAGAAGCTTAGCTAGCAAATTTTGAAATGCAAAGACCTATGGTGGCCAATTTGGCTAACAAGGACATCATTGATCTTATCCATTGCCAGATGACAAAGCAAATTACAGACATCTTCACCAAACCTTTCACGGAGAGCAAGTATCTTCACTTGCGGGCTCTTCTTGAAGTTCGGGATACTGCAACATCATCTTTTGGAGGGGCCTTCTAGCCTCTTCTTTTTATGTCTCTTTTGGGGGTAAGTTTTTTCCTTCAAGTTTTCTCCTTTTCTCTACTTTATGAGAGATTGCTTTGTACATGGGTATCTCATCAAGCATAGTTGTCGGGACCCTTTTTTTACACTGCCCACCAAAGTTGTGCTTATGGGGGAGTGTTAAAGTAGGGGTTTTCTTTTTTCTCATATTTATTTATTTTAGGCTTTTCCCCTCACTTGGAATTTTCTTCCTTTCATGGATAAGCTTGCTTAGGTGTACTTGGAGTTACATTTTGACCAGATTAATAGGAAGTAACTCCCTTGACTGGCTATTCCGGGTATGGGAGTTACTCTTCTATTATTGGCTCTTTGGCTACCTTTCTTGGAAGAATTATTCATGCACTCCTATTTGTAAATCTCTCTTGATGAGCTATTGTTCAATGGAAGTTTGGTTTTGGCTCTTATCTTGTTTATGCAATATTATCGGGTATGTGATTTCATTTGCTTGCAGCTATTGTGTTGTGTACTTGCTTGACTCATGCCTATCACAAACTTGTGCATTCGCTTGATCCAGACATCCTAGCATCCACTTTGATATAAGTATCAGTTTGTTGTTGACAGTTGTATTCACATGAATCATCATTATATGATTGTGTACTCTATTTGTATTCAAATCTAATAGAAACACTTCCCCAACATTTTACACTCTCATTTGATACATTTTGTAATTGTCATTTGTATAAATTTATGTTTTTTTAATAAATTTAAGTATATTTGTAAGTTGCCAAGTATTGCCAAGAAATGGTGAGTGGCTGCCGAGTATTCACCGAGTAAAATTTTTGGGTGTTGGGTGAGTACTCGCCAATTATGGGTATACGAACTGTGACTCCAACCATTCACTATCCCTGTATTGTAGGATGCTCTGAAGCCATCTATTACATTGATATGGAAAGAGACCACATAAAGACCAAAGTCCTAAGCCTGAATTACTATGCTAGGATCAAGTTTGCCTATGTATCAAGCTAAAAATATTAGGTTAGGGATTTGAAAGTATCTGCAAATGTAAGATAAAAAGGATGTGACTCTTGCATCAAAGACAAACCTGCATAGCATGTACATATATAGTAATACTAATTATATAGAACATAATGTGAGCGTTTGTATATGCATATGACGTTTGTATATACATGAGTGTGTGTGCATATAATCCAACTGTATTTATGTATGTATATGTATTTTAAGATTCTATATAAATATTCTATCTTATAAACATGCGTATATATATACATGCATCCATGGATGGGTGGACGGCTGGACAATGCTACTTTTCTTATAGATATGTAGTAGATGGTACATAGATAACCATAATGTACCATACGCATACAAATTTAATGGTGTAATATATGCAGGTATGTGTGAGAGAGAGAGAGATTATCTAATACAGTTTTGGACACTAGTCCTCAAAAAAAAGGGTCTTGAAAAGAACTCCCATTATTTGCAGTGTTTTCTGAGGATGCATGGCACATTTCCCACACCAAAACCACAATTCCCAGACTATAACATATAAATCTTGCCAGTACTGGATAGAAGAACACCGGGATGAACATTTGCTCCTAAGATGGAAAAGATGCATAAACCAAATCTCAATCAAGATTTTGAACGAATAGCTATCACATACTGCTTTAGCAAGAGAGTCTGTTAGCTCATATTCATGAGCTGTATTCTCAATTATTGGAACAACAAGTTCATCACGGTAAGCATGTCCTTGGATTCCCTTTATCATTTCCATGTGAGTAATCTGCAAAACATAATACATTTTTTGTTACAGCTCAACTAGAAATGTAATACAGAAATTAATATGGATTTATATTTGTATGATGCATATCACAATTCATTTGTTTTCCCTGTAAGAAACACACCTATAATACTAAACATTCAAAAAATAGTGAGATTGATTTGAGTTTCCTATACGGCACATGGAAGCGAAGGATCGTAAAAGGCTAATTCTCAAGTACCCGGAATTCCTTTGAGAAAGGATGAATCATAGTTGCAAGACATGATTCCAAACCGTGGCTATGTATGACAGCACCAGCATTGCACATCTGATACACCTGAAAAGGAAGTGGAACAACATGGATAACCATCAAATTAAGAAAATATGCAAAACTATAAGGCTCTCTTCTCACAAAGGCATGCACTCTTTTACAGAGGCACTCATTAAAACAAAACAGTGGTATACCATCTTTGAACAAAAAATATCCTCAATAGCTTGTAATGATGCAAGAAGATGGTGCTGAAATGGTCCTGCGGAAAAAAAAACTAGTCGTAGAGGAAGAAACAATTGGACTTCAAGAATTAATGCTTGGTACACCCAATACTAGCCCATCGATTTTGTATATAAAAAATATCTATACTACAAGTGATCTCAAAATTATTTGGAAGAATTATTAAGACTGAGATCAACCTGAAGTGAAGAGAAAATTACCAACTCTGGATCAAATCTAACATAATTGCTAAAGGACTTTTGCGATGAGATGATGCAACAAAAGAGGTTACTAAAGAGGCCTTCTAGAAAGAAAAAAATCTTAAGTTTTTGAAACCAAATAAGGCATAACTAAGGTTCCACCAAGCTTCCTAAAGCAGCAAACAGGGAAACAGGGGGACACATTTCCTGCACACCGAGGACCTCCTAAAGCTATACAAAATATCAAAGGATGCTAGAGAAAGAGCTGTACAAAAAATACACGCTTTTCGAGAATTAATCATTTAACAACACTAAATCCTAAAGCACATTAAATCGATTATAGAGTACGCATACATGATGCTGAAACTAAAATTTGTTAGAACAGATAAATCACCATGTTTTCCAATATCATAGCTCCATTGCCTGCTAGAGGGCCTAGTGGTAATGGAATAATTTCCCAAGGAATTTGGAAACTTGCTCCCAAGGACTTTATCAATTTATGCCAGAGTCGCATGGATATGGAAACGGTTTTGGATACGGCTAATTTTTAAGACAGCCTGATATGGATCCAGAATGTGTGTGTGTGTGTGTGTGTTCCACGCAAATATTATTTTTAAATTATTATAATTATAATCAGAATTATAATTTAAAAGAAATAAAAAATAAAACTATAACTGATGTTATAATAATTTTAAATTTTAAACAGCTTTATACATTAAATTAAAAATAAATTTAATTAATCTTTACAAATTTATTAGCAGTGCAAGTTTAACTAGATTATAAATCAAATTATAAATAAATAAGAAAATTTAAACTTAGACAACAATTATTTTAAGATATATAAAAATTATCAATATCTTATAAACACACAAGTTTGCTAAAACATAAACTAAATGTTGGTTTAAGTTTAAAATGAAAACGTCTAAACAATAATACTAAATGATTAATTTTTTATTCTATATTTTAATAATATCAATGCTTAATTAAAACATAACTTTATTTTAATTGTTTTTAATATTCATAAAATTAATTTAAAAAGAAAAAAAAACCCTCAAATATATTATAGAGAAATCAAATTGTACATATTCTAGTATGCCAGGCTTGAAAGCTATTAGTCCAAACCTGGGCAATATACAGAAAAGAATACATATTAGCAATCATTAGTACAAATCAGAACTAGAATCTTGCTCAAATCTCTTTGCATCTTGATCGACCACCACAGAGGAGGTAGACCATAACAAATAAGGTCATGGTTGTCAACAGACCAATTGGCCAAACCATCCTCTACTTTATTGCTTTCTTTGGGAACATGGCTGAATTGGACCTCCTGGAGCTTGTCTTGCAACCTGTGAATTTTTCCCAACTCTCTTGCTATGTACCAATTTTTACTGACCTCCCTCAGGATCATATAACAAGTTCACAATTACCTTGGAGTCAGATTCAATTTCGAGTTTTTGCCATCCAATTTTCAAAGCCTCTTGCATGCCTTTGTAAACTGATTTGATTCCTGCTAAGTTATTGGTAATATATCCCAACTTTTCAGTGAAGAAGGATACAAACCTATCATAAGATCTACCAATGCCTCCCATACTAGCCTGACCCGGGTTGCCCCTTGAAGCACCATTAATATTCAGCGTTTCGTACCCAATTGGAGGGGCTGTCCAATGTCTATCCACCCAAATTTTTTCTTTAGGTCGATAGGCAGTCATTGTTGAAGTCATGGGTTTCAAAGAGAGGTGTTTGCACAAGTGCTCCCATTCCGGCGTAAGAATTTGAGGTAAACAGATCTTATGCTTGATAGATTCTGCAACATTAATTCTAACTTCTCCCAAACATAAGTAATGTTCCTGCTGTCCTGCTGGAAAATTCTGCTATTTCATTCCCTCCAAATGTTCCAAAGCAGAAGGGTAATGCCAAACCACCGTAATATTCCGATCTGGAATATTATATGGAAATTTGATTTCTTTAGAAATTCCGTTTAAAATAAAATAAATAAAGGATTTGTATTTTATAATAATTTATTTAATCAAATGAATTTTAATATATAATTTCAGAATTCGAATTTCACAGTAAATGTCTCAAGGATTTACGTCCTTGAGATTAGGATTACAAAGGTTTTCATCATTGTATCCGATCTTACTTTTGAGGGGTTTTGTCCTCAATTGTAATCGTAAGCATTAAACTTATACAGGTTGAGTTTTTAATACATGAATGATTCAGTGATTTCTTCCATTCCCCAAAATGCTTTATTTATACCTGCAATCCTACATTGCAAAGGTGTGATTGCTGCAAAGGTAGTGTCCCTTCATTTAAATGACTGTTGTTTTAACATCTTTAACTAAATACTTACCAACTAACTCAAAAATGAATACTAACTCCTAAAACATCTTTAACTAAATACTTACGAACTCCTAATGAATGGTTGTTGCTCCTTAGTGCAGCGATCCCTTCAAATAAATGTTGCACTGCATATTCCTTGGTGTTTTTTTGGTCAACATGCCCTACATATTCCTTGGAATATTACAGACCTCCCATCCCCAAATTGCTTGTCCTCAAGCAATTGTAAAATTTGGGTGGTCAAGAATTGATGCTCCTTTCCACGTGGCATCTTCGGGTGGTAAATTCTTCCAACGAACTAGATATTATTTGATACTTCTATTCCTTAACTTCTTCTCATGAGTATTAAGAATAGTCTCTAGTACGAGAATCAATTTACCTTCATCAATCGGGGGTAATTCCATGAAAAGAATAATATGTTGTCCAAGTGCTCGTTTTAAGCAAGACATGTGGAAGACATTATGTATGGGATTGTACCTTGGTAAATCCAATTCATATGCTACCTCTCCCACTCTTTTTATAATCTAGTATGGCTCGTAAAAGCGAGGCTTGAGATTTTCAGCACCACTTTGTTTAAGGGACCACTGTCTATAAGGTTGTAACCTTAAGTATACCATATCTCCAACTTCAAAGTCCTTTCGATTCTCCGTTGATCAGCATACGACTTTTGCTGATTTTGGGCGTGTCGAAGATTATCTTTAAATGTAATTAGGAAGTCTTGATGTTGTATTAGATCCTTAGCTCCGGGAACCCTACCATCCAAAAATGACCAAATCGACAAAAGTTTTAGCGTCATATCCATACAATGCTTTGAAAGGTGACATTCCAATAGACAAGTGATGAGAAGTATTATAACAAAATTCTCCCAAGTATAACCATTTAACCCATGCATTTTGTTGCCCGTTGACATAATTTTGTAAGTACCCTTCAATCCATTTATTCATGGCTTTCGTCTGGCCATCGGTTTGAGGATGATAACTCGTACTTGCAATTAATTTAGTACTCGATAATTTGAAGAGTTCTTGCCAAAAAGCACTCATGAATCGAGTATCCTTGTCACTGACTATATTCATGGAGAGTCCATGAAGCTTAAAGACCTCTCTAAAAAATATTCCTGCAATCATAGGACCATCGTAGTTCTTGGGAAGTGGAAAGAAATGAGCGTATTTTGTTAATCGGTCCACGACTACATAAAGGTTGCTTTGTCCTTGAACCGTGGGAAGCCCCGAAATGAAATCCATAGATATGCTCTCCCATTTTTGAGTAGGGATAGGCAAAGGTTGTCACAATCCGGTGGAAAAATTATGTTCTATTTTATTTTGTTGGCAAGTGGGGCATTCCTGAATGTATTTAAGGACTTCACTTTTAAGTCCTTTCCAAAAAAATCGATCTCATAATTGTTTATATGTCTTAACAAAACCAGGATGACCTGCTAATGGATCATTATGTATAGCCTTTAGGATCTTATGTTTAAATTTGGAACCAGCCACTAAGAAAATTCTTTGTAGAGAATGAGGTCCTCTACTATTTTATAACGTTCATCTTCAATTTTCCCTTCTAAGATTGTGTTGGCCCACTCATCCTTAATGTATTCCGTCGTTATGAATGCCTTCCAATCAGCCATGATTTCTACCATGGAGCATAAATGTGATCTTTTTGATAACACATCGACCACTACATTATTTTGTCCTTTAACATATTCAATGTCAAAATTGAAAGCTTGGATCTTACTAACCCATTTTTGTTGTCTTTCATTTAAGTCTGATTGCTCAAGGAAATATTTCAAGCTATTGTGATCGGTTTTGACCACAAATCTTCTACATACCAAATATTGTCAGAATTTAGCAAGGGCATGCATAATAGCTAACATTTCTTTATCATGAATTGAGTACCTTCACTCATGCTCTCTAGTTTTCGACTTTCAAAAGCAATGGGATGCTTATTTTGCATTAAAACCGCACCAACACCTTCTTCTGATGCATCACATTCTAATACAAAGGGTAATGAGAAGTCTGGGATCGCCAAAACCAGGGATGAACTCATTACTTGTTTAAGGTGTTCAAATGTTGATTGGGCAAGCTCCGTCCAACTAAAAGATCCTTTCTTTGTTAAATTGGTTAGTAAGTGCAAAGACCTATGAATCCTTTTAATTATGTCATGTTATTGGGAGGAGGCCAACTCATAATGGCTTGAATCTTTTCTTGATCAACATGGACTCCATCTTTATTAATTATATGTCCTAAATATAGGATTTCTGTCATACCAAATTTACATTTTGACATCTTGGCAAAGAGGGACTGTTGTTCCAATATGGCAAGTATCATGTCTAAATGTTGCAAATGCTCTTCCCAACTCTTGCTATATATTAGAATATCATCAAAGAAAACCAAAATAAATTTCCTTAGATGCATACCAAATATGTGATTCATGCAAGATTGGAAAGTGGTTGGAGCATTCATAAGTCCAAATGGCATCACTAGAAATTCGAAATGCCCATAATGGCAGCGAAATGCCGTTATCTGAACATCTTCCCTCATTCGTAGTTGATGATATCCGGATCATAAATCAATCTTTGAGAAGAAAGTAGCTCCATGAAGTTCATCGATTAATTCATCGACCCTGGGTATCGCATATTTATTTTTGATAGTCATTTTATTTAATTTCCGATAATCGATCCACATTCGTAATGTCCCATCCTTCTTTTTGACTAGTACCATCGAAGAAGTAAATGGACTGGCACTTGACCTAATGCGCCCCATCTCTAAGAGTTCTTTAATGGCTTTCTCAATCTCATCCTTATAAATCTTTGGTAAGGTGTAGACTGATTTTGTTCCAAGTTCCAATTCAATGATATGTTGGAAACCTCTTGCTGGGTGCAGTCCTGGTGGTAGGTTCTCAAACACCTGGGCATGCTTCTTGATAATGGATTGAATGTCATTATGATGTATTGCATGTTCTTGTACGGAGCTGATCAAACATTGTACCACCCATGTTACATGTCCTTTATTAAAGGTTCTCTCCATTGTTTTTGTTGTTAGAATCTGAGGACCACCATTGGCCATGCCTTTCAGAACTATATCCCTTCCATCAGATTTGAACTGAAGTTCTATGGTCTGATAATTTTGGGTGAACTCACCCAATGAATGTAACCATTGTAACTCCCAAAACCAAGTCTGTTTTGCCAATATCAATGACATAGAAGTCATCATTAATTTCATGTCTTCCCAAAGTCAGATTTAAGTGTGGGAATCTCCTTGTGCATGAAAGAGCACATCCATCAGCAACCGTTACCGAAAATCCCTTAAATTCTTCATTTTTT
Source organism: Torreya grandis (assembly GCA_037957365.1). Taxonomy (NCBI): domain Eukaryota; kingdom Viridiplantae; phylum Streptophyta; class Pinopsida; order Cupressales; family Taxaceae; genus Torreya; species Torreya grandis. The sequence goes on along the minus strand of JARHVA010003593.1, from coordinate 719,640 downwards.
AAACCAATTTTCTTAGCCAATTTTTCATCAATAAAATTATGGGTGGCCCCACTATCGACTAAGACGGTAATTTGTTGTCCTTGTAGAGTTCCTCTTACTCTGAATGGATGAGAGAGTAGTACGTGTTCCCTCTGTGGTTTCTCCTGCCGTTATTTGTGGTTGGGTTTCATTATTTAGGTTCATCTCTTCATCTTCAGTATCACTATCCGGATTAACCTCAATGTAGTGAACTTGTCCTTTGCCCAAACAACGATGACCTGGAGTCCATGGATCTTTACAAGTAAAACATAATTTTTTGCTTCTTAATTCATTTTGTGTTTCCACTACTTGATTTGACTTTAGTACTTCACTGCTTGTTTGTATTGGTCTCTTTTGCTCATATGATTGAGTCCTTGGTGGGCCACTTCCAAGTGCCCTAGGTTGGGTGGGTGGCATATTTCTGCCTCTTAAGGTTGATGCTTCCAAATCTAAAGCCTTCTTAATGGCTTCTTGGAGTGTTGATGGAGTAAAAGCTTTGAGCAATCCTTTAAGAGGTTCCATTAATCCTTCTGTGAATAACACGAGCCTTTTTTCAGACATGTCAAAGACCATTACTGATAGTCTTTGAAATTCTGCTATGTATTCATCATAGTTACTATGTTAGAAAAGTTCGGGTTGTTCGAAAGAAGAAAAAAGTTCAAAAGTTTGGAATTTTATAAAAATATTGGTTCCGTAAGTTCGGTTCAATTCGTAAAATTTTATAAATTTAAAATATTATAAAAAATAAATATACCATGTATATTAGATCGAATATTTTAAAATATTAATATTTAATATAATTATAAATAATTAAATATATTATATTATATTAATATTTTACAAACTATATATATTAATATTTTATAAATTATATAAATATAAAACTATAAATATATTATAAAATATAATATTACATATTATATCAATATTTTATAAATTATAGTATATAACGATAAAATTATAAATATATTATATAATATAACATTTTGTACCATATTAATATTTTATAAATTATAAACTATGTCTATATGCGGGGAAGATCTTAATAAATCTCAACATATTAATGCGAGGCATCCCTGCATTAAAATGATAAACCTAATTCGCCGACAACCCCAAACAATTTGCTAGCAGGCACTGATTCGCGGCAGACAGGAGACAAGTGCAGTTTCGCGGATAGATTTTAAATCAGCGGCAAGTTTAGCCGTTAACGGGATCATTCGCCCTGACAGCTTCAAATGACTGGCAAGCAACAGAGCTTCATTTAAGATCTATTTTTTACCTTTTAGGGTTTTTTTTCATTTTTCCATTTTCTTGCTTGGCAAAAAAGATTTGACAGTGTAAAAAAAAATTATTGGTAAAAAATGGGCCAAAGCCCCGAACCGAACCAGTTCGATTGCCCTGAAGAGTTCGGTCCGAACCAAATTTAGTCCAAGTTCGGCGGAACGTAGTAACTATGGTATTCATCCACACTATTATTTTGTTTTAAATATGCCAATTCTCCAAAATGGACCTCGGGGTCTACTCGATAAATCTTTTGGCAAATTCATCATATGAATCGACAAGATTATGTCCTTGGGTGACCCATCTGTGGAACCACCATTCATGGGCTATACCTTCCAACTGGAGAGTTGCAAATTTTATGGCTTCCTCTTCCATCATTGGTCGTAACGAAAGATACGTATCTAGTTTTTGTTCCCATGCCCTAGCCATACATTTATTTGTACCGTCAAAAGGTGAGTGTTATTTTGCCTAATGCCTGTTGCATATCCCTTTGTTTATTGTTGGGTTTATATTATGGCCGGGGTACACCTACATTTTTCCTCATGGCCATATAAGTTTGTAAGGAAATTCCTCTTTGGATTCGTTCTAGCAATTCTTGATAAAGCCTCGGAACAGGTTACTAGATCATCATTAAAAGATTTTGGAATTTCTTCAGTGATTTTTTTTTTTTGGAATGAACATTGGTTGATAGTGCCAGTATGATGATGTGGGAGTAGTTTTACGTTTGGGCTCTGACATGCATGAAAGAGTTTCTACCTTTTGTGTGTTTGAATCCATCATCATTTTCATAGTTTGGGCCAATTGTGCCACTATATTTGCCAATTGTTCTTGGCCTTGGAAATTTTTCTCTATACTCTCATCTCTATCATTTTCCATTCCTTCTGTTGGTTGACTTGCCTTCTTGGTTTTAGTTTTTCTTTCATAATACAAAATATTGTTATCTTGCATATGAATTTCATTTCATAAGCTGGCAGGAACGGAGAGCTCTGATACCACTATAATATTCCAAACTGGAATATTATATGGAAATTTGATTTCTTTAGAAATTCCATTTAAAATAAAATAAATATAGGATTTGTACTTTATAATAATTTATTTAAATCAAATGAATTTTAATATATAATTTCAAAATTCAAATTTCACAATAAATGTCTCAAGGGTTTACATCCTTGAGATTAGGATTACAAAAGTTTTCGTCCTTGTATCCGACCTTACTTTTGAGGGGTTTCGCCCTCAATTGTAATCGTAAGCATTAAGCTTATACAGGTTGAGTGTTTAATACATAAATGATTCAATGATTTCTTCCATTCCCCAAAATGCTTTATTTACCACAATCCTACATTGAAGAGGTGTGACTGCTGCAAAGGTAGTGTCCCTTCATTTAAATGACTGTTGTTTTAACATCTTTAACTAAATACTTACCAACTAACTCCTAATGAATACTAACTCCTAAAACATCTTTAACTAAATACTTATTAAATCCTAATGAATGGTTGTTGCTCTTTAGTGCAACGATCCCTTCAAATAAATGTTGCGTTGCATATTCCTTGGTGTTTTTGTGGTCAACATGACCTGCATATTCCTTGAAATATTACAACCACAAAGCCAGAAGAAGGTTTTGACCCTTGGGCAGGTGGCTATGCCATTCTCTAATCAGTTGCTCAAAAGACCGAATGCTAACCCAGGAAAGGTGAAACAAATTGAATAGAAGTTGCCATAAGTAGACCACCAATGGGCATTGGAAAAAAGAATGAGTTATAGTTTCCTCATTGGCCAAGCACAAAGCACATCGAAAAGGGCCATAAAAGCCACATCTCATGAGGTTATCTCCAGTTAAGACTCTCCTTCTCAAAACCAACCACACAAAGAAACTCACCCTAGGCCATAAAGCAGGCTGCCATATATGGCTAAAGATATCCTTAAGAGAATGAGAAGTACCCCTACTTATAGTAACATACCCTGAAGAAATTGTATAGGCCCCTGTAGAAATTTTCCCCCAAGCTAAGGAGTCAGGGAATGGGGAAGTTGAAAGAGGACGGACCAAAAGAATATTATTAATCTGTGATCGTTGTTGCTGCCCAATATGAATGGGCCAATCCAAAATAAGAATCCAACACTTCACAATCTCCCAAGGATGAATAGTGGACTTATAATAGTTAGCAACCTTAATCCAACCCTTTTCATGCAATGTATCTATGGTTGTCTTTAACTCTAGGTATTGAGTGATGATTGACGAAATAAAATTAATAAATTACCTAATATCCAATGTTAAATATTATCTAATATTTAATATTAATATTTTTTAATGTTTAATTTCATTATTTTTTAATCATTCTACTAAACAATATAAAATATCAAACATTAAATATCATCCTAACCAAAAAATATATATATTCATTCACAATCTCATAGATTGCGCACAAATTACACACTCCCAACCCATGCGAAAGGTAGGAAGTTGAGTATTCCATGGATTAAAAAAATTGCAGATTGAGCAGCCAAAGGGGAAATCGGCAAAATAAAAGAAAAGTAGTAGAATAGGCCAAAGGAAACGAATCAAATGAAATCATAGCAGGATGAGTAGAGCCAATGTGAAATTTTGAAGGAAAAGAGCGAATCAACGCTCACCTCCACATCCTCAATTGTTACTGTTAAAATGCATTTGTGAGGGTTGTCTGCAATTTTCTAATTATCTTTTTAGACTTTTGAAGGCTTTTTTTCAACTTAACATTTTTAGAACTTTTAAATCAAATATGGGTATGGATTGCTTGCAGACCACATCCGGCCATGTCTGATATGGCTAACTAACGGAGTCATATCTGCATAGGGCTGGGTATAGTATTTGGGCCATATCCGAGCCCAGCCATACCCACATCCATATCCAACAGAGAGATAAATGTGCCCTAGCAGTAGGGGTGTCTATCCTAAAACCCTAATTTAAACTAATGGTGTTGTTGTCAACCTGGAGTTGCGCCCTGATTCAAGGACGTGCGGGAAACGGCCAATCCTCTATCCGGCTGAAACAATGGGATCTTCTCACGAGGGTGGGTGCCTCGATAGTGAGAAGAACCTCCAGAGAACGCTGGCTCCTGTATGATGTATCAATGAAGATTCCTACTCTACACTGCTGACTACCATGGAAAAGGGGGAAAGAAAACTTAAAGGGGAAATCCTACCTAAAAGGGTGTGATACACTAGAATTATGATCCTACTCAGCTCGGAACCTTGAACACTGAGCGAACAAAAGAGAAGGAAGACCTTAGACTTCAATTAATCACTTGTGCATAAGTATTTCATGCAGAGGTTCGGTACGATGACTAAAAATTGAGGGAAAGGGTGGAGAGAGGTCTGATAAAAGACACATTGTTGCCGCCTAACATCCACTTACAATTTCAGCAAAAGACCATAAAGAACACTTTGGCATGACCTGCAAAGGACAATATAGCAACTAGGTACGAAACGGAACTTGGGAAGGGAGAAAAAACTCTACCACTTATGCAAATTGCTGAAGAAATATACACTATGCCATGCTTGAAATCTGAAAGTACAGTCCTTATTGATCGAAGAGGTTACACAACCCTTAATGGCAGAGTCTAGTCTAACCAAGAGAGATTGGATCATTTTTTAATCAAGGCTAAAAGCCATTATATAGCAAATTACAAGAGGCCAAAGATAGGCATATAAACTTGAAGAGAAAGATTTACTTTTGTTAACTCCAAGCTTTACTTGGCCTTAAAATAAAATATATTTTCCTTTATCCTTGTATGAAGCCTATTCGTTTGATGAAGCGCACTTATCCTTGTTATGAACCGTCCACCTCTTCTTTGCATTTAAATCTTCTAGTGGATGTGGCGTTTGATCAATTAGTTAACTCCAAATATGGACTAGTCAACTCCTTGTTAGAACTCGGAACTCCAGTTGAAGCCGGATTTAGTCCTTCGAATGCATGCGCTGAATGAAGACGAACAGGTTTTTAATGATCAGTCAACTGAAACTTAGACCGTTTATTCGAAAATAGCTCCGATGTTCGAAAATAGCTCTATCGTTCGAAAATAGCTCCAGCGTTTGCATGTATCTCGTTCTAATTTTGATCGTGTCTATTTCCGACAAGATTTCATATTCAATTCTTCGTCGGACTATCTATTTTCTGTTCCTTTTGCACAGTCGGCTTCCATTTATTTCGGATTTTCTGCTACCCTTTTTAAATTCCAACAGTTACTTCCTGCAGGAAAAATTTGACGGCCTGCAGGACATCACCGAAAACTGTCACATTTCCTTCGGAAATATTTCCGCGGGTTTATTCCTTTGTTATTTCCCTTTGTCGGCTCTTTTGTGTTGGTCGCTGAGTCATAACTGCGGGCTTTTGTTCTGTCGGCTTCCGAATTTCTTCGGACAAAAAGTCCAAAAGAATTCATTTCCGTGGTTTTGCCTTGCCTTTTGTCTTGGTCTTGTTTTTCTTCGAGTTTATTTCTTGCGCAAGTTTTTTCGAATTTCAACGGTCATTTGTCTTCGGACTTGTCTCCTGCATTTTCCGAATTCCTTCAGACTTTTTGTCCGAAGGAATTCCTTCGAACAAATATCCGAAGAAATTCATACCTTTAGTTTTTTCCAAAGCTTTATCAAACTTCCTTGACCTTTCTTGGGATTTCTGCTGTGTGTAGGTCATTCCGAATTCCTTCAGACTTTTGTCCGAAGGAATTCCTTTGGACAAAAAGTCTGAAGGATTCCAATTGTCTTTGCAAAACTTTGCATTTTTTCTAACTGTCTTTGGCTTTGCCTTTTGAAAAAGTCTGGGGTCTTCTTTCTTTGACTTGTCTTGAGCCACTTCCGAATTCCTTTGGACTCCACAGAAATTCATTCTCTTTGCCTTTGCTCTACGAAACGCCCGTCGGGATTCCAATGTGTCCTCCACCAGCCAGCCAGTCCACATCTTCTTCAGCAGCAGTCCACATGTCATCCAGCAGTCCCGGTGTCAGTTCACGTGGCCTCCAGCAGTGCCCTTCGGAAAAATTGGGGGCACCCGGGCTTTCTGCAACAGTCACTGATTTGATCTTCCTCCTGCTCGAAGGGTAGTGCCCTTCGGCCCTTTTGTAAGTGTCCCTTCCGAAGGGTACCCTGCCCTTCGGAAGTCTTGAAACTGTCCCTTTTCCTTGTCTTTTGCAATTTTTCCGAACTTCTTCTAAGTGCTTTACAAACCTGAGTAAGTCCGTAGATTTTCCCTGAGTGAGTGCGTAGAATCAGCAAAGGAAAACAATGCATTCTTCCTTCCTTGGCTAGAGATGAGAATTTTCCAAGTGGCAAGAAAAAAAATCTGATTCGTGGAAGATTTGTCAACATTATGGCGACTCAGCTGGGAAGCATCCCTGCTATGCTTGAGAACTCAGACCCTGCATAGACGTTATTCGAATTCCCAAGTGGTGAACCTGATCTCTGATTGAAAATCTGCTCTGATCATTGCTGTAATAACCTCCTTCAAAAGAAGGGAAACACACGAAAGAAGAAAAAACTAACTAAAAGCAAATGTGCAAACAAGCACTTATTGAACAAAACGGAAGCAAACTACTGTGTTTTTACAACACTTGGAGGAAAGCAAAGAATAATTAAATATGTACATGGAACTTTGCTCTTTAATAGCAATGTTTTAGATGTATCCCATTTACTGGGATTGGAAGCTCTTCGCCATCCATCTTAGCAAGTTGGAAGGGGTTGTGGGATTTGCAGCTAGAGATCGTATATGAGCCACTCCAAAGTGAATCAAACTTTGTGTGCCTTTCTGGTTTGGCCCGGTCCTCATCTCACTTAAGGACCAAATCTCCTTCCTTGAAGCTTCGTGAGGAAGCTCCTTTGTCAAATGTCCTTTTCACCTGTCCCTAATGACTTTCCATGGCTAGCATGGCTTGATTTCTTGTCTCTTCCAGCTCCATAAGTTCTGCATCCCTGATCTCCATAGGCTCATTTTCTAACAATTCAAGTTGATGCATTAATTCTAAGGCGAAAAACTCAAGAGAGATCGGTAACCTTGCTTCCCTACCATAGACCAGCTTGTAGGGAGAGTTAGCTATTGACCTTTTGTAGGTAATCCTATCAGCCCATAGTGCTGACTTCAGCTTGAGGTACCATGATCTCTAATTGTCTTCAATGGTCCTTCGTATGATCCTCAATAGGTTCTTGTTTGTAGACTCAGCAAGGCCATTTCCTTGTGGATAATAATTTGATGAAGTGCTGAGATAGATTCCATGTTGGACTGCCCATTCGCTGATCCTAGATCCCACAAAAGCCATTGCATTGTCAGAAATAATCGTTGAAGGGACTCCAAACCTAGTGACCAAACTTTCATAGAAATCAAGGACGCTAGTTTCGTTTGCCTCCTTTAATGCAACTGCTTCTGTCCAACGTGTGAAGTAGTCTGTAGCTATTAGAATCCACTTATGCCCTGAACTAGGAGGGTTGATGAGACCAATAAAGTCTAATCCCCACTGAACAAATGGCTGATCCACTGTAATTGGCTGTAGGGGCAGGGCTGCTAGTTTAATTTTTCCTACAAACATAGCGCATTCTTTGCACTTCCTAACCCATGCATGGCAATCACCAAATATAGTAAGCCAAAAGTACCCACCTCTCATGATCTTGAGTGTTGTAGTTCTGGCAGAAAAGTGTCCTCCACCAAATCCATCATGGAACTCTTCCAGCAACCTTTGAGTATAGCCTGGCTCTACACACCTTAGTAACATCCCATTGATATCTTTCTTGAACAAGACACTGTCAACAAGCAAAAATGGAATTGATTGCAGTCTGAAATACCTTCTTCTTGAAGCGCTTAAGTGGGAAGGGTAACGACCTTCCTGAAGATAGCTTACCAGATCATGGAACCAGCTGGAAGGTGAGGTCTGTACAGCAACGACTTCTACATCATTTGACACTAGAACAGCTTCGTTGGTTTCTTGTAAGTCTTGAGCTAGATGCTCACAAAGTCCTTTGCCCCTAACCAGTTTCGTGATCTTAATTTCTATATCATATTCCATCACTTTGGTTATCCAACCAGCCCTTTTCTCATTCATGTTCTTGTTCAGAAGAAATTCCTTGATGCTTGGATGAGCAACCATTAGAAGTATTTTATTATTAGATAGTAAGTGCCTAAATTTCTTCAGAGATCTTATAACTGCAAGGACGTGTTTTTTAACAAAAGAGTACCTTGTCTCATACTCCTGCAGGCCTTGGCTGTAGAAGGCTATTGGCTGCTCCAAGTCTTCATGGTTCTGCTGCATAAGAATACCTGAAATGGTGTCCGCGTTAGCATACGTATACAGAATGAAGTCTTTCTTGAAATCTGGATTCAAGAGCGTAGGGGCACTTGCTATGGCTTTCTTAACATCTTCAAATCTTGTTATTCCCTCCTTGGACCAGCTGAAGCTCTAATTTTTCTTTAACATGGCTGTAAGTGGCTTAGCTATAGTAGCAAAATCTGAAATATATCTCCTTATGAAATTGATCTTTCCAAAGAAACTTTGCAAAGCCTTTTTGCTCTTAGGCAAGGAGAGTGCTAGAATAGACTGAATCCTCTCAGAATCTATGTTTAAACCATGCTTAGAAACAACATGTCCAAGAAGCTTACCTTCATGAACTAAAAATACACACTTTTTGGGATTTAGAGATATCCCAAACTGTCTACACCTTTCAAAAACATGCTGGAGGTGCACCACGTGATCTTCTGCGTCCTTTGAGAATATTGTTATATCATCTAAATAGACAAGCACGAATTTGTTAAGAAGGCCTTGGAAGGCCATATCCATGGCTCTCTGAAAGGTTGCCCCAGCATTGGACAAACCAAACGGCATCTTTCTGTATGCGAACGTTCCCCACTTGGTTGTGAAAGCCGTCTTGAACTGGTCTTCTTCTTTGACCAAAATTTAATTATAGCCACTGTACCCATCTAATAAGGAAAACCTCTCTGAACCTGAAACAAGCTGTAAGATTTGTTCCATTGATGGCAATGGATAGTGGTCTTTAAGCGAGGCCCTATTTAAGTCACGAAAATCAACACATAACCGAATCTCACCGTTCTTTTTCCATACTAGAAGAAGGTTCGCCACCCAAGTTGAGTGCTTGATTGAAAATATAATAGCAGACTCTATAAGCTTGTGAAGCTCAGCTTTCATTAAAGGCTCAAGTTTCGGATTAATTGGCCTTTGTCTTTGTCGTACTGGCTTGGTTTCGTCTTCCAGCTCAATAGTGTGTTGAGCCAAGCTTGGATCAAACCCTTTGAGATCGCTATCCTGCCATGCGAATATGTCAGCAAAATTTTGGCATAATTCGACGAAAGCTTTCTTTTGTAGTGGAGTGCATACCTTGCCCAATTTCAATATCTTACCAGCTACAATCTCCACATTGGCGTAGTGCTCCTCTTTTGTAGACAAAGCTGGTTTCTCTCTCCTTAGCTCATCGTCTTCACTGAAAATGTTCTCAAGGGTAACCAATCCCTTGGGTAGTTTATTGGTTTTCAGCTGTACAAGCTGGTCACCATATTGCTGCAAGCGTTTTCCCTGATTTTTTGGAGAAAACTCAGCTTCTTCCTGTAAAAACTTCACAATCTGATCGTCACTTTCAAATACCTGCCAATTTTCCTGGTTATCTGGGACAGAAGGCCTTACGACTATCCTTATATGTGACTGAGAAGCACCACTTTTAACATCAGCTGGAATGTCAAATTGCGCCCCAACAACAGCCAACCTATCGACATGTTTATTTCTATCTCTTGGTATGCCCTGAATATTAAAACCCTGGAAGTCTTCAAGTAAATCCCATACCCTGTGTGTAGAAGGTTTAAGTAACATGTTCTTGCATACATTTAAGCCCCTTACCTGGTGAACCACCAGTTCACTATCTCCAAACACTTGTAGACAGCTTGCTTTCATCTTTCTAGCCCATTGCAAACCGTGGACTAGTGCTTCATATTCAGCAACGTTATTCAAACAGCCAAACTGAAATTTAATGGATGAGAAATACCTTTGTTTCGTAGGAGAAACTAACATTATTCCAGCTCCTGTCCCATGCTTATTTCTTGATCCATCGAAGTATAGCTGCCACAAGCCTTCACTAGACTCGCCTTCTTTGACCATGGCTAGGATTTGCGCATTGTTCTCATGAAGACAATATACACCAAGATCTTCTTCAATCAGCGTGTATGGATCATACTCATGCAAAGTAGAGGCCCACTCATCAAGAAATAAATCTGGAACTCCATCCAAAGGTGAGTCTTTTTATACCTCACTAGTTTGTACTACTTCATCTGAAATAATACAGTTTGCATTCACCACACTTGGCGTATAAGGTTTCATGTGAAAACGCGCAATAGGTTCTGAATGAATGGTTACCTTTGTGCCATATCTGGTTCTAAACAGCAGGTATGTCCAATCAGCGGATAGGTATCCCCCAATCTTTGAGGTGAAATCTCTTGAAAGGCACATGGCGAAATAAGGAGGTAGATCTACCACTACAATGTCCTGCTGAATAGTTACATTAAGACAGGGATGTTACGTTAGTTTCAAATCTTTAATAATCCCTACCATCTTTGCAGGCGAACCATCCAATTGCAGTACTCCTTTAGTATTTGGCTCATAGACAAGGCCGAGCTTGTCTGCAATCTGTTTAGGCATGACGGTACTGCTGGCTCCACTATCCACCATGCAATTATGAACTAACGTGTCTCCTACTATCAAGAAAAGATAAAAAGGGGGAGTCTTCTTTACTTTTACCTCAGTTTTGTCCGCCTTTGGTATATTATCTCCTTGTTGCACCTGTTGCTTAGTTGGCGGATCTGAGTTTGTCAAAACAGTACCTCCTTTGTCTACTAATTTTGGAGACAATTCAAGAGCTGAAAGTTCTTGAACGAGTCTGTCCTTTTGGCCTGGAATCGACAGAGTATCCCACATGCTAATATTGATGTTAGATCTTTTCATCTGGTCTACAATGTTGAACTGGGAAGGACTTACCTTTGATTGAACCCTTTGTGTCACTTGCTGCTCACGAACAAGAGGTATTTGTTGTACTTTGCCAACCTCTACATCCTGATTTTGTGTGACTGTGGAGGCAGCAAGTTGTTCTTTCGCACCTTGAGCAATAGTACTAGAAGCATTAGACGTACTTGCCACTGCTTGAGCTTCTCCAACAGTGCTTCTTTTATTTATTTGGTAGGTTAGCGCTGCAACTTGATCATTTGAAGTGTTAGTCCTAACATCTTGAGAAAAAGCAATGTGATCCTCTACCTGCCAATTTACATTAACAGCATCAGGCTGCCCTTGGGTCATTCCTTGTGATGCTAGTCCCGTATCTTGATATTGGCTCTCATGAAAAGAGAACTCCTCTTGTGTCATCTGTGGCATGGCACTGTTTGTCTGAATTGAATCCTGATTTTGAAAATTATTTAGATTTGAAGGCTGCCAACCTGAATCCTGCACTAGATTGTTCTGAGATGGAGTTGGAACGATGGCCTTTGAAGTAGGAGGAGCACTTGGATCAATAGCAGCATATGGCTTTGCTGGAGTTATAGCCCCTTGTGTTTGATAGGGTGGTCGGTTCTCTCTGAAACCCTGATAAGATCTTTGATCCTTGAAACGCTGATACTTGTTCTGATTCTGCTATTGATAGGGCCTATTTGACTGGAATTGTTGCCTCTTAAGCTGTACTATTTCATTTCCGAAAGACTGTAACAGAGTTTTCAGCTCTCCTATCTCACTAGATTGACTAGTAGAGGCTGCAATTGGACGTTGAGGTGCTGGAATTGGAGCCAAGGACGGAACTTGAGGGACATGAAGGGCTGGTGCTGAACCTATCTCCGAAAATATGGGCATTGGAGGTCTTGGAGCAAGCTTTCCTGCCTGAATCAGACTATTCTCTGCTCTTATCACCACGTCATAGGCCCCTGGCAAGGTAGTGCCGCCTATTGACTGTATCATCACACTGATATCAGAATTCAGAGCTATCAAAAAATATAAAAAACCATACTCTGGTGATGGCCTAATTAGGACCGGTATCCTGTGCCATGTCTTTGGGAATCTGAGATTAAAATCAGACATGAATTCATGAGGGGCTCTCTGTATGGCTGTTAATTGCTCAACCAAAGATAGGTAGTCAGACTTGTCCTCAAACTGTTTGACCAAAGCAGCGCCTAATTCATCCCAAGTAGAGATAGATCTAAGTGGGAGGGTTCTATACCATTGTAATGCTTTTCCTTTGAAAGAAGCAGCTAATAATCTGATGGCGACATTATCTTCAGTTACATTATGAACTGAACAAAGATTAGCAACACCCTGTATATGCTCAACAGAGGTTGTTTGATCTTTCCCTGAGAAGAATGGAATACTTTTGAGGGCAGATATAGGTATATCGTTTAGCTGTGCTAAATTTAGTGGACTCCCCCTATTGAATGGAGCAAATACTTGATTTCTTATGGCCATCTGAATGGCGGGGATTTCAGTGTCGAGAACAATAGAATGAGGGGGAGCTAAATATTCCCTTTGAGGATATGGACTTGCTCTTCTAGATCTTGCTCTTTTATAAGTCAAAAATTCAAAAGGAATACCTTTGCTTGCTGATCTTGTAGTAACTTTTGGCATGAACTGATTGTTTGAATGATGTTACGAACTCTTTTGCTATTCTGCAAATAAATATCTTCCTTTGCCGTGAAGATTTTCAGTAAGGAACTCTTTTGGTGGTCCCACCGGGCGTGCCAAAAACTGTTGTCAACCTGGAGTTGCACCCTAATTCAAGGACATGCGGGAAACGGCCAGTCCTCTATCCGACTGAAACAATGGGATCTTCTCACGAGGGTGGGTGCCTCGATAGTGAGAAGAACCTCCAGAGAAGGTTCGTTCCTGTATGATGTATCAATGAAGATTCCTACTCTACGCTGCTGACTACCATGGAAAAGGGAGAAAGAAAACTTAAAGGGAAAATCCTACCTAAAAGGGGGTGATACATCAGAATTATGATCCTACTCAGCTCGGAACCTTGAACACTGAGCGAACAAAAGAGAAGGAAGACCTTAGACTTCAATTAATCACTTGTGCATAAGTATTTCATGCAGAGGTTTGGTAGGATGACTAAAACCTAAGGGAAATGGTGGAGAGAGGTCTGATAAAAGACACATTGTTGCCGCCTAACATCCACTTACAATTTCAGCAAAAGACCATAAAGAACACTTTGGCATGACCTGCACAAGGACAATATAGCAACTAGGTACGACACAGAACTTGGGAAGGGAGAAAAAACTCTACCACTTATGCAAATTGCTGAAGAAATATACACTATGCCACGCTTAAAATCTGAAAGTACAGTCCTTATTGATCGAAGAGGTTACACAACCCTTAATGGCAGAGTCTGGTCTAACCAAGAGAGATTGGATAATTTTTTAATCAAGGCTAAAAGCCATTATATAGCAAATTACAAGAGGCCAAAGATAGGCGTATAAACTTGAAGAGAAAGATTTACTTTTGTTAACTCCAAGCTTTACTTGGCCTTAAAATAAAATATATTTTCCTTTATCCTTGTATGAAGCCTATTCATTTGATGAAGCGCACTTATCCTTGTTATGAACCGTCCACCTCTTCTTTGCATGTAAATATTCTAGTGCATGCGGCGTTTGATCAATTAGTTAACTCCAAATATGGACCAGTCAACTCCTTGTTAGAAGTCGGAACTCCAGTTGAAACCGGATTTAGTCCTTCGGATGCATGCGCTGAATGAAGACGAACAGGTTTTTAATGATCAGTCAACTGAAACTTAGACCGTTTTTTCGAAAATAGCTCCGATGTTCGAAAATAGCTCTATCGTTTGAAAATAGCTCCAGCGTTTGCATGTATCTCGTTCTAATTTTGATCGTGTCTATTTCCGACAGGATTTCATATTCAATTCTTCGTCAGACTATCTATTTTTTGTTCTTTTTGCACAGTCGGCTTCCATTTATTTCGGATTTTCTGCTACCCTTTTTAAATTCCAACGGTTACTTCCTGCAGGAAAAATTTGACGGCCTGCAGGACGTCACCGGAAACTGTCACATTTCCTTCGGAAATATTTCCACGGGTCTATTCCTTTGTTATTTCCCTTTGTCGACTCTTTTGTGTTGGTCGCTGAGTCATAACTGCGGGCTTTTGTTTTGTTGGCTTCCGAATTCCTTCGGACAAAAAGTCCAAAAGAATTCATTTCCGTGGTTTTGCCTTGCCTTTTGTCTTGGTCTTGTTTTTCTTCAGGTTTATTTCTTGCGCAAGTTTTTTCGAATTCCAACGGTCATTTGTCTTCGGATTTGTCTCTTGCCTTTTCCAAATTCCTTCGGACTTTTTGTCCGAAGGAATTCCTTTGGACAAATATCCGAAGAAATTCATACCTTTAGTTTTTTCCAAAGCTTTATCAAACTTCCTTGACCTTTCTCGGGATTTCTGCTGTGTGTAGGTCATTCCGAATTCCTTCAGACTTTTGTCCGAAGGAATTCCTTCGGACAAAAAGTCCGAAGGATTCCAATTGTCTTTGCAAAACTTTGCCTTTTTTCTAACCGTCTTTGGCTTTGCCTTTTGAAAAAGTCCGGGGTCTTCTTTCTTTGACTTGTCTTGAGCGACTTCCGAATTCCTTAGGACTTTTTGTCCGAAGGAATTCCTTCGGACAAAAGTCCGCAGAAATTCATTCTCTTTGCCTTTGCTCTACGAAACGCCCTTCGGGATTCCAATGTGTCCTCCGCCAGCCAGCCAGTCCACGTCTTCTTCAACAGCAGTCCACGTGTCATCCAGTAGTCCCGGTGTCAGTGCACGTGGCCTCCAGCAGTGCCCTTCGAAAAAATTGTAGGCACCCGGGCTTTCTGCAACGGTCACTGATTTGATCTTCCTCCTGCCCGAAGGGTAGTGCCCTTCGGCCCTTTTGTAAGTGTCCCTTCCGAAGGGTACCCTGCCCTTCGGAAGTCTTGAAACTATCCCGTTTCCTTGTCTTTTGCAATTTTTCCAAACTTCTTCTAAGTGCTTTACAAACCTGAGTAAGTCCGTAGATTTTCCCTGAGTGAGTGCGTAGAATCAGCAAAGGAAAACAATGCATTCTTCCTTCCTTGGCTAGAGACGAGAACTTTCCAAGTGGCAAGAAAAAAAATCTGATTCGTGGAAGATTTGTCAATAGGGGCCTCCAAAAGCAACCCAAGAAAAGTTATAAGAGGGATACGTAAAGCCCATTAAGGGAAGATAATTTGCAGCTTCATCATGGACGTGGGTTGCAACATCAATAACCAAGCGAAAGTTGAACCTATGTTGGAAGGTGTGGAGTTAGCAATACAATGTTAAGAATCTTAATGTAGAAGGTGACTTCCTTATTATCATCAGTAAACCGTATACCAGTCATCATTTAAATCAAAAGTTTGAAGCTACCATAGAGAGTTGTACAGAACATACACTCTTTCAAGAAATAATCATTTAAAAGCACTAACACCAACATGCATACATAATGATGAAATTAAAAAATTGTTAGAACAAACAAATCACTAAGTTTCTCGTTCATAATAAAAAGGCAAAAATAAACACATGACACATCAAGAATGAACTATCATACCTCCATTGCCTGCTAAAGGGCATAATGGTGATGGAATGATTTGAACTTTATCCATTTAAACTATTGGTGCCTCTAAAGGAAACCTGAGAAACACTGGAACATGGATCCGTATATACCATCAAGGAAAGACTTTTTGCAGCTTCATCATGGATGTGGGCCACAACACTAATAACCAAGCGGAAGCTGAACCTATGTTGGAAGGTGTGGTGGTAGCAATACAAATTTAAGAATTCGTCACTTAGGAGGTGGCTTCGTTATTATCATCAGAAGAGTGTGTACAACAATGTGGTCTGTCTGTGAGCACCCAACCATATTTGGGCCACACTAGAGACACACCCGCACCCAAATCCACACCCAAAAAATTCCTAAGGAAAATTAACACACCTTAACACAATAGGTGTGTTTCCCTTAATTTCATATGCACCGGATGTTGTGTAAAACCACACCTACGCAACCAAACAACCTTTGTATACACCTTATTTTCGCTTACTAACACTTTTCTCTTGCAAGACTCGTCAATGCATTAATCTTTTTGAGTGTACATCTTAAGGAGTACATCCAGATTCGAGCGGGTCGGTCAATGCCACTTTGTCAAAGATTATGCCAAGCTTATCCATTCTTACTACCACCTTCATTCCACCATATCAGCTTTGCTTGTCCCCCAAGGCTCCCACTCTCTCTTATGCCTCTCGTTATTCCCTTTGTGTACCTTTACCTGACATCATTGGCTCGACCGATGATGTCGTGTAACACCCTTGATCTGACTGATGTCATCAGTTGAGCTGATGACGTGTTATTTCTACTGGAGACATTTTGTACACCATCAATCGTGCCGATGACAATGACTAGATCTGAGTTTTGACTTTTAGGGTTTGGATCCGTATTTATAAGATTCATGATTTTCATTTCTCAAAAATATAGACATCCAATCTGCTCAACTCATGCACACAAAGCCACCTTAGGAAGAAGAAGACGAATCAGTACAAAGGAGCTTCCACTAAGGACAAGTTAGCACAAGGGCTTGAAGATATCAAGGTGAAAATTTGAACCAACGAGGTACACCTAGTCTTTGGAGGCCTCAACTTGGGTCTACTTAGGTCATCTTCTTTCCACCTTGACCTCACTACAACCATCTCTCACAAAGTGCTACAAGCCAAGGGGGAAATTAATGCATCGACAAGTCAACCCATACTCTTTCTTTTGTACATTAGTTGGCATATTAGATTGGTTCATTTTATGTCTATCCATGCTTAGATTAGTACAGGATTGTTAGTACAATATTATCTTTGCATGATATTTATTTACACCTCATGATTAACATCTAATAACACTTAGGTCATCTTCTTTCCACCTTGACCTCACTACAACCATCTCTCACAAAGTGCTACAAGCCAAGGGGGAAATTAATGCATCGACAAGTCAACCCATACTCTTTCTTTTGTACATTAGTTGGCATATTAGATTGGTTCATTTTATGTCTATCCATGCTTAGATTAGTACAGGATTGTTAGTACAATATTATCTTTGCATGATATTTATTTACACCTCATGATTAACATCTAATAACACTTATACAACCCTTATATTAGATACCTCATGGTTACCGTCTAATGGTATTTTACTACTTTGATTACCCCTATAGCTCTTGCTTTTACCACCTTGGATATAATTAGGTTATATGCTTGCTATTGTATTTGTAGATTCCCTTTTTAAATCCCTTACAACCTCCTTGCTCACGACACTTGTCTACAGCGTTAGATCACTTTGTGTACCAGCGTCTTGTATGTGAGTTGGATATAATATGGTCTTCGACTTTTTCCTGTTTTAGAGGATCCTTATATTGTTGACCATTCTTGTCTTACATGTACATCATGGATGTGAGCCACACAACCAATAACCAAGCGGAAGTTGAACCTATGTTGGAAGGTGTGCAAGTAGCAATACAATGTTAAGAACCTTCATGTAGGAAGTGACTTAATTATCATCATCAGGAGACTATATACCAATCATCATTTGAATCGAAATCTTGACGCTATCATAGAGTTGGCAAGGCCCCCCATAAATATGTTTGATAATATAAAGTTTATCAATTTTAAAAATATAAAAAAGGTGGTAGATTGCCTTGCCTTATGCTTCATGGGTCATCCCTCTATCCTCAATTTCGATGGCCTTGGGGAGATAATCAAACCCAATTCTCCCAACCCTTGATATAATAACCATTTATGATGGATAAGCTTGAAATGTTAGGGCAATCATTCAACCACATATGGAAAGATATGATGGTAGTTGGATTCAACATCTTCAAGGAGAATTTTTTTATCGATTTCAGTCTCAAGGCGGCACTCTTCGCGATAGCTATTATTGAGTTCTTTGGTTTTTTAAATTCTCTGAATCTTCATAGTTATGGTAGTCAATAACCTATCTACCATGGAATGGCTTGGGAAGGAGGCTAGGACTCAAAGAAACAATGTCCGGCTAGTAAGGGGAATGGTAAAAAGTTTAAGAGAGACCCTAAGAAAATTTATTCACAATAAAACCTAGCTAAATTCTTCAATTATATACTTGCACCAATCTTTTGCAGATGAACTATGCCTACATGGAAAAAATGTTTGAAAGGGGGTCCAAAGTCAAAGTTGGCGAGCTCCCTTGAAGCCTTGCAATTCCTAATACTCCTAACCAAGTCAACAGGGTCTTGTTTGAATGATATTGAGTTGCATCAATAGTCCTAGAATATATGGACTTTCAAGTGGAAGCTGCCTATAACACGCAGCAATCAAGATAGAAATTTAGTGACTCTACTCAAGGTCAGTGAGCACCCTTGAAGACTTGCAATTCCTAATACACCCGAACCTAAGTCCACAGGGTCATGTTTCAATTTTGTTGAGTTGCATCAATGGTCCTAAAATATATGGACTTTCAAGTGGAAGCTGCTTATAGCACGCAGCAATCAAGAGAAACTTAGTGACTCTACTCAAGGTCATATGGACCATAGTTTTAATACTCAGACTCAGCGAAAACATGGTATCCCAAAATTTTGAATGGGACTCAACAAAACTCAGCAAATTAAAATATATATAAATTCATAAAATAAACTTAATAAACATGCAAATTATTGTTAAAAAGCATAAAAAATGAATTTAGCGAATGCATAGGTATATTTTATATATTATGTTTAGACCAAAAAAGAGTATAATGTATGTTGGGCTTATTTGTCATCTACTCCTGGTCCTGTGCATCCCTAATATTGCACAACAAATAGAATAGTCATGTGCCAACATATCTCTTGAGCAAAGAACTCAGCGCTCACCCAAGGAGCAATGAGAGATCGCCTAAC
The DNA here is from genome assembly GCA_037957365.1 of Torreya grandis. Taxonomy (NCBI): domain Eukaryota; kingdom Viridiplantae; phylum Streptophyta; class Pinopsida; order Cupressales; family Taxaceae; genus Torreya; species Torreya grandis. The sequence continues at coordinate 700,430 of JARHVA010003593.1, read as the reverse complement.
TCCCCGTTGTGAGAACAATTAATGAAGATACCTCAATGCCCATGACTATACACTTAAACCCTAACCATAACTATGAAACATGCATAATAGAACAAACAAGGTAGATAAACATCATTTACACAAGAATCAATGAACATACAAATGTTTCATATATTCAACTATCATAGAAAGATGTATTATATCCCAATTACAATGTCTGTCATTAAAATCATGGCAAGCTTTACAAAGTACAACCTAAAAACTCAACTTACTCTTTTCTTATTCTAAACACGTGCTACTTCCGGCTTGCTCTAAATCTGTATTCAAGTATCCATCCTCTTTTGTTTGTGTGTAATCTCAAGCTCAAGGTGGATATTTAAAGTATTCATGGACCTTCCCTACATAATAGTTGTTGCATAGCTGGATCTAGTTGTCCTCCTTTCAGAATGTTCTAGAAGATTCTATGAACCATTCCATATGCACTTCTTTTGGATCAATCCCTAATCATCCTTGAGCTTCTTTGATTATCACCTTCCACTTGTCAATGCTTTTTGTGATCCTTCCTTCCTATGGTCATGCACGAAGGTTTGTGTTTGAACTCTTCTCGTAAAGCTATACGAAAATTCCTCTTCGTTCTTTTGGAGTGCCACACTTGCACATCTCCAAACTATTGACGTGAAATTTTACATTTCGTGACAACACCCCTAGTTGCACTCCTACATGCAATTTGAGGTGTTTCAATTACAAGAACAGTAAAAAAATTCAAATCATTGTAGACACCGACTCTGTAGCCCAATGGACAAGGCTTGGGTCACATAATAAGATATGGACTATCCTTAGAGCTTCCAAATGGTGAGCCTTTTAAGTAGTTTTCAGAGTAACATTGTGGATGGATATGCATTTGAGGAGAATATTTTGGTCAGCCCTAATTCAGGGCTTTTGAGTCACAAAGTTGAGTGTGTTGAGGCTATCTCAACAATTTATATTTCAGCAAAAGAAGGTGAGCATTTTGATTGAAGCCTAAGGTTTGGAAACATTTCAGAATTGTTGCTTCATTCTATGTCATTGCAAGATTCTTGTTGCCATGGAAAGCATGCTACAAAGGAAGATAGAATCAAGGATACAATGTGCAATATAGGGTATGAAGACTACTCTTACATATGACATATGAGTGATCTTTTGAGGGTCAAAGAGGGTAGTAGGATTTGATATCATTTGTGAATTCTTCATCTTTTGCATTTGGATAGAAAGGAAGTTCATGAGAGATCATATAGGGTATGTTGTACATTCTAGCGAAGTTCTGAAGGAATGTTGCTCACGATTCATAAATCATATCTTGGAGCTAAGTTCAACACTTGAAGACAAGGTTCTAGATGATGTTCTAACTAGATAATCGCAATGGGATGCTTGATGCTAGATAATGCTACATGCAAGGTTGCCATCCTTGGATGTATGAAGGAGAATTCATGAAGTATGAGATAAGATGCATTCATGAAGCGGTATAAATGTAGGCAAACTAAAGAAGAATCAAGGAAGAAGTGAAAATTTGCCTAAGTCTAGCCTTGGCGGGTTTTAGAGGCATGCTAGACATATTATCGGAGCCCGACATGTGTCCAGACACATGTTGGATCCTGACACACTGGTGAGCAGACCCGACAAAACCCACCATGTGCTTGAACCTATAGCGGAACCCAACGTGTGTCCAAGCACATGTCAGACTCCGCCCCCTGTCTAAACCTCCATCAGGTCCCGCCTCCCTGCCAAACATCACCTCGGACTCCACCGCTTGTCTAAGCACACCGCGAACCCTAAGCCCTGCAAACACAAGCAGCAAAACCCAACTGCTTGCTAGACATACTCCCGGATCCCGCTCCTTGTTCAAACACCCTGCAGACTCCGATGCATGTCTACACAACAAGTCGAACTTCGACACCATGTTAGACACCCCTCGGGATACCGACATCTATCTCACACACTAGGAAAATCCACCCTCTATCTAGCACAATCAGATTCCATAGACACCACTCCGGATCCCAACATCTGTCTCACACACTATGAAAATCCACCCTCTATCTAGCACACAATCAGATAACAATTACTGTTCAACGACACTCCAAAGTCCGCTTTCTTGCAAAACCAGCTTTGGACTTTGTTCTTTATCCAAAAAGGAGGATTTCATCAAATATCAACTCAAGCTTCCTGTTCCACACATAGGCAGTTGGATCACATCAAATGTCAACTTTAAGTCCCTCAAAAGAAGGCACAGATACAAACTTTGGGTTCATAGATCTTGCAGTTTTCTAATAAAGAATAAATGCAATACATAAAATAGATTATGGTCAAATGTCATGTCCCCCTTTTGGAGATAAGAGTAAAAAAAGGACCCTTAGCCTTATTAGGTGTTTCCCCTAGGCTAAGGGAAAGGGGACTGAAAAATGAAGCACTAACTCCTCTTCAAATAACAAAAAGATACCTTTTGGTCAAGTTGTTCTAATTTTAAGTTGGGGAGGGGACCTTTTGAGTAAATGGGGCTCACATAGGCCTTAAATGATTTTAAAAGAAAGTTAACCTTATAACATTTTGCACTTTCCCTCAACATGGAGCGCCCAACTTGAGTAGTAAGGTATATAAGGAGGATTGTGGTTCATTTGAAAGGTTCATGCTGATTTTGATAATTGAAATTGTAAGCTTAAGCACAAAAACACTTAACTTATCCATTGAAGACGAAACCCTTCAATGGCAGTTGGAGTAAGGACGAAAACCCTTACATTCAACTAGGGCAACCTCGTTTAGGGGCTGTAATTGAGTCCAAATATTCAAAATATTCAGGAATACATCTTGGGAAGTGTGGCGACTTGCATCCTAGTGTGACAACTAGGATTTGGACACTTGGTCGCAGGATCTGAAGACATTTTTAGGACAGCAGGCTGCTCTTTGTGTTTAAGACCCCGATCTTTGGACTGTGCTACAATTGGGAGATTGAAGACCCCTCAATTAGGGCCGCGTTTGGCGTATTTTATTTGGTAGATTATATCATTATTCTATAGTTGGGTGACCTCCTTTTGGGATGGTTTTCATCGATTTCTAGGGCTACTTTGGTGTAGAAGTCAGATCTGAATATTGCCTAATATTTCCATTATTTTATTAGTATTTTTTCACTAATTTATTGCTTCAAATATTCCAAAAAAATGTATTTATATCAGCTAGAATATTCTGCAAATTTTGGTAATTGTTTGATCATAAAATATTGGGGTTTCATGATGGAAAGGCTTCTATAAAATTCTGCTATTTTCGAGCACTTTGGCACCTAGGATTTTGAGATTGGTATGTCCATTTGATACCCTAATCTCCCATGAATAAATTCAGAAATTTGCATATTTGAATAAGGTTTGTTGGAAAACCCCTTTGTTTAGTTTTCAGCCCTAAAAGGAATATTTCAATGGTATCAGAGTCAATTTCTTGGCCAGTTGTGGGGTTTGAGGGTTTATAAGATCAAACAGTGACAAAAGGAAAGATAAATGGCTTTCAAGTTTTTGGATGGTGCTAGATTGGAGAAACTTACCCCAAGTGCAAGAAAGATTGAATGATGTGATGGCAGAAATGATCCACAACATGAAAAATTGACATGGTGAAGGAAGCCTTCCATAGACAAACATTAGTTTTCAGCCACCAAATGTCACAAGTGATTCTTTACCTAGGTCATTCTGACCTACCTCCCTTCCAAGGGAATTGAAAGAAGAACGAGTTGGGATTAGAACAAGGTCAACCCCAAGAGCTACACAAGGAGATACCAGGCATGCTTGGCATGTAGAAGAGGAAAAGAAATCTGCCCTTGTGGTGAAAGAACAATCGCTAGCTAATTGCCCTAAGGATTCATCAACAAAGGAGGGCACAAATTCAGAATTGAAAGGGGTTAGTGAACAACAGAAAATCAGTACCTTGAAGACCTCTGAACAGCAAAAGGGCAACACTTTGGGGCAGCCAACTGTGGAATTTTTTAAGTTTCACAAATCAGAAAATTTGCGACAGCGAAAGGGGATGTTTCAGCTGGATAAAGGGGAACAAGGTATTAAAAAATCTGAGGTACAAAATTCTGAAATTTTGGAACAACAAGAAGTCTCAAAATTTATGGGGCAGCAAAAGGACACTTTCCAGTTGAATAAGGGGAAGCCAAATGGAAAAAATTATGAGTTACAGAATTCTGAAATTTTGGGACAGCCAGAAGTTGTCCAACAACTTCAGGATTTGCAAGGGATAAGCACTAAAAAAGACGAATTCATTTTGCATGTTGAGGAAGGGAAGTTGAAGGTCAAAGCCAAGATTCCTGGTACTATTGTTCATTTTCAGTTTGTTGCAATTTTCAGAACAGCATATGAAGATAAACGATTTAATTATTCTCATAATAAGAATTTGTTGCATCACCCTCCTACTACATTCCTACAACATTTTGGTCATCATGAAGATCATGCCAACAATGAAGACAAGATGAAGGGCACTGAAAGGAGGAAGGAATTTCTCCAAGAAAGTCTAAAGGATGGAGAATTGCAAATTCTCAATATGGATGTGGGACCCAGGTGAGACTTATAAGCTTGGTATTGCTGTCATATCAATTCTACGTTCTTTGGCATGCATGCAAGAAGGTTGGCAAGACCTCGGGATCACAAAAAGGGGCAATAAGGTGAAGATCTTGTTGAAGAGCATGCAAACCACTCCAAATCTTGGTAAGCGTCAAAAATTATTTGCTGAATTTCATATGCTACATAGAGTGGTTTTGACTAGAGGAAGCATGCAAGGTGGGGATGTACAACCATGGGCCAAAGTTAAGGTTTGCACACTTGTTATTGAATTAATTCCAGCACTTGAAATTCCAATTTCCTAAAGAAAAACACATTCCAACAGCCATGACATCAGAGGGAACACCTTGTTTAATGTTGGGTATGTAAGGGCTTGCTTTGTGGAGTCACAAGGTGCAAGTTGTGCAAGGTACATATAACTGTTTGGGAGGAAACAACGAGCAATTCATGACTGTTACAGTCACCATACAGCCCACTTACATTATGTTTTATATGGGCTTACCAAAGGTTCAGCTGGATAATCATGGAAGTGTTGGTAGGTTATAGGTGCTATGACCTATGGGTCATTATGAGGGTTGTTTGTAACTTGAGGACACTTGTTTGTCATGTTTCCATTGTGCTACCTCTAAGGTTTACTATCACTATGGTGAATATTGGCCCTAGGAAGATGTGCTTCCCACCCCTCAACACCGTGGAAGTGGTCCAAACATGTGCAAGTGGATTTCCAGCCACTATAAGGATGAGTTTGAAGAAGAAAATAACATGCTGCAGCCATGATAAGGATGACATAAGCAAATCTTTTGGAATCCGGGTGAGGAGTTGTAAGGGAAAAGCAAGCCATCGAAGAGGAGTTCATATCATGATCATAAGGCGTGATGAGGTGATCAGAAAAGTGTTGCTAAACACTCTTGTTTTCACTAATATGTTTGCTCTATGTGTAGGATCACAACTTGGCCGGTTGCAATGGCAACATGGAAAAGACGGCTGCAATTTCTAAATTGGGGCAGCCACTACAGTAGATGGGGATCCACCCTACTTCATGTTCAGTACGTGATTCAAATTCTGAAAATGAAGATTTTGGGCAGCTCTTTAAATGGGCAAAAATTCAACTTACAGACAGTATACGGAATTCTGAAACTTTTATAAGGAATAGGCTCATGACATACTCAGAAAATTCTGAGTTTTGCATGCAAGTTCCGTTTGTTACATGCACCAAAAGTTCTGAAATTTGTGTGGTAACAAACTCTGAAAAAATGATGGAAACTCAGCCCAAGGAAGACACAGAAAATTCTGAAAAAAATGATCTAATACAGCTCCTAATGAATTCTAGAAATGATGAAGAATTTCAGCCCCTCACTTGTGACATGAATTTTGGGTTTGTGAAATGGGAACAGTCCTTCCAAGAGCATACAATAAAAAACAGAATTCATAAACATGAAGGGAGAAGTGATAGATTGGCTACAAATGATATTCAATTCATGGGGAAAGGAAGACTTGATGGGGGCAGCACTATGGAAGGAGAAATCCTTCAAATCTTATGCACTCATGATAAATGTTGGAGGCATAATTGGAAAGAGCCGCATGAGGATAGGCAATGGCCATTCATGTGAGTATCATGGCAAGGTTGTTCACTTCACCATGTTATCTACACAAGAGGTATGTATCCAAGATTGTTCATAGTTGTTCTCTTTTCGCAAATTGGTGAGCCATACTGTTGGTTTGGAGGAGGAGTGTCAAGACACATTGAGAGCCCTAAAAGGCATTGGAGTGCATTCCAAGGAAGCACACATTCCAAGGTACACATGCAAGGAAGAATGGCCATAAAGGGCAGCCTTAGTGCATTTCTCTATCATGTTTATTATGACAATTCCAACTCATCTAAAGAGGTTTGTAGATTCATATTGGCTCCTCTTGAGGTTGTAGACATGAAGGGTTCGTCAAAAGGCAAGTTGAGAGTGAAAAGTTTGACTTTTGTGGGCATTTGCAAGGCGGTAAATTATAAATACGGGCGTCAAAACATCAAGTACAGGTTTCCTTTTGAGGTGATTGTCTCCAAGGTAAGGGAACATATGAGCATGAGTACCAAGGATTGGGTTATAACCATATGAAGGAAGCTTCCAGCCCATGAAATGTATGGAGTTGTGAGCTTGGAGGGCAGTTTTGAGGGTACTAGCAGCTGCTCCATGTTCAGTAATGAAAGATACAGCCGGGGCAGCCACTTATTTGGAAGGAGATTGAGTCTAGTGGTTATTTGGGAGACTGCTAGTAGCTGGTCCATACCTAGCAACAAAGGGCACAACCATGACAAACTTTTGTTTGGGGAAGGAAGGACTACACTATGCTGTCATAATGCTTCCAGCACATAGGGGCAGCCATCTTTCTATAGGTACAACAATAAAAGGCATCAGTATAAGGCCTTCCTTCCTTGGGAGGTGGCAAGAGATAGGATTGAGGTGAGACCAATGGTTGGGGAAGCCCCCTGGATGTTGCTATTGCTTGAGGACAAGCAATTTTAGTCGGGGAGGATTGTCATGTCCCTCTTTTGGACATGAGAGTAAAAAAGGACCCTTAGCCTTATTCTTTGGTGTTTCCCTTAGGCTAAGGGAAAGGGGACTTAAAAAGGAAGCACTAACTCCTCATCAAATAATAAAAAGATACCTTTGGTCAAGTAGTTCTAATTTTAAGTTGAGGGGGCCTTTTGAGTTAATGGGGCTCACATAGCCCTTAAGTGATTTTAAAAGAAAGTTAACCTAATAACATTTTGCACTTTCCCTCCACATGGAGTGCCCAACTTGAGGAATAAGGTATATAAAGAGGATTGTGGTTCATTTGAAAGGTTCATGCTGATTTTGATAATTGAAATTATAAGCTTAAACACAAAAAAGCTTATCTATTGAGGACGAAACCCTTCAATGGCAGTTGGAGTAGGGAAAGAAACCCTTACATTCAACTAGGGAAGCCTCATTCAAGGGTTGTAATTGAGCTCAAATATTCAAAAAAAATCAGGATTACATCTTGGGAAGTGTGGCGACTTGCATCCTAGTGTGGCGACTAGGGTTTGGACACTTGGTGACGGGATTTGAAGACATTTTTAGGACATGTTGCTCTGTGTTGAAGACCCCGATCTTTGGGTTGCGCTACAATTGGGAGATTGAAAACCCTCAATTAGGGCTTTTGGTGGATTATTCTATAGTTGGGCGACCTCCTTTTGGGATGGTTTTCACCCATTTGTAGGGCTAATTTGACCTAGAAGTCAGATCTAAATATTGCCTAATATTTCCACTATTTTATTGGTATTTTTCCAATAATTTGTTGCTTCAAATATTCAGGAAAAAAGGTATTCATATCAGCTATAATATTCTGCAAATTTTGGTAATTTTTTTATCATAAAATATTGGGGTTTCATGGTAGAAAGGCTTCTATAAAATTCTCCTATTTTCCAACACTTTGACGCTTAGGGTTTTGAGATTGATATGTCCATTTGATGCCCTAATCTCCCACAAATAAATTTATACATTTGAATAAGGTTTGTTGTAAAACCCCTTTGTTTAGTTTTCAACGCTAAAAGGGATATTTCATCAAAGCATTCATGAAAGTGGACTACCTGAGGTAGTTACCTTTCCAACTTCAATGAAGTATCCAGAGCTAGTCTTGATAATGGACAAGTATTATGATGTAGAGAAAAGAGAAGTCAGAAATTCATTTGACCTTATCAGCACTAGAGTGAAAATTTAAGGCAAAATAAAACTTCTCAGAAAGCTCATAATTTTTGTCCCAATGCAGAGACCAAATCCGATAGATGAATTTTAACTATGAACACTTGGTATAAAAACTTCATCTCGACCTAATAAAATCAAGAGGGAGAATTACAGCTCTACTTGTAGACAGGGCAAAATCTGACACCTCTACTTGTAGACAGGGCAGAATCCGACACCTTTGCTTGCAAACAGGGCGGAATCCACCATCCCAACAAGCAAAAATTGTCAAAACAGGGTCCGATCTCCCTCAGGCCATAACTTTCGCATCCGAAGTCCATTTTTGCTCTCGTTCGATGCATTGGAAAGATAATTTGATGAAAGTTTTACCTTAAGAACACATGGTGCAAAAACTTCATCTTGAACTTATAAAATCAAGGGGGAGAATCACAGTTGTTCAAGCAAGGCAAAATTCCAAATGTGTCCAAGCAAGGTCCATTCTTCCCCGGGCCATAACTTTTGCATCCGAACTCCGATTTAGCTCTCGTTCGATGCGTTGGAAAGATAATTTGATGAACATTTTTCCTCAAGGATCCATGGTGAAAATATTTCATTTTGAACTTCGAAAATCAAGGGGAAAATCATAATTTCAATAACAAGGTGAAGTTTGCAGTTTTCAAGTTGTGTAAAACTATCAAGTCACTTTTGCAAGTCATGCTAATTGGCCATTGCACTTTTGCAAGTTGTGAAAAAACACAAGCACATTTTTACAAGTCGTGCAAATTGGTCATTGCACTTTTGCAAGTTGTGCAAATATGTCAACGCACTTTTGCAAGAGTTAAGTAGTGCAAAAACACCAATGCACTTTTGTAAGCATTAAGTCGTGCAAAAACACCAATGCGCTTTTGCAAATCGTGCAAATTAGTCATTGCATTTTTGCAAGTTGTGCAAATTGCTCAACACATTTTTACAACTTCTAAGTTGTGTGTTTTCACTAACATGCTTTTGCAAGCTCCTAAAAAAGTAGAAAATGTGGTTAGCAGAATAACCACCCATTGTAACCTATAAATAGGAGTTTGGAGCTTCTTTGTAAAGTTAGCTTCCGTTGAGCTAAGATTGGACTTTTAACAATAGAACTTTTTTCAAGATGTAAGGCAGGAATCTGTATGTACAGTCCCATGAAGAATCTATACAAAAATAAGTTACAGGACTTTGTGCCATGAATATTTCTGGTGAATGGTGTATGTCAATCCACTTTGATTTTTGTTCTTTCAATTTGTTGAAATATTATTGTTATACAGTCAATGAATGTGAAATTTTTAGTGTAGAAAGTTCTGTTGAATCTGCATTAGGAATTCTCACTATTGTGAAGCCTTGGTGGGATTAAGAATAGAATTTTATGTCTATTTTTATTGAAAAATATAGGGTTGTTGAATATCTTTCTTTGTAAAGCTATCTAATCTCCTTGGTGTATGTACCATGTTCTTATGTCCAGAATATGTCTTTCCTGTCCCATTTCTATAATAAAAGCTTCCCATGTTACAATCTTAAATCTTGGGCCATCCTAGTGATTCTCTATGTTTAACTACCTAGGGTTGTCATTGTCTTTTCTGGGGTTATCATAGCAGATTTTGTGTTTAACTGGCTAGAATAATCCCATTCTTCCTTTCTCCTTTACTTTCTTATTTTTCCCTTTTTCCCATCATTCCTTTCATTTCCTTTCTATCTCTTTTATGTACATTCCAATTAAAAGTACAAAAATCCCACAAAACACTTTTGTTGTAAATAGTTGTGAATAGCTCTTTCCCGCTTTTCCTTTTTGGTTTTCAATAAAGGTAGCTCTGCCTACTAATAGAAGAGGGACTTTGTCCCCATGTTGTTGACTGATGTAAGGACTCTATCCCGACACTATTGACTAACAGTCCACTTTTGTCCCCCTGACAATTTTTCAGCCAACACATACTTAGTCTCTTTACCAAGCTCCTTTGTATATGCAACCCAAGGGTCAACAATGCACATCATAATATCACAATAGCTGAAAACTATTGTAAAATCCTTCAAATCCGATGATCATCACTTCACAACAATTGAAAAATTGTTCAAATATCCTTCAAATTGAAAAAAAAATGCTGACTAGTGTATTTTTCCACAAAATTGTGAGTTTTTCTAGCAAAAAGTCACCATGAACTCACCTTTTGAGTTCCTAGCGAGTTACTCATAGAGGCTTTTTGGCTCAGTAGTCGCAAGACTTCTAAATCTAATGAGTACCTTGCAAGTTTTTAAAAAGTATCCTACAAGTTTTAAAACTATGAGACGAACAAGGCACTTAAGGATGTTGAAAAAATTGAGTAATTTAAACAAGTGGCACCAAGCGCTAGGGAGGTGCATATGCTCATATGCAACCACCACACCTCATTAGTATTGTTTTGTTCCTTTTTGTGGAAGGAAATCCTCAAACCAGTTGAGACCAAATGTGCATCTTATTTCAATTTATTGGAGAAGATGCTTGAGCTGTAGGGGCCCTTGCAACTTATGACTATGACACATGAGTGGCCTGGGTGAGGGATGTCCAAGACAAAAAGGGGAAAGAGGATGAAGGATGCAGTGGTCAGAGATTTTTTTTGGTCAAGTGTGAGATGCATTATATCCTTTGTATCCCCTATTTTTACCGACATCAAATATGGGAACTCTAAAAGTCCCAACCTTGGGGAGATTTATGAGTGCATTGATAGCATGCTTGGCCAGATGAATGCCACGATTTGTGATAAAGACCTGCAAGACCCGCCTTTAGCATTCTATCACAATCATATTCAGCCCATCACTAAGTGGGATAAACGAAACACCCCTTTACACATGGCCATATATGTGGTGAATCCTAAATGGTTTGTAGAGAGGCATGGGAGATTCATTCCTATTGATGATGAGGAGGTGAAAAAGAGATTCATGAAGGCCCTCAAGAAAATCCATAGTGTGGAGGAATATTGCAACAATTAGGGATCAGTGGACCAATTTCTTTTCCCTCCAAGGCTACAAGACTTCGGCTAAGACAAATAGGCTCTTTGTGTCACACAAGAACCCAAGAAACTGGGGGCTGCTATATGGGGGTCCTATGTTACTACAATCACATGTCATTCGCCTCATTTCACATTATTCTGAGACTAGGGCACCAGAGATGGTGAAACAAAAGTACAATCCAGTTTTCATTAAACACAAAGTTGCAAGAAAGTATTACAATATAGCAAAAATTGCGATTTACAGAGTTCGTGTTAGTGCATGAGAAGATTGCAAACTAGTAGGTTGAGTTCCATATAATCATGATAAGTTGACTCTGTTAGTATAGTCACATTTTTTATTGATAAATAGTAAATTCATAGACTTAGCATTTCTTTTTGCATTGATTTTTGAGTCAGAGGTCAAATATTGTGTGTATAATGGCCAATATCTAGAATTTGGTTATGTCAGAAGGGTAAAAATTGACTGGTCATAGTTACAATGTCTGGAGTCATAAGATTTTATCAATTGTAAAATATCATGACTGTGATTAAATCATTCTCAGCACTATAAACCTATTACAAATTGTGTTGATTATGACAAGTGTCATAAGAAGGCCTTGCTATTGTGGAATTTGTTTGTCAGATGATATAATTCCTAAGCTTCGGAATGCCACTGAGGCCAGTGTGCTTTGGACTAGTCTGAAAAAAAAGTATCAGACTTCAAAGAAACATTGGGTCCTCTACTTGAAGAATCTGTTATTTTCCACAAAGATGACTAAGGATGGGTCCCTGTTAGAACATCTTTGGATGAAATATCTCTGCAACCAACTAGCAACCATTAACAAAAAGTGGATGATGACAACATGGTTGCTCTTGTTTTGAACAACTTGACACCTTCGTATGAATCTTTCGTGGAGGCTTTACACTTGATGGTAGAAACCCAGGCACTGACATTTGATCAGGTTAGTTCCTATTTGATGCAAAAGGAATGCAAACAGACATAGGTAAATGAGTCTAGTGCTTGACAAATAGAGACTGCATTTGTTGCTAAGTCAAATGGAAAGTGGAAACATATACATGTTCATTCATCTTTCAAGTACCAAGTGAAGTGCTTTTATTGTCACAAGGTTGGGCATGTCAAAAGCAAAACTAATAGTGCTTTAGACAAGTACAAGGCTCATCTTGTTGCAAAGTCTTTTTCCAATAGGAGAGAATAGATGAGGAGATGGTTTGGGTTTTTATTCCAACAGTGAATCCTTCACAACTTTTGCTTCCCAACTTCTACGTAAATCACAACCCTTTGAAAATCGCTTATATTCATGACTTCAAAGTAAATCACAATCCTTTTCATCAATATCTTCTATGATCGTCTTCCTTCTCCTAGTTTGCACAGCTTATCTAGTAAAAATCATGTTTTCTTCACCGTTATTTTGCTTTCCCTTCGAATCACATCCTCCTAATCTTCACTCATGAATCGGGGAATAAAACTTCAAACCGTGTCTAGCTGACCTTCACTCATGAATCAAGAAATAAAATGGCATTTTTTCCTTCACAACCCCTACAATTGTCTAGTATTTTGCAGCAGATCACATACCTTCATGTTTGCATTGTTTTATGCCTCAACCTCCTTGAAACATGGCTTCAAATGTTTGCAAGTCATCAATCCTTTACATGTCTTCATTGTTTTTTTTGCAGTTCGTACCCATCTAGGGTTTCCTCGAACTCTTGCAACTTGTCATCCATACCCTTCTCTTAGGACTTCCTCGAACAATGGCTCCAATACCAATGTTAGCAGATATAAATACTAAAAAAATGAAGATAAACTAGAAGGCATTCTATTGAACAAACCTATCTATTGAGAGGGGGGGTGAATCAGTAGATAAGCTAAAACTAGTTGATTAAAACTTTTAGAGGAGATATCAATTCATATGCATATTAAAGAATAGTTGCAAAAATCACACACACACACAAAAGCACATTACACCAAATTTATACGTGGAAAACCCAAAGGGAAAACCGCAATGAGAATAGCTGATAGAATCTACTATTCTAATCCAGCTTCATAGTTAAATCACCTCACTGGTAAAACCACACTGGTTACATTCAAGGACACCTATCCTTAGGAGACACCAATCCCCTAACTGAGCACCAACTCAATTTTTCTGGAGGCACCAACCAATCAGAACTATGGAGCTACAACTCCAATATACAAGACAAATTCACAAATGAATCCAGTTCAGTTTCTTTGTTACAAGTCTAGTCTGTAACTGCTCAGTTTATGTGTGCTCTTTCTTTTTGTCTGCTCAATCTCTTTGTGTTTGGATATATTTCAGTTGGACACACTTCATTTCCTTTCCTTTCTGCCTTTTACTTTGTCTGCATATGTTTGGTCATATTCTGCTCAAACACGCTTCAATCCCCTTTCTCTTCTGCCTTACTGGTTCTATGTCATTATATCTTCTGTTTGACACAGTCCAGGTACACTTGCTGCTTCGGCCTCTCTTCCTTTGTGTCTTTTATATATTCTTTGTTTGACACATCCACATCCTCTGCTTGGTCTCTATGCCTCTCTCTATGCTATCATGGTCTGTGTCTGTATATTCTATTAAACACCCTTCTTATTGCTCACTTGTTTTGGTTCAACGATAGTCTGAGCAATCACACAAAATAACAACGTTTTGCTCTATCTACCTATATCTCTTATCGACAGCCTTTGACTCTCCCAATTGCAACGGTAGCAACAGCAAAACAATGCTTGTTAAGTCGTGTATAGACAATGAACTTTTTAGGGTTCCAAGTCTCTAATTGCGTTCATACTTCAGCTGCGCTTAAACGGTTCTCATTCAATGCAATTTCGACTTGCACGCATCTCGTGTCTTGGTTCATGCATCACATTGCAATGGTCAAGTCCCTTTACTATGTTTGGCAACTATCGGATTCTGGTTATTACTGTGCCATTTCCTTAATCGATGACTGATCAGTTGGATGGATCAATCTCGAGCTCCGTGTGGACTTTTTGAGCTCACTATCTGTCTGATCATGTCTTTAATCGAGGATTATTCATCTTGTCTTTGGTGCCAATCACTGTGTATCTTGAACCGTCAGATGTATGCCCTATTTCTCCAGAATCATCGATCTCTCTTGTATTAACCGTCGAGCTTTTTCTCGCATCTCGATATCTTCTATATGATTGGTTCGCTTTCGCTCCTTTCAATTATATTCGATATGCTCGATCTTTATTTCGGAAACCTTTGCAAGTGTCCTCTATTCATTCAAACTATATCCTTCGAACAAGTTTGTTGCGGCCTTTTGTCAAAGTTCCCTTCAGAATCAATTTCCGCGGGTCTTTTGTCCGAGTCCCCTTCGAGACAATTTCTGCAGACTTTTTGTCCAAGTGTCCTGTGGAATTCGTGGAAACGCCCACATACCCTTCAGCTTTTCTGTAAAGGTCCTCATACCCTTCGACCTTTCTGCAAACTACCCTTCGGCACATTTGAACGGTCCACTTGCCCTTCAGACTTTCTGCAAACTACCCTTCGGCACATTTGAACGATCCACTTACCCTTCAGAGTTTCTGCAAACTACCTTTCGGCATTTATGCAAGTGTCCACACACCCTTCGGCCTTTTGCAAAATACCCTTCAAAAACTTTGTTGCGGACAATTTGTCCGACAAAGACTCACCAAAATTGCTGAAAGAATTGACTTAACCATTTGACCTATTTTCTTCGGACTTTTTGTCCGAGAGAATTCGACGAGGCTTCGGATCTTTTTGTTCGGAACAATTGTTCCGAAAGAATTCCCAAGTTGATGAGACCAAGCCTTTTCCCGAAAGTCCTTCGGACTTTTTGTCCGACAAGAACTTAACCAATTTTCCTGAAAAAACTTGCCTTCACCAATATTGCCGAAAGAAATGACTCATCACATTTTTCCGAAAGAAATGACTCAACACATTTTTTCGAAAGAAATTACTCGACACATTTTTCCAAAAGAAATGACTAAGACACTTTTTCCGAAAGAATAAATCAAGCTCGTAAAAATGACTAAGTGTTAAAACATTTGCACACACAACCTTATGCATTAGAACTTAGACCAATATTTCCGAAAGAGTTGACCAAGCTTGTGAAATCGACTGTGTTCAGATACCGTTCAACTACTTGGTGTGATTGATTCCTCCGGATGCTGCTCTATATACAAGTGTAGTCACCAACAACCTATGTACCCAGCCATATTCAACAAGCATGCAAAGACATTCATATGACTGCTTGAGGAAGTTAAGATGCACATTCAACCTCCATGAGGACTCTACAACTGATCTATCCAGCTCAACACAACTCAACACCTTTGTCATTGATGCTTGATGGAACATTCATCATTTGACATCAATGACAATATTACAGACAGCAATCTCCTTGTACACCATGACACTCAAATTGCCAACACATTCATTAAACTACATGTGCATCCTTCTTTTATCATGCATAGAGGAGTTACATACAGTTGGGGTAGTTTATAACTAACTATTAGTAAATGAGTCACTAATTATTAATTAATATATTTAGTAATTTGAAGGTAGTGTTTCATAAAGAAAAGTGACTACATAAAGATAAGAAGAATGATGACACGGTGCTTGATACAGGAACAAAGGAAAGAGATGTGTACATGCTTGATGCTGGTCCAATGGAACAAAGGGCTTTAGTTGTGCTTCAAAAATCACTTTACACCTTGTGCCATTGCAAATTTGGAATCCGTATTTCTCAGAAAGAAAAATATGGTTAATGTATTTTCAATGATCAAACAGGGAAAGAAACTTTGTCAATCTTGCTTTGCTCAAAAGCAAAAAAAAATGGAGAAGTCCAAGGAGCAAGAAAATTATGTGTTGGACTTTGTTCCCGCTTATATATATGGACTGGCACAAACTAGATCGATTTGTGAAGCAATTTATTTCATTAATTTCATTGGTTGTTTTCTAGGAGGATCTAGGTGTATTTCCCAAAGCAAGAAATATTAGGCATTTGATGCATTCATGAATTTCAAAGCGATGCTAGAGAGATCTTTTGATCAAAAGATAACAGGTCTACAAAATGGAAAATGGATGTGAATATGTTTCTATTGAATTCCATAACTTCTATAAAATAGAGGCCATTTGGGGACAATTCATAGAACCTTATAGGCCACAAGCAAAGAAGAAGAAAAAGTTGATGATGAAGGCAGCTTGAAGCATGTTGAAGGAAAAGGGTCCCCCTGATAGCTTTTAAGGAGACAATGTACTTGCTAAATTGAAGTCCTACAGAAGCAGTAAAAGATGTTTCTCCTAAAGAAGCTTGCTCTGGAGAGAAGTAACAAGTCAAAGATAAGAAGAGGTTAATGTGGTACCATCACATGTTGATGGATGCAAAATTGGATTAGTTTCCACCCCTAGATGGAGTGAAGACTGTGTCTACTCTGAAGGAAAAATTATATTCCGACTTTCCAAGTATGAAAATGGTGTTGATGGGTTTGATTCCACGTAAGTGTGAAACATTCAAAGCAGCTTAAAATGAATGGGTTTGGTCAAAAAATGTGGATAGAGTATGATGCTCTAATGAAATGTTAGGGTTTATAGAACAAATTCAAACACAGATGTCATTATCGACAAGCATAAGTGCCAACATGTAGCAAAATGATATGCTTAAAGAAAGGATATTCACTATGAAGATGCATTTTTCGCCTACAAAGAATAAGATAACTATTTAGTTGGTCATGGAATTGGTGAACGAATTGGATGGAGGTTGTACCAAGAAGTGCCCACGAAGCAGCTAGATATATTTGACATGGCAAAAGGAAACTTAGTTTGCAAGTCAATCAAGTTTTTGAATTGCACTTGGGGTATTTCCAAAGACCTCTTACTTCTTCAAGCTCCTTCTAGCTGGCCCCAGAGATGTTCCTTCCATGGTTATTCCTTCTTTGAGACCAGATTTTGGTGTGAGAGCATAAAATAATGGTCTTCTCTTAGTCTGAGATTTCTTCTTATGCTTGCCTTCTAGAAATGCCTACCATTTGGCCTCTCCTACCTTTTTCATAAAATGAAGTTGGCAAATCAATTGGATCAGCCCATGATGCCTGATAGATCCCACTCCTTGGACATATTTGTCTGCCATAACCTAGATAGCACCATAGAGAACGTGAGGCCGGTTTACACTCCACTCAAGTTTGTCTTTTCCATTCCAGTGATGGTTCAAGATCCTCATTGCATCTCCAAATATAGACCCATATTGACCATCACAAATGAAAAACTTGATTACCCAAAAGGCCATAGTACTCCATAGCTTCGGAAAACTCTCTCTTTTAATACCCTTGTTTACCCCATGTGGGTTTATAATTAGCTCTAGGATCAGTTCCCCTTTTACATGAAATACTTGAATTAAGTCCCTATAAGGAGGTTTGTTGGTTATAAGCATGTCAATCTCAAGGATGCCAGAAAATTCACTAATGAGAGTGTTACTTACCGGTATTTTTACTCCTTTCACCTTGGAATGATCTCCTTCCAGGGTGATAAGGAATTATTCTACTAGTTGCTCGTCATATCCCTGAAACTTCTTCAAAAAATCCAGCCATCCTACTTCCTAAAATACATCTTCCAATGCTTTATCTTGTAATAGAAGTTCCACAGACGCAGGTTCAGACTTCTTCTTTCTGGCCCATGACAAAATTTTGAAGGACTTCTAATGATTCAACAAAAGACTTGGTTGGTAAGGGAAGCATGAGAATATGCAGAGGGTTTCATGAAGTAAGAGCAGCAAACAAATGGCAGACAATGAACAATGGCTTAGCCCCCGAAATATCCAGTAGCTCTTATCTTGTTTGCCAAGATTGGATGTTTTTAGAAAGACGGAACGTTTAACTCAGGTGTGTGAAGGGATTTGAAGTAAATTGAGTTCATTCTCATCTCCATCCTCATGAAAAATCCACCACCACACTTGATTATTTTGCAATCATTGTTCTTTTGTTTGTGCCTACTTACTTACTTACAATAAGTACCCCTTCTCCCAAAAGTACTTCCCTTACATCATAACTAATGACACCATGTCTCATCATTGTGAAAATTACCTTTTTGGAAAAAGGCCTTTAGAAAAGAGAGACTTTTTGAATCCATATTAGGAAAGACCCCCCTTTAGGAAAGTAATATTTTGAAGTACAAAATAAAACCCAAAGTTAACTTTAATCATAGAAAAATGAAGTATATACCTTAAATTACCCATGATTGTCCTTGCTTCAGATTTCGCCATGTCCTAGGATGAAAAAAGAGCACTAGGTTAGTTGAAAAAAAATACTACCTTTATTACTTTGTTTCTAAAAAAATTGTCATTTGCTGGTTTTCAACTTTTTCTTCCCTTTTTTTAATTTTATATATATATATATATGTTAGTTGAAAAAAAATACTACCTTTATTACTTTGTTTCTAAAAAAATTGTCATTTGCTGGTTTCCAACTTTTTCTTCCCTTTTTTTAATTATATATATATATATATGTATGTGTGTGTGTGTGTGTGTGTTAGTTGAAAAAAAATACTACCTTTATTACTTTGTTTCTAAAAAAATTGTCATTTGCTGGTTTTCAACTTTTTCTTCCCTTTTTTTTATTATATATATATGTTAGTTGAAAAAAAATACTACCTTTATTACTTTGTTTCTAAAAAAATTGTCATTTGCTGGTTTTCAACTTTTTCTTCCCTTTTTTTAATTATATATATATATATATATATATATATATATATATATTATATTTTTTTGGAAAGATGGCTGCCATTTACTAGTTTTCAAACTTCTTCCTTTATTTGCAACCATATCTCAGTGTTTTGTTATAATGGAAGAAAGAGTTTCTTCCATATAACCAAACTCTACTTGTGATTGTATATGCTTGAAAAACTCTTCTTTACTAGGAAGTTGGGGATATAACCTTAGTCTATCTCCATTCACCAAAAGAGTTTCCTTGTTTCCATCAATTGGTAATTAACTGCACAGATCCATTATCAAAGATTTTCTCAATTTGATAAAGACATAACCATTTGGTATGGAGTTTACCTTTGAAATGTTGATATTTCGAATCAAACAATACGGCCCAATCTCTTTTGAACTTCCTTTTTTTGATTTGGCGGTCATGCCATGCCTTCCTTTGATGTTGAAGAAGTTCCATTTGTTGTACTACTTCAAGTTTTATCTCATCTAGTTCATTCAATTGTTGGATCTTTTCATTTTATGCTTCTGTTAAATCAACGCCTACTTACATTGCTCTCCTAAGTGTCTACAATTCAAATTCAATTGGAAGTAATGGCTTTTGTCCATACACCAACTCTATGTTGGCTCAAACTGCTTCCATGTTGTGTAGTAGGCCCAAACTGCTTCTAGTAATTTGTTGGCTCAATCTTTTCTGTTGATGTCTACTATCTTTGTCAAGATATTCTCTAACTCTTTGTTGGTAACCTCCACTTGACCATTGGCTTGAGGGTGGTAAGGGGATGACTTCCTATGAGTGATTTGATAGTGTGTTGTGAAGGCCTAAATCATGTTAAATGCAAAATGGGGTCCTTGATATGAAACAATGGCTTTAGGTGCTCCAAAGCGTTGAAGAATCCTATCATACAAGTCAGCAACTTTCTCCAATCGAGCAAATGGTAGAGCTTGCACTTCAACCCATTCAGTGACATAATTAGTACACACCAAGATGTACTCTTTTCCTTGTTAAAATGGATCAATGGGACCAATGAAATCTACTCCCCACTTCTCAAAAGGCCCTAAGACCACTTGAGAATGGAGAGGCATTTCATTCGACAAGGTGGGATTGCCCATCCTCTAACGTGGATCAAACTGCCAGACATATTTCTTCACATCCTTATGAAGTGAAGGCCAATAGTATCCAGCCACTAGGACTTTATGGGTGATCCGTTTCGTTGAATAGTATCCTAGTTCATCATGGCAAGCTCTCAAGTTGTCATAGATCTGATCTTCTTAGATACACATGTGAAGCACAAAGTCAAGTCCACTCTTGAATAATATTCCATTAAGCCATTTATAGTTAGCACTATCTCTAAAAAATACGTTTCTTTTGTTTACAAGTAAAATCTCAAGGACACTTTCCTGTGGCTGGATAATTAGTCATATCGGCAAACCAAGCTGAGTGTGTTGAAAATGTGAATAATTGTTCATCTAAGAAATTATCTTCTATAGGTTCATCTTCTCCTGAAACAATCTTCATAAAAAATCAGCAACCACATTAGCCTTTCCTAATTTATCAATGACTGTTATATCAAATCCATGTATAAGTAGCAACCATCTAATAATTCTCCCACCTACTTCTGGTTTATTCATTAAGTATTTTATAACCGAATGATCTATATATATAAATACTTTATATCTAGTAATATAGTGGCGGAATTTGTTTGTAGCATAGATGACAGTAAAAAAATCTTTTTCAATAGTTGTATAGTTTCTTTCAGTAGGAGTTAAGTTTCTGCTAATATAATAGATAGCATACATTTTACCTTCATCTCTTTGTCTAAGAACTACTCCCATTGCAATATTAGAAGCATCTGTATGAATATGGAAAGGTTGTTCACAGTTAGGTCGTCCAAGTATTGGAGCAAAAATCAATTTTTCCTTTATTATTCCAAATGACAATTGACATTTTTCAGACCAAACAAATCCACTATCCTCCGTGAGCAGAGAGAACATGGGTGTTGCAATTTTGCTGAAGTCTTCAATGAAATGTCTATGATACCCTGCATGTCCTAAGAACCTTTTAATATCAGTCTGGTTCTTAGGTGGAGGCAAGTGTGAGATGACTTCAATTTTTTTAAGATCTACTTGTATCCCTTTAGCTGAAATATGGCAGCCTAAAACAATACCCTAATCTACCATCATTAGAAATTTTTCATGGCTTAAAGACAATTGATGTTGTTCACACCTAGTCAATACTTTGTCTAAGTTTTGTAAAGTTTCAACAAAAAAATTACCATGCACAATAAAATCATTCATATAAACTTCAATGCATTCATTGGTTAAATCAACAAAAATTGCAAGTACTACCATTTGGAAAGTAGTTGGTGCATTACATAACCCAAAAGGCAGAACTTTATATGCAAATGTTCCCCAAGGACATGTGAAAGTGGTTTTGTCATGATCTTCAAGGGCAACTCTTATTTGATTGTACATACTAAATCCATCCAGGAAAGAAAAATATTTCTTTCCGGCCAAATTGTCTAAAACTTGGTCAAAGGACAAGGATGAGGTAACAACATGTGGAAGGTTGTTATTTCTTTAAAGAAAGATTCTCCTTCAGGAATGACTCTTGCCAAAGGGCAGCGAAAGGCTGTAAGAAAAGGCCTTTGGCTGCTTTGTGTCCAATTGACTACACTCCGTTGTATAGGTAGGCGATGCTCATGAGCATCTTCAGACTTGGTTTGATCATACTCCAAAGCTAGACTGGTGACTTTTAGAGCCAAACTGGTGACTTCCGGAGCCAGGATGGTCTCCTCTAGAGTCACTTCATCAAGGTTTTCAAAATTCGTCTTCCAACTCATTTGCATGATCTTTCACCGTAACCATTGCTAGAGAAGAAATGTTACTACTATTCTCCTCTAGTTTATCTACCCATAAATGATCCAGAAGGTTTGAAGATGGTTTTGCAGGTGGATATAAGGAAATCTTCTTGGATTTTAATCCATTTGAGATGGTCATATCTCACGATCTACAATCTATAAGAACAGCAACTGTGGCCAGCCAGGGCCTTCCCAGAGTTAGTGGATATCCCAAATTTTGAGTTTTTTGTTGGAGTATCATAAAGTCTAGAAAATATTCTCATGACTCTATTGTAACCAAGACGTCTTCTATGACTCCGAGTTTGGCAATGGACTGATCCGCCATTTGCAGTACTGTGGCTGTTGGTTGTATCCCGATTAGAGATAGTGCTTCAATGTATCTAAGGTCATTACATTAATAGCAACACCCAGGTCTACTAACACATTAGGTATCTCTTTCTTTCCCAATTGATATTGTAAGGATTGGACTTTAAGGGCCTCCATACTTTGGCAAGGGAAGTTTTCATGCTAAGAGGTCAACTAGCTTGCCATCTTCTTGTATTGTCTTGGGATTTTTTTTTTCCTGGAGTTTTGACACAGTCCCTTAATGATTCTATTAAGTTATGGGATGTCTCTTATGGCTTGTAGCAAAGGAATCTCAATGCTTAGCCGTTTTAACTCTTGAACTAGTGCAGAATCATCCCTATGCATTGTTTCTTTAAGTCTTTCAGGAAACGTTATTAGTGATGGAACAATGTGAAGAGTGTTTTCCTGATATTTTTCTTTCTCCCTTATCTGCTCGTTAGGAAGAATCTACTCTTCCTTCCCATTGGATAGTTCAGTAATAGTTGGTGGGGAAGGATTAGTCAAAGTTTTTCCCGAATGTATTTGAACATTGCTACAATTTATAGAGCATTCAATCCCATGGTTCCTTCTTGTTCCGCATTGTAGACAAGAGCTCCCTACCTAGTATTCTTTGGTTTAGCCATAGGCTGACCAAGTAGTTGCGGTTGGTTTACTTGCTCATTTTGATTCCGTTGGGGTATATTGGGGGGAGGTGGTAGCAAGCCCTGTGGATGATTTGAGAATCTCCTTTGTTGATTTGGTTGAGATATCCAAGGTTGTGAACCCTGTTGAGGCATCCATTGTGGACCAATCCATGGTTGACCATTCCATTATTGTGGGGACCAAGTAGGTGGTCTCCACGCTGTGGAGGTGCTAGAGCAACCCATGGCATAGTCCATTGATTGCCAGCGCAATTTCAGGAAGCCCTAGGGGTAAATTGGTTTGGAAATTGGTTGTAGGAAAAATTATTTACCTGTCTTTGCCCTGTATAGTTGAGCTCCTCCTCAGGCTGAGCATTTTTCTTAAGCTAGTTTTTATAACAGTGAGAAGATCACATTGATCTGTGTTGTGATGATTTTTTTTTCACAAATGGCACAAACTGTTGTTTTATCAAGAGGGCTGTCCCTCATTGGATGCTTGTCTTGTCTCTACACCTAGGGCAATATATGGATAGGGATTTAGTTGTATTCGCTTGGATTCCATCTAACTAGGTGATTAGAAGCATAGTAGTAAAACGTGCGATTTAAACACGATTAATTCTTATACTTGGCCCAAAACGCGTTTTTCAACCCAATTTTTTTGCACTTTTTTCAGCAAATCAATCTGCAAGGCCTTGTATGATGGGGCAATTTGAAATGTTGCCTTCAATTTAAAAAACTTCTTAAAAAAAATTAAACCTAACCCTCCTTTGTGGTAGATGTGATATTTGACATTCATTTGAACATATTTAATATTTTTAGTTCTGAAATATGGTGGAAATATTTCTCATTATAACTCCTTAATAATCTACCCTTGGATTCATAACTCATGGGCCAGATGTAGGTAGGGATAACATTCATGCCTTCTTTAGCTCTCGCACTATAGCTGTAGTGCAAACCATGCTAGAGAGTACTGGTTGGAAAAATATTGTTCACGAGTAGGGAAAGAAAGCAATCTCCAAACTTTGGTACAACTCTAGCGTATGGCAGATGCAATTACAGTTGCAAGTTTTGGGTTCACTGCCACATAATACAAGACTTTGCATACTGATTTGTTGAAGGATGTTGTACAAGATGTGAGTGATGTTCTTGCAAAACATCATAAGGAATGGAAAAAATCAGGATGCATTATAATGTCAGATGGATGGACAGATGAAGCCACACACTCATCAACTTCCTTGTGTCATGTGGCATTGGCATAATTTTTATTAAGAGTGTCAATGAATCTGAGATGATAAAATCGGGCAAGACACTCTTTCATCTATTTGATGAGGTGGTTGTTGAGGTGGAGCCACAAAATGTGGTCCAATTCATTACAAATAATGTTGTTTGCGTGGCTGATGGGAGGCTTCTTATGGACAAATATGGAACTATGTTTGGGACTCCTTATGTGGCACATTGTCTTAAATTGACATTGGATAACATAGGCAAAATTCCATGGTTGAAAGAGGTTTTGCAAAAAATCCCACACAAGTGCTTAATATAATGCACACATTCATAGATGGCAAGAAACTTCTTCAACGAAGGGTGGCAAAGTTTACAACCCACTTCCTTACGTTGCAAACTCTTTTTCAACAACAAATGAATTTAATATGTATGTTCATTTCAAATGAGTGGATGGAATCTTCTTTTGTGAAACATATGGAAGGCAAAATAATAGTTGACTATGTTTTATCACTATCTTTTTGGGAGGAGGTAGATGAAATTTTGTTATTCTTTGAGCCTCTAGTTCAAATTTTGAGACTCGTCAATTGGGATAAACCCCCATGAGTTATCTATATTAGGGAATTGATAGGGCCAAAGGCACTATTAAGAACATATTGGAAAATAACGAGGCCAAGTACATGTCATTATGAGAGATAGTTGATAAAAGATGGGATTGATAGATGCATTCTCCTCTCCATGCAATTGGATATTTTTTGAATCCAATGTTGTTCTTTAGCGGTTAATTTCAAAATGATGCAAAGATCACATTGGGCCTATTTAAGTGCATGGATAGAATGTTTTCTAAGGATCTTTTGAAGAAGCTATGAGAGTTTTCGATGTACAAGTAAGCAAGGGGTTTATTCTATAGTAAAGCAACCATCACAAGGAGAAAGAACTTGAAACCAGCTAGACAATTTTTCTACATAAGTACAATGAAAATGTTAAATTTTGATTGAATTGTGCATTTTACAATGTTGACAAAATCTATTTTTGCAGCACAAAAGTGAGATTCCTTTGGCACAAAAACCAAACACCTTTGATGGATAGCAATACACATTTTGAGCCAACCATGTAGTTCCCCTGCTTACGAACATAGTTGGAGTGTATTCAAGTATATATATTCCAAAAAATGCAATCGACGCACTCAAGAACGGATAAATGATTTGGTGTTTGTCCGCCATAATCTTTACTTGAAGATGAAAAAAACTCAAGGTTAAGAAATGTTGCATTTCTAATTCTCAATTCATATGGAAATAAGATTTATATTTTTTTTAAATATTATTCTCCAGGTCACTAACATATGCATTATATTTGATAATGTTAAGTACCATCGAGGAAGATCAATCAATTGAACTTGACAAAAACAATCCAAAATCTAAATGGCTCAAAAATAATGATGACCCTATTTATGATGAAGTTGGCTTTGACTTATTGGAGAAGGTTGGGTACGACACCAAGGTTGTCTCTCAAATAAGGAAAGGCTCTTACTCTAGAACTTCAACATCTACACCTGTTGATCCCTGGTCTACCTTGTTTCTATTGGTTCCATTGTAAACAGCAATAGTACGTATTTTGAAATGTAAATGTAATATAAATTAAATGGTCTAGAAATTAATGAAAGAAAACAGTTGGCTGATTTTGATGGCATACAATCTCATTTAACTTCCTCTCATAATATGTAGCTATACTCTATGCAATTGAAATGCCTAATATGTATCTCTATGCCTTTAAATTTAAAAATAAACTGTTTTTTCTCCTTTTTACACATTTTTTCAACAGTTTTATGTTTTTTCAACTTTTTTTTTGAAAAACACTTGCACTTTTAAAAAAATGATTTTTTTTCCCAAACGATTTTTGCTACTATGATTAGAAGTACTAAAATGTCAATTGTGGGGTTTGCAAGCTCTTCCTTGAGTTGGCTAACCTTATTGCTCCCTTTTCTTGTTTTGAGTTTTTTAACACTCGCCCTTGTCTTAGAGTAGTTTTTGCATAGTTCAGCAATGTCATGGAATCCTAGTTTATTTATGTCTCACTTTCCCATGAGATTTAATTCTTTAGAATCATCCAATCCTCTCAAAAAATTTGTCTTGCTTATCGCTCCTTCTAACCCACTTCCACTATTTTTGTGGATAAAGATGAATCTATCAAGATAATCCTCCATATTTCATCTTCTTTTTGTTTCATTCTAAATAGTTCTTCCTTAGGATCCCTTACCAAGCAATAGTCATGATATTTATCCAGAAATTCAATCTCCATTTCAATCCATGTGCGGATTGAATTGGGTTGTAATCCCATGAACCATCTCATGGCTGCATCTTTTAGGGTGGATGGAAAGAGTTTCAACTTCTGATTATTATTCTTTTGTCATAAGTTTGACAAACTACTTTGAATTCGAACAAGAATTGATCAGGATCCTCATAAGACACTCCCCTAAAGATTTGCAGAACGGATGGGGATGTATTTTTCATGGGAGAATTCTCATCGGGATCTAATACAATAGGGTAAGTGAAGGTTCGCTCTAGAGGGGGATTTCTTGGATTCATACATTACAATTTCTCACTCCCATTTCTTCCCACTAGATATTATAAATAGTTCTTCTAGGTGGTGTGGGTTTGTCTAAAGTAGTTGCAAGGCTACTTGATTGAAATTATGTATCAAAGTTGTCTTCCAAGTTCTTTTAACTTCGCTTGCTTTCTCTGAAAAGATATGCCTATTTCAAGGGATTCATCCCAAGGTTCAGGTGATGGGAATGGTGATTCTTCTTCAATGGTGTGAAGTTCCCCAAGCAGTTCTTTCCCTAGAAGTTCTTGCCCACTTTCTTCTAGTGGGTTGTTGTTACCTGTGGCTTTTTGTTGGGGGGTTTTTATAAATGTATCTTCCCTTTGAGTCTCTTTGTCTATTCAGAAATTGCTTTTAGACTATAGGAAGTAACTCCTAATCAATTGTTACCTTTAATGTATACCCTATTAACACTTAGAAAATCCCAAGTAATAGCACCAAAAATGATGAGAGTCGTCGTGTCCCCTTCATGTAGTTATATGTCATGTCGATCCGAGTAGTGTCCAAAGGCTATATGCGTATACAGTTTTGTGGCTAACAATTTTGTCTTTTAGGAGGTGAATTGTGGATCAACTAATCTAATTTAAGCAATGGAATTCAAATTACTTAAAATCAAATTCTAGTTTAATTTGCTTTAGAAAGAAATCATCCTCTTGTTGAATTGAAATTGCTAGAAAGGAAAAGCACACTACTAATCTAATTGCTTGAAAGGAAATTGCATTAATTGAAAATAGAGGAATTAGAGTGTTGATAATTAGAGGATGTAGATTGTTGGAGATAGAAATAAATAAGCACTCAGAGAGAAAATCTTGAAATGGAAATTATTTTGAATGTAAAAATGCTTGGAATGTAAACTGTTGGAAGTAAATACTGAAAGTAATCTGCTGAAAATAAACTGTTATAAACACCCACAAACTCACTCATGCAAGTTAACATAGAAACAATATTTTTCATAAAGAATATATAGGAAACTTAAAACACATAACATAGTAGACAAATAAACACCAATAGATCCCTCTTCCTTGGAATGAATGAGCCCTTGCTCCTCCTTGGAATATGATTAAAACACTATCAAGCTTGGAAAAGATTCATGAACTCAGTTTCTCATTAATATAGAAAACTTGCTTACAATCAAATACTAGAAATGGTATTGTTCTATTCAAATTTTTCATGTCTATCTCCTCTTCTATCAACAAAAGACATTTATATATTACAACGTTTACAACAGTTGTTCAAAGATAGACTAACAACTTAACAAAATAAAATCCCAACCAAGATCTATTTTATTCCATAACAACATCCTTTCCAATTTTCAAGAACAAAAGATGGAAAGCACTAGATCTCATGTTTCACATTATCTTCTTGTTTGCTATTGATGAATGAGGTGCAACATCTTGATGGTTACAACCGTTTTACCCATATTCTGTTAGCAAGACAAATAAAGTACTCACAGTTGTCTTGTGAGAGACACTATAAATATAGTAGCTATTTTTTTAATAAAACATAATATTTTTAGAAGTTCTATTTTTAGCATTCAAAATACTTCCAAAGTAACTCAGTAGTCTTTAAAATTTATCTTCACATCTCCGTAGCAAGCATGTTGTCCTTTTAGCAATCCTACAAGGCTGACTGGCGGTCTCTGGAGCTAGTCTGATGATTTTCGGAGCTAGACTAGTGACTTTCAGAGCCAATCTAGAGATCTCCAAAGCTAAGCCAAGAGTCTGAAAAACTGCCCTGTGGATTCCTTGGAGCTACAAACTCTTCAAAGTTGCTCCTTAGAAGATCTCTTGTTCACCCAAAACATGTGCTATTGATTATAGTACTTAAATTGACCTGTACATGCAAAACTAGCATCTTTTCCATGTATATGTTAGAACTTAGTTGACAAAATAGATAACAATGACTCTCAAAAATAAAATCAATATAAATAGCTCACTTTTTAATTTAAATCAACAATGAGTCCTAATATTGGCATCCAAATCGACTTTAAGGAAGGATAAATCAGAGGAAAAGGTCATTACTTGGATATGATGAGTCATGTTATGGACTCATCATACAACGAACAAACAAGATCAAATATAAAAGGGGAAGAAAGTGGAGGAAACGGGATATGGCCGAGCTATCCTCAGAAAACCCCTTATTGACTGAGTGTTGCCTAGATAATCCATGTAGACCTCAAGCCAATGCAGTTCTTCCTATGGGGAAGATCATATAAATGTAATGAATACAACTAGCAAATTTGATTGGAATGTTTGTCAAGGATGGCCTCAACTTGCAAGAAAACAATGTTAACTTGGCCAATGATTGTATCACTGCAGCAAAATTGCAGTAGGGCTCCTTCCTAAATAGATAAATGCTTTTGGAATTGCCTTTGCAAGAGAGTGTTAGAGAGTAATTGGGTGGCTTTCAAGTGAGACACTTGATTTGCTCTTATAGGAGAACATTGAATTATTTTTGATAACTGACCTTATGGATCATGCGGGAGAGTCGTTAGGAAGCGTGTCATTTTGAAAAACTAGTTGTCGGAGCACAGGAGACAAGTCTACATTAGTGGATAGGTGCACAGTGCACCCATGTCTGCCTAGTGCACACTTGTCTAAATTCGACAGAGGCTTCTGAATCTAAACTGGCAGTGACGTGTCTGCTGATTAGGGATGTTTACGAACAAATTAGGTAAGTCTAGAAGATGTTCATAGCAATTGCAAAACTTGGAAGGCTCTTGCATAGGTAAATGGTTATCGAAATGGTGGGTTGGCCAAACAAGGTAAAAATGTCAAGGAACAGTATTATCAAGCATCTATTGATTTAATTTTAGTGTACAAAAACATACAACCTATTGTTTTATGTTAGTTTGAGGATTTCTCCTACAAATTGTGAGAATATACCCTAAGAGGCAGTCGCCTAACACACAGACTATATGATCCTTCATATAATTGTCAACCCAAGTGTAGATACAAAAATCTGATTTTATGGAGTACCTCAATCTTGTACACTTGGCAAATACCTATCATGGTTGTACCTTTCAATTCTAGATCTGCGCATTGCCAAAAGGCTCACGTTCGCTATGTCTTTGTACCTAATTGTTTATCTTTTAGTCTGACCATTGTTATTCCGATGACTAGGGCTTTTATACTGTGCAAAAAGCTCTAAACTTGATTATTACCCTTCACTGACAGTTCTAGACCTATACCTATTTTCTAGCTCCCTAGACACTTACGTCCCAGACAAACACTTCATTGACGTAAGTGTCCAGTGCCTAAAAGTCATCCAATTTGCAAAAGAAATGTATCCTAAAGGTCGGCCTAAGTGCTTTAATGCGAGATATTTCTAAAAAAGATTGGTATGCATACAAGATCAACCTTCCTTCATTCCTCACCTAGAAAAATACCTGGAACTCACAAGGCAACATACCAAGAAGCACTCAATCAAGCATTCAAGTGAGCAAACATGCCCTATTCATCCAAATTTCTATATCAGTCATAGTAGTATTTTCACTGCTCTGAAGCATTCGAAGATTAGTTCATAAGCCATAGTTGTCGAGTTACAAGCTAGGTCACTACATATCTTTGTTTATCACACATTGCATCATTGTGCACACACAAGCCAACACGTAAGGGAGAACTACATAAGTCTAAGACCCTCTTCCGAGTATTGGCTATATAGACAACACCCATTGATAGAGAGGCCCTTAACACAGCTCGACATTGTGAACCCACTAACCCATTTTTTCCATAGTCACTCCATGGGTGGAGCTAGGGTTTGATCATTTGACAAAGAGTAACAGTCTATACGCACGATCTAAAGACATCATAAGAAAGGTGACAGAGAACCCAGAAGGCTCTAATTGGTCGCATCCAGATCCAATCAGTATTCTATATAGAGCACCTAGGTCAAAGTCAAACACCTGCATTGACGCAACTATCTAGATCCGACGCAATCATCCAAGGCCACAGATAAAATATTTCTAGAATTTGAAGATTGTTCCAGAATCATCTTTTAGTCCACTTCCAGTCTATTCTAGATTAGACCAAATGTGCATAGTAAACCAACTAAGTATCATTCATTTCCAATTCATTGTAATATCTATCAATAGTTGTACCTTATTATTTTTAGCAATATCAGTTGTATAAATTCAAAATACTATTTGTTTAAGTTTTCTATTAATTGGCTTGTTCATTAGGTTAGTTCAACATCCTTATATAAAAGCTAATCTAATACCCCTTAACCCTAGATAACCTCACTTATCTAAATTTAGGTTTAAAACATTCTAGTGAACCCGACTTCCCGATCACGGGATCATTACCTTCTCGAAAAACACATCAAGGTCTCTTTCCCCTACTTCTAGAGGCTATTTTAAGAGGGTCGATCCATACCATGTTGCTCCTTTTAAGGAACATGTGGTCCTTAGACCTTCACAGAAATCCACCACTCGTCGAAATCCTCCTAGTGTGCCCTCTACCAAGACCAATCTCTCTCACACTGATCCTACCAAGGAACCATTGGTTGATCGAGCTCTCGATAGAGAGACATCTGGAGAAGATAAGGAGACACATTTCACAGAGCCTACTAGCAAATTCACACAACAAATTTGGGTACCAAAACCAACATGTGCAGATACAAGCATACCCAGATACATGATATATGCACATACATATGTTGGGCCTTCCCTCCACACACGTCCTAAGTACATTGGGGGGGGAATTTGCCTCTTTGATCACGATACACCCAAATTGCATTATTTTATTATCACTTTTCATTATCATGTTTGAGCTTATATACTTACATATCCCTGTATCTATGCGTATACCTTTCAAAGTGTACTTGATATGCTATGTACTTAACATTTTGCAAACACGTGTTTAGCAGAACTAGTTGCTATGTTCATGTTGGTTGCTTATATTTGCCCTAATTTTTCATTTGTGCACTTCCTTTAAGTATGTTTCCTTGCTTGCTATTGTCTTGCATTGTATTGCTTGTTTGAGCATTTGAATATGCTCCATTGATTGTGGCCCTCATGCCTTGACTATTTGGAAATTTGAATGTCATTGTTTGTTGTATGCAGACATTTAAATATGTTATTCTATATGATGTGGAAATTTGACTAACTCGTGTCCGTTTAATTGTGCGGCATTTAAACATGCCCCTTCTATGAGATCCTCTTGGACTATTTCCTTTTACATTACTTTTGAGTGCTCATGTGTGTGCTTGATTGCTTGTTGAGCTTGTATTGTTACTCTTTAGACGTTGCCATGATCTATATCATGTTTCTTAGGACTTGATGTGACCACATACTCTGTGCTTCAATGTTATACCTACCTAGACATGTTATCCCTATATGCTACATGATCCATGCACAACTGATACAATTATGTTATCCTTTTGAGGTAAAGTAACTAACAGATTCTATTTCCCCTCACCTCAAAGGGGGGCATATCAATGGGAGCATGACTTCCACATTTTCACAGTTTCATATTTCAGTAGGGGCATGTCAAAAATGCATGACCTCCACACTTATTCACTACTCAGCATCTCCAAATTACAGTGGGAGCATGTTATGGAAACATGTTCTCCACATTTACACTAGTTCTTAGATTCTCCAAATTCAATGAGGGCGTGTCTATAATGTCCATTCTTTGGACAAACTAGAACAATCTGGATTTTACAACAAACCCTTATATTAAAAATATTAAATTCTGATTTTTATATTAAAACCTTTGTAGATGAAATTATAGAATTCTAGAAATTTCTCATTTTTACAAAAAACTCTGATTTATGCAACAAAGCCTTAAATTTGAAAATATAAAAACTCTAATTTTGTGATAAATAGCTGAAAATAGAGATTTTATTGAATAACAGTAGAGTTCAGTTACAACAAATATAGGATAATATATTTTTTATAAAATAACATAAGTTGCATTTTTATAGCATAAAATTACTTTTGGCCAACTTAGATTAAATTATTAATTTATTTCCCTTGCATCACCCCTTTAACCTTTGGCAAATGAAGAATAGGCTAAGGGTCTTCTAACTTATTCAATTCGAAAAAATTGACATGATAGTCCGCCCTTCCCAAAATTACTTGCCCTCAAACAATTGCAAGCTCAACTTCTCGAGCTCTCCCCAAATGATTATCTTGGTAATACCTGGATCACAATTCATCCTTAGGAATTTGCAATCCTATGTTCCGAATAAACTTTGCTTCATCAAGTTGTTTGATTGAGAACTAACATGAAATTGTTCCTCTTGCACTTCTAAAACATTCAATTTTTGTTGCATGTTGCTCATAATGGCCCCTTCTGATATTGCACTCTCATTATCTACATCAAGTGCCTTTTGTTTACAATTCATGGTTGCCTTAGAGAATCTAAAACTGAACCGTAAATCAACACTCATGAAGTTAGAATAACTACCAAATTTAGCTAATTGGGTCTTGGCAATTCTGTAGAGCTTGAGGTCTTTATTTTTCTGTTATGGGCACAAATCCCTGCTACAAGTCACTTACAGCCATATCAGCTATCCCTTCTTCTAGGCTTAAATTCCATTTTCCTTGAGAATTTGACAATATCTGTATAATTTTCTCATAAGCAACTCATAGGAACTCATTTCATTTGCATTTCTTGAAAAATCTCCAAAGAATTCATGGGCTGCCCAGCCTTAGCATAAACTTCCATGAGATATACAAAAGGATGAGAAGTTAGTTTATCTCCAGTGTCAAAGAGTTGTTCCCAATTTTCACATTCATTGCATCTTTCTCATATGCATTGCCACACTATTTTTGATCAAGTTTCAACTCAACTTTTTGGCATACTCAAGCTTTGAAATGTCTCACTCCACCATCCCAAGAACCATGTTGTAAAATGTAACCAATAGCTGAATTTGTGAACTCAACACCTACCTCTACTAAAATACTCTTTTCAAGTACGTGCTTATCAGTAGAATCATTTTGAAAGACAATCTAATATGTTTCTTGGATCAAAACATTCCTTTCATTATTTGAACTAACATCATTTGAAACCTCAATAAAATGTTTTTCGTCCATGGGTTTTAGCTTCTCACCTAAACCCATGATGTAGAAATCATTGCATATTTTATGTCCACTTCAAGTGCGGAATTCTGAATTTTGAATGTTGAGTTCTGAAACATGATGCACAAAATGGTGAAGCCATTGTGTGGTATCCCAACCTTTGTGGATTCTCCTTTACACAACCAAGGGTGGCCAACCTGTATATAGCTTGGGCTGTAATCCAAGTGTTTACCTTCCTTTGTTGCATTAGAAATTGATGAGATATCCTCAACACCTTCATCCAAACAATGGGCTGCCCACGTTCTATGAAAAGCTCTCTCCAAGGTAAGGTCAAGTTGTTGAATCCTCTTAATACATGGGATGGTGAAGCCACCAACTACGGCCACATTAAAGCCTTTATCCTTTTTGTACCTCAAAAAGTCACTCGGATCCCATATTCAAAAACAATTTTCAGCTTGAATCAAAGAATCTATATGCCCTATGCTTTTCCAGTATAAATTCATATATGCATATGGATTCTTCTTCCAAGTGTGTACAGTGTTGTAATGAAAGATCTCACAAGGTGCTATGACGTTCCCATCAATATGATTATATCATCTTCTAGAGATTCTCCTCTATGTATCTTGGAAAGGTGAATATGCTTGGAACTTGATTCCAAATGTGTGATGTGTTGATCTTCTATGTCCTCCCACGATCTTGGGAACAAATGTCTAAACACCACAATACACTTAGTCTGAAAAATCTGAATACCAACATGATGTTTACCTTGTTCATGTCTAGAAATATCTTTGAGATCCCACATTAGGATGCGTAGGCAGCTTTGAGACTTATCTTCTTGACCTTTGACTACAATTGTCAGATCATGATGATGCAAACACAACCAGTTACACATACAACTCATTATATATGGAGAATATCGTGCCAGTGTTGAATGGTATATTAGCAACTGAATCAAAACCAAAATAAGAAGAGAAAATTGTTGCTGCCCTATCTAGCATACCATGGACCTTGTATAGAAGACAACCATTTGCCAACTTATTACCAAACTCCGTGTCAAATATTATCACATTCATTTGCAAGTATGACTATTGTTCGGGTAGTTGCACTCTCTATCCAAACATCAAATCTGAATCCAACCAAGATGGTATTAGTATGAATCTGCTTACGTTGTAATTGAGTTGCTCCATTGTCACTTACCTTGAAAGCACTATAGGATGTGAGGTGACATGCCTTTGAACCTCGCATTTGACTTGTGAGTCTTAAGGTCTTCTCATTATAATTATTTTGAGCATATCATGTAATCCATGATACTTCCTCTTTACAAGTAGATAGCTTGGATGCTTCCTTTGGTTCCTCAAAAAGGTATACACATGTATTTGTGGACCAATTGAAAATCCGATTCCTAGTTAGTCTTGCTAACACAATTTTATCTGATCCTTTGGAATAAGGATGGAGTAGAGGATGAATCAACCAAACTTGAAAAACAACAATTGATTGTTCGAACAAACCCTTGTGTAGCTCCCATGATTGAACCACACCTTGTTGATACTGAATGTTTTGTTGTTGCAGTTGTTAATTTGTGGCTTGTAGCTGAGATATCTAACCCTTGTGCTTCAACCACTGAATCCTATTGTCATTCATAATATTTTCCTTATGCTCATATAAGGTCAATTCTAATTTTTTCTTATCCATATGTATGGGATAATGTAATTATCAACAACAATGATATTGAAATCAGACATTTTATCCTTTGTAGGTCTCAAAATGTCACTTGGATTCCATACCATTATGCAAAATGCATTTTGGGCCAAAGGATCTATCTTCATTCTTTTACCCTTCTTAGAACAATGGCAAAACTGAAATAGAATTGTGTTATCATTCCCATATCTTGCACTGATATTATAAGAGTGCTTACCCTCTTTCGTTGAAGTTGGAGCTTTTGAGAGATTATTCTAAAATTTTGTCTTATATGGTAGTGGCTCACTCTTCGGAAGATTGTCGGAAGATTGTTGGGTAGCTCATGGATTGGCACATCTATTTCCATCTTCTGCTCTTTGCATTTAGTTAGTGATGCATTTTCCTCTTTGACTTCATTGACATAAATGCAATCATTAGAAGTCAATAAAACATCTTCTACTATCAAAGTATCTTTACACTCACCCTACATGTTGGATTCTTTATGTTTTTTATCACTGGTTTGTTCACTTTCTTGTAGCTCTGGTCTTGGCTTTTCTTCTTCCTTCAGAGATGAATTCTTGAGTTCTTGCTCCTTGATCTCCTTCTTAGCAATCTTTTGAGGTTTTGGTTCCAACTGCTCTTCTTTCTTCTTCAACCTTCTTATGTATTCATACGGAGCTCTTTTATTTGGATACCTCACTTCCAATAACTCCAAGTAATCATCAAAGGAAACTTTAGATTTATAAACTATCAGGCATCCCTTAATACTGATCAAAGATTCCGGTGACCTCAAATTTGTACTTTTTCTTGTCCTTTTGTATTTTAATCAACACCTCTTGAATAGGATCTATATTTCCTTCCCTTTGTAAGAACTTTGCTTGAAGAAACATGGGTCAATTAATTGCTAAAGGACTCCTTTTGGTAGCCTTGTTCTGATTTATATTTTGTAAGGCTTGTATCATCTTTGTCATGAATTCTTTCACTATCCTCTGGATTGTTCTTTCCAGATCTCTCTGACCCAACTAATCGTTTCCTGTAAAAAACTTCTCATTTGTAGGAACCCTCTTTTCTCTGTTCCCCATGATTTTTTATCTAATCCACAAGTTGACAAGATCAATGCTCTGATACCACTGTAATGTCCCTTTTTTGGACAAATTAGAACAATCTAGATTTTACAGCAAACCCTTATACTGAGAATATTCCATTTTGATTTTTATATTACCCTTGGAGATAAAATTGCAAAATTCTAAAAATTTCTCATTTTTACAACAAATTTTGATTTTTGCAACAAAAAATATAAAAACTCTGATTTTTCTGATAAACAACTGAAAATAGAGATTTTATTGCAATAATGGCAAAGTTTAGTTACAACAAAATGTAGAAATTATTTGACATAGCTGAACATGAAAGTGGAGAATTTAATCCAAAAATAGCTCCTAATGGTGACGTCAGCGCCCATAATGATGATGTCAACGCTAGACATATGATGCCAACCCTAGAAATGCTTCTAGAAGTGTGACGTAAACCCTAATATTGAAACCCTAGCATAAATCAGGAACTCCCATGCTGCCCTAATTATTTGATTTAACTGATTCCTGATATAGACCAGATTTGACGCACAAATGTAATCCATGGATGGAACCACCATACAAAACTTGGGGGTTTTTGTCCCCAAGTATTTTCCACCAGAGGGTTTTCATCCTCTAATGCTCCATAGGAGGGTTTTCGTCCCCTGAGGCTGAAAGCTGAAGTAGAATGCTCAAACTCACGAATAAGTTGAGAAGGTTGATTGATAAAAGATACTCTCCAAAGGAACCCAACGCCCCTTTTATAATTTTAGTTTCACCTTTTACCGAGGCAACACCCATAAAGAAACGTTCCACTTCTATTTTGTTGTTGACTTGCTTTAAAAATATATAACCTTTTTAATAAAATAACATAAATTGTCATTTTATAACATAAAAATTTTTTGGCCAGCTTAAGTTAAATTATTAATTTATTTCCTTTGCATCACCCCTTTAGCCTTTAAGAAATGAAAATAGGCTAAGGGTCTTCTAACTTATTCAATGTGAAAAAGGAGGCATGACATAAAGGCATGAATGCACAGTTTCAGATTTCAATGGGGGCATGTCAAAAAGGCATGACCCCCACACTTATTCAGTACTAAACATCTCCAGATTACAGTAGGGGCATGTTTTGTTCTCCACATTTACACCAGTTCTAAGATTCTCCAGATCTAGTAGGGGCATGTCATAGAAACATGCCCTCCACACTTGCACCAATTTTTAATTCGTCAAATTTCACAGTTATATGATTCAGATACATATTTGTGGCAGCAATCTGTACATTAGTACTATTATTATACCTAGATTTCAGCTTGAGACATGTGAGGTGCATATGCCATGCAAAGGACACCTAAAATTACAAAATCAGATTATTTATCAGATTTCAAATACTATTATTGACTATTATGGACTATTATTACACCCAGGATGGACTGTTATCGAGCCAATCTACTACAATAGTTGGTTCATCTTTGGAAGATTGAGTTGATTAAATCGCTCAAACTTACCAAGCTTATAGGTTAGATTTGATTAAATCATCTAACTTTACCATACTTATAAGTTGGATTTGATTAAATCAACCACCATCACTAAATATATATTGTAAGTTGATTAAATCACTTACACTCCCCAAATCATGCACATATTTGGGTTGCACAATTGAAATGAAACTTGCTTAGTGGATGTGTTGCAACTCACCCTTACACCAAGATTGGGGCATGTGTCCTCTAATTTCTATATAGATATGCACTTGCAAATTCAGAATTGTCCTAATCTCATATTCAATGCTTCATAATGAGGCATCTTTTTAAATCAAATTGCCAAAAGGCAAGATGGTTGCTAGTGTACTCCTAACCTTGCTCCTACTTTCAAGCATTTCAAATTCTTTCAATTTCAGAATTCATACACTAAATTATATATTGTAGCATGCTCTTGGTTGCAGGTAAGTCACCCGCAAAGCACTCAATTTGGGCTCACACAAAGACAAGGTGTGTTATACACACTTAGATATGCATTTCTTTCTTTTAAACTAGCAATATCATTATTAAATTAAAGGGACAGCAAATGTAGATACTAAAATCTAATTTTATGTAGTACTTCGATCTTGTACACTTTAATAATACCTATCATGGTTGTACCTTTTAGTTCTAGACCTCTCCGCTACCGAAAGGCTCACATTCAATATCTCTTTGTGCCTAGTTGTTTATCTCTTAGTCTGACCATTGTTATTCTGATGACTAGGGCTTTTATACTGTGCAAAAAACTGTAAATGTGATTATTATCTTTCATTATCAGTACTGGACATGTACTTGATTTCTAGCTTCCTAGACACTTGTGTCCATTTTTCCCACAAAGTGTCCAGTGCCCAAAAGTCATCCAATTTGCAAAAAAATGTATCCTAAAGGTCGGCCTAAGTGCTTTAATGCAAGATATTTATAAAAGGGATTGATATATATAGAAGATCAACCCTTATTCATTCTTCACCTAGAAAAACACTTGGAACTCACAAGGCAACATACCAAGAAGCAGTCAATCAATCATTCAAGTGAGCAAACCTGCCCTATTCATCCATATTTCTATATCAGTCATACGAGCAATATTTTCACAAGTCTGAAGCATTCGAAGAGCAGTTCATGAGCCATATTTGCCAAGTTACAAGTTAGGTCACTGCATGTCTTTACTTATCACATATTGCATCATTTTGCACATACAAGCCAACATATAGAGGAGAACTACATAAGTATGAGACCCTCTTCAAAGTATTGGCTATGCAGGCAGCACCCATTGATAGAGGGGTCCTTGGGGCAGTTCAACACCGTGAGCCCACTAACCCATTTTTCTCACAGTCACTCCAAGGGTGAAAAGCTAAGATTTGTGACAGAGCGACACCCTATACGCACAATCTGAAGACATTAGAAGAAAGATGACAAAAAGCTCCAGTTGGTCGCATCTAGATCCAATCAGCATTTCATACAAGACAAATGCGTCAAAGTCAAACACCTGCATCGACGCAATTTTCCAAATCGAACGTAAGCATCCAAGGCCACATAAAGAATATTCTTAGAATCTGACGATTGTTCCAGAATCATCTTCTAGTTCCAGCGTATTCCTGATCAGACCTACATGTGCATAGTAAACCAACTATCATTTGTTTCTAATTCATTGCAATATCTATCAATAGTTGTACTTTACTATTTTTAGCAATCTCAATTGTATAAATTTAGAATATTATTTGTCTGAGTTTTATATTAATTGGTTTGCTCATTAGGTTAGTTCACCATCCTTGTGTAAAAGTTAATCTAATACACCTTAACCCTAGATTAACCCGTTTATCTAAAATTAAGGTTAAAACACCATGGACGTATAACTTTGTAAGTTGTTTGCACTGTATGTACAACACTAAATTATGAGGAATACTATGAGGCTAACACACTATTGCTTGAAAGTAAACACACTTGTGGAAAGAAAATTACATTAAAGCAAACTGCAGGAAAGGAAATACTGGAAAGTAAATTACAAAAATTGAAATGATAATATATGATTGGAAGCTTCCCACACAGAATTGAAATACACAAACGGAATTAAAAGGTTCAAAAACTCACAAAAATGAAATAGGATGAAATGCACACACAACAAAAATGAACTAACGATGGGAAATCAGATCATTGAATCCTTGTGAGTGGACCCTACCTTGATTGGACTGGCACTTGACTCCCCTCCTTGCTTAAGACAAGATTAACTTAAAACAACTCTTACTGATTCAATTGTAGCATCAAATGGAATTGCTACAGGTACCTTATAATCTGATTACAAAGCTTCACTCAAATAATATTATGATCTAATCTCCTAATTTAAATGAACTAAACTTCACTACAACTTCTCTCTTAAATAGAGAAGGCAACACTTTTTTAGATATACCAATGTGTAGAGGTTACAACCATAAATCTACAATTATTCTCATAATGAAATAAGTTACTACAATCTAAATAGATATGCCAAAATAGCAGAAATAAATCAGAATATATCATAAGAATAAAACGTTTCAAACAAAGTTTAAACTAACAAGACAATAGCAGAAAATAGGAAGTACTAAAAAACAACACATTCATTTGATCCAACCGCTAAAGATGGACGGTTCAATGGAGAAGGAATAATAACTAGACAATCTGAAGTTGCCTTCACTTTTTTTTCACAATGAAGAACTGTCACGATCCTCAAACTGTGGAAGTTAATGGCTCAAAACTGTCATCTAACTGTCAAGCCCTCAAAAGTGTATACACAATTGTTGTTAAGGGTGATGCCCAGCTGCTATAGGAAGATTAAAATTCTCTAGCTGTTGCTACGGGTAACTTGCCCAGTTGCTATGGATACCTTGCTCAGTTGCTAAGACTACACAGCTAGTTGCTACAAGCTATGACCAAATTACATAGATCTTTTCTCCTTCATAGATGCAGGTATAAAACACCTTGCAAGAGGTATATTCTGCATGTCACTTTAAATTAGTAATACTAAAGGACAAAATCATTAAACCAAACTATTTTATCTAAAAATCACATTCTTTGATTCATAATAATAACTATATGCAACATGGATAAAATTTATAATATTATGGACAATGCATAGGTGAGGGCTATAACAATGATCAAATGGAATGGGTTTTTAGGATAACACTATGTGAGATGAGTGTCATTTTTTGGCCTTATTAGCAAATACGTCCATGTCACGTTAGAAGATTAAAACTCGTATGTATGTACATGGGGGTGTTTTGTCTTTAATTAAATATTAAGAAATGGTTATCCAAAGGTTATTGAATGTGTATCAAGGTTGTCCGGTGCACAAGTGTAGGGGTACACAACACTCAATGCGTATGAAATTAAGGGAAACGCACCCAATATGCTAGGCTGCGTATGTTTTCCTTAGGTTTTCCTTGGGCGTGGATTTGGGTGCAGGGGCCAGTGTGTTTCCAGTAAGGATGCATCTCCGATGTGGCCTAAATATGGCGGATGTACACAGCCAAACAATCTTTATGTGTATTTATTTCAAATTTTACTTGAATAAGATCTAGTCAATGTTTTGCCACTCTTTGTACACCATTCTACTACTTCTCACGTAAAACAATCATATCATTGTTCACCAAAACAATCCTATGTGCTTTGCCCCATTTTGCATGGAAGGCACCCTCACATTTCTTGCATCTAAAATTCAACAATAAAAAGTATATCCTTGAAGACAGACAAACTCTATTACAAGCACACTAAAACTCGCTCATCGTTGTAACACTTCAACATAAAAGAGTGAGTGGAAGAATCAATCAAAATAAAGGTTGTACATTGACGAATTATTTAACTAGTTACATACTTGATAAAGCATAAAATAATAACACTACAATCGCAAATAAACAACAATGGTAATTTTATGACTATGTGGATTTCCCACAGTTCTAAATTATTAAATATTATTCTTGGGGACTAATTGTGTGGAGCATTCAATACTTCACTGCTAAATGTATTTTAGTCGGAATAGTACTAACAAGAGTGACCTAATACAGACATAGTATTTTTATTTGTTCAACTTATATCGTATGACACCAATTTATTTATACAGAACCATATGCCAAAAAAATTCCATATATCATATGGAAGGCATTATCCTATTCATAGTAGGAAAAAAGGGGAACCGCAATTACTTGGCAACCAAAAATTGTGACCCATACTCGGGACTCGGCAATTACACAGCATCACTCAGCACTTTTATTGCTACTTTAAAAAAATATATAAATTCATAAAATACAATGAAATACATAAAAAAATGAAATGAATTTAGAGAAATGATTGTAGAGATTTAGAGAACACAAATAAACATGCTTTATATTAGTTTTTAAGCAAAAAAAAGTACAATGTGAATGTCGAGTGCACTATTAAATATTTTAAACAAAAAGAAGACTATTAAATATTTTCAACTATAGACCTTTAAACAATTAAAATATGAAAAGAAAAAAAAAAAAAAAAAACTGACCAAGACTTGTTAAAAATTTTCAAATAGTTTTATACTTCGCAAATTGAAAATGACTTAAAAAATCTATTAAAAAACTTAAAACGTAACTCTTGAATTCAAACTATAAAAATTATCGAACATCTACAATATAACCAAAATAAATACTAAATACATCACATAATAAAACTAATACCTATAAAAGATTAAAACTTAAAAACAAATAAACACAAAACCTTACAATTATAAAAACTAAACGATAAAATTAAATTAAATATTAAAAACTTAATACATATCTAAAAAAATATTACCACTTCATAAATAAATAAAAAACCAACAAATACTATAAAACTAAAGTAAAACTAAAAAATCAAACCTAAAAAGTAACCAAAAAAACTTTAAAACATAAACTATGCCTAACTAAGACTTAAAAACCTAAAACCACTCACAATAACCAAAAAAACGATGACTCTTTTTAGAAAACCACGGGCTCATAAAACTAAAAAAAAACATAACCTAAAATCTAAAGCATAAAGACTTTTACAAGACCATAAAATAGAACTTTGTCTTCCATCGCCACCATGAGCAGAAGATGGGTGTGAAGAGGCTGTGGTGGAATGGAAGAGAGGATTGTGATATCAACATTACCTGCGTAAAGGAGAGAAGAAGCTTCCCATATCCGGTTGGAGTTGCGCTCAGGCAAAGAACGTTGTGGAGGAGTTGAACATTGATCCAATAGAGTTGGGAGTCTTCCACGACTCAGGGCGAAGATCCAAAAAACATTTCCAAAAGAAATCTTGCAAAGACTATAATCTGAGGACTATACGGTCCTGTGTAAATAATATACTCCATATATTATTGTTGTTTTTATTTTTATTTCCAGATACATGGAACAAACAGCTCCAGGAAAACACTACACACAGACAACAAAAATTTCAGGACACTCATTTTTTTTTATTAAAAAAAAGGAATAAACCAATGGATCGCACTTTTTTTGGGGGTTTTACTTGTATTTTTTAGGTTCCCAATTTTTGGCCGGTTACCAGGGCAAAAACCACAGTTTTCGACAGGTAACCGGCCCACGAAATCCGTGGTTTTTGGCCTGGTAACCGACCAACGAGTCACCGGCAGTCTACCTGTCTGAACAAAAAAAAAAAAAGGTTTTTCGTAGGTACCCATCGGGTACCCACGTTTTTTAATAATATGATCCTATTATCCTAACAAACCTCCTAAATATCATACAGGAGTAAAAATATGCCCAAATTGAAAATATATGGATAGTTTGATTAACAAACAAATCACCCACAATTAAAATATCTATTGTGAGTGATAACATTTTACTCACACTTATTTGTCAATGGTGAATTAATCACCCCTAGGCTATTCCTAATATTCCCCCTTTAATTTAGCATTGTCTCAAGTGAGTAGGAGAGAAATTCTCTGAATGCCTTAAATTTTTCCTGCGCAAGTGCTTTAAGGAAAATATTTGCATGTTGTTGATTTGGCGGGCAATATTGGAGCTGGATGTTGTTGTTTTGAACATGTTCGCGAATAAAATGTACTTGCACCTCAATGTGTTTGGTGCGTTCATGAAATACAAGATTGCGAACAACCTTCACTACTCCATTGTCTACATAAAGGATTGTTGGATGATTCTGTGGTATCCCAAATCTTTCAAGTATACATCTGAGCCAAATCACTACATAGACAACTTCCCCTGCTGCACAATATTTTGATTTTGTGGAGAATCTTGAAACACAAGTTTGTTTCTTGCTCCCCCATGACATCTGTCCAAATCCCAAAAAGAATACAAATCCTGAAGTAGATTTTCTATCATCAATGTTTCCTACATGATCTGAATCCTAATATCCCATCAAGAAGAAATTATCATTTTGCTTGTATTCTAGACCAAAATCCATGGTTCCTCTGATATATCTCAATACTCGCTTTGTTGCTTTCCAGTGACAAACTTTGGGCTCTTGCATGAACCATGAAAGATAACTGACAACATAGTTAATGTTTGGCCTAGTATAAGTCAGGTAAATGAAACTCCCTATCCACTGTCGATATAGAGTTGTATTTACATGTGGTGATGAATCTGCTCAAGATAATTGAAGTCTTGTCTCCATAGGTGTGGCAATTGGCTTGCAATCCATCATGTGAAATTTTTTGAGCGTTGTCCTGGCACATTTGAGT
This sequence comes from Torreya grandis, assembly GCA_037957365.1. Lineage (NCBI taxonomy): Eukaryota > Viridiplantae > Streptophyta > Pinopsida > Cupressales > Taxaceae > Torreya > Torreya grandis. The sequence continues at coordinate 655,876 of JARHVA010003593.1, read as the reverse complement.
TGAGATACAAAGATATGATTTTCTTTCTGCCAAACTTCCAAACCAAGACAATAATGCAGAAGCCCAATATATGTCATGTCAAATGATCAATTTAAATCTTTTTTTGTTGACTCAATCATATTCACTGAATTGCCAGTGATGACTAGATCATTGCCATATACAACAATGATTACCATCTCCCCTCCTTGTTTGCGGTAGAGATTGGGATCATATGGACTCTTTTTGAATCCATGTTTCAAGTGATGCTCATCAATTTTGATATACCATGCCCGAGTAACCTGTTTAAGACCATACAACGATTCGACAAGTCTACAAACTCTCATTTTCTTGGTATGACAAAACCTTTTAGTTGAGTCATGTAAACTTCTTATTGTAAGTCTCCATTAAGCAAGGCACTTTTTACGTCCATTTGATGGACTTTCCAACCAAATTGTGCAACTACAGCAAAAAACATCCTAATAGTTTTGATCTTAGCTGTGAGAGCAAAAGTCTCCTCATAGTCAATGCCTTCTTTCTAAGCATACCCCTTTACAACCAACCTTGTCTTGTGCTTGTCGAGACTGCCATCTATTTTGTAGTTTGACTTGAAAATCCAATTGCATCCTATTGGCTTTTTCCCTGGTGGAAGGTCTACAAGCTACCATGTTTTGTTCTTCATCAGTGAGTTATATTTTTCATCCATGGCATCTTTCCAAAGTTTTGACTATAGGGCTCCCTCAATTGTAAAGGGCTCAACAGATTCAACAACTGTACTCATTCAGGCCAAATTGACCTCTCCTCGATCCATACTGCGAGTCCTTGGACTAGTGGTAGAAGTATCTGGAACATCGTTCCATTTATCATCTCGTATTGTACTTGTATACCATTTAGGCATACGTTGAGTGGTTCATGTGGGTGGTGGAGCTGCACCATTATTCCCATCATCATCATTGTCTTCAATTAGGGGATTGCCATCTTCTACATTTTCTATGGGACTGTATGGTTTACCAGGTGAGCTTCTAGAAGGAGCTTCTGCTTCTTTTTTTTCAAAAAACTCAACATCCCTACTAGTGAAGATTTTCCTGGTCTTTGGATCCATTAGTGTATAGGCAAGTGCTTCTTCATTGTACCCTAAAAAAAGATACTTTTTTAACTTCATGTCAAGTTTAGTCCTCTCCTTTTTGGGAATGTGCATACTTGTTTGGCATCCAAAAACTCGAAGATGTGCTGTAGATGGCTTTCGCCCTGACTGTGCTTGTTGTGGTATTACTCCATCAAGAGTTGTAGTGGGAACTCTGTTGAACAAATATACTATAGTTTTGACTACTTCTGCCCAAAATGCCTTTGTCAATCTTGAATCATGTAGCATACATTGCACTATTTCTACAATAGTACGATTTCTTCATTTAACAATAACATTTTGTTGTGGTGTATGTGGAGGTGCCATTTGACGATGAATGTCATTTTCTTGCAAAAAAAACTTTGAACTTGTTACTGTTGAATTCCCCTCCACGATCTGAGCGGAGGGTTTTTATTTTCCTACCAGTCTCTGTTTCAACAACTTTGAATTTTTTGAAAGTTTCAAAGGCTTGACTCTTTGTTTTCAGATAGTAAACCCACATTTTTCCAGAGAAATCATCAACAAGGAGCATGAATCAGTTAAACCCAACATGACTAGATGTCATCGGTCCGCATTGATCGGTATGCAACAGATCAAGTTTCCCATGGGCCCGATATGTACTTGTTTGAAAGGGAGCTCTATGTTGTTTGCTTGTTAAGCAATTTTAACATTTGTCTGTTCCCTTTTTGAGAGGTGGCAACCCTCTTACCATGTCAAAACAATGGAGTGTATCAAAATATCCAAAACTAATGTGACCAAATCTTTTGTGCCACAATTGTGTTGAGTCTGTGTCTTTTGCAACAAGTGCCTAATTGTTTTTTTGAACGAAATCAAGCTGAAACATTCGGTTCACATTGGATGCTCATGCAACAATTTTGACAGTTTGGATTTATCTCTTATTAGACACATTTTCTTTCCACCTTTATAGTCAAAGTCAATCTTCAGATTGTGGTCCAAGAGTTGATTGATTGACAAGAGATTCTTGGTTAACCCAGGTACATATAATACATATGTGATTGTGCAAGTTTGTGTGCCAAGAGGCAAAGCAATGCTGCCAATTTCTTGTAAATTGTATGATATATCATCACCCAAAGAAACATGATTGTTGTTGGTTGTGTCCTTCAAAGTAAAAAACCAGTCTTTTCGTCCTGTCATGTGTCGGGTTACACCCAAATCAACATACCAAATATCACTTTGTTGGGCTTCTTTATGGAAATCAATAGAGTACAGGAAGTTTGCATCTTCATCGTTGTTTTCTTGTTCAACAATTTTACCATTTTGCTTTGTTTTCTTCTGCCAAATTCCTTTTTTTGTCCCTATGGTTTACTTTGACTTGATGGGGACAATTGTTGGATAGTGGACTTCTGGCCACTTCAAAAACCCTTTTGGAATGTATTATACCAATAATCTTTGAGTCATGTCCCTTACGACCACAAATGAGACATTGTTTTTGTGATTTACTTCCTTGTGGATTCTATGGAGGACTGTGTATTGACAATGGCTTTGAATGCTTGATGGGTTTCTTGCCTTTCTGAGAAGCAAGAACATGTTTTTCTTCTTGAGTACTGAAAGACTCTTCTTGTTGCAACATATTTACCAGTTTTTCAAAACTTATTTTTGTTTTGTGATAGTCAAAGTAGTCACAAAGATTATGTATGAGGGTGGCAGAGCTCTCAAGGCAATAGGTGGAAGAGAGTCATTTGAGACTGTTTCACCTAAAGATTGGAGTGATGCCCTTAGTGTTGCAACACGTCTAAGAAAGACCTCTACTTTTTCCCCTAATCTCAATTTGAGAAAGTGAAGTTGACTTTGTAGATGTGGAATAGTGCTCTCATTTTTGGCTTCATATACAGTTTGGAGCTTATCCCAAGCTTCTTTAGTTGTATTGGCTTCATGGATGTGTGGTTGCACCTCAACCAATACCTCGAACATTATGATCAAATTTGCCTTTTGATTAGCTTTGTCATACTTACACTGTTGATCAACATCAATGGCATGTTGGGTGTAGTAGCCATCTACAATGGGCCAAATTTTTTCAAATTCAAGTTGAGTTTTGATCTGTTTTCCAAGCAAAGTAGTTGCCCTTGAATAACTGAGAATCCGGTAGAAAGAACTTTGGTGTTTGTGGAGCCATGATCAAGACTGCGGGTGATGGAATGGTTACTTATCACTCCAAGTATCAAGGTCTCCCTTTCTATATATACAGTCAAACCGACATACTAGACCTTTCTATATATGCGTCATTACTATATACTCGTCGGTACATGGAAGAAGTTCGCCCTTTCTATATACCCAGCGGTACATGAAAAAAGCATTAAAAGTGTGAAATAATTTGGTACATGGTACTTAGACAGTACTAAAAGGGGTTCATCCAATCATTAGCACTTGCTCAAATGGAATTCCTCATACACGAACATAACTTCTCTATATACTTGAAAATTCCACCTTCAAAATTTATGCCTTTCAATTGTAACGAACGGATAATGGAGGGATGGCTATGAGTGCATGTGCCCTTATCACTCCCCAATAGTTTATAAGGTCGATGACCAGACGTCTTGCAGCTATATTAGGCTATGTATGCAATAACTTAAGCGTGACAGATTTACCCGTAAACATGAATCAGAGGCATAATTTATACCGAACACTGCGTTTGAGTTTAAAACTCGTGATTTGTGCAATACAATGAAGAAACTTATAATTTCTTGCAATAAAAATATGGAATGTAAATTTACAAAATAGAAATGAAATCTGCACCCTTTTTCCTTAAAAACTGAAATTTTTGCAAAAAAGAAATTGATTTTTGGGCTCTTTGGCCTCTTTTTCTCTTTCCCCCTTTTTTTATTGAAACATTTCCCTCCTTTTAGAAAAAATGTGACTTTTCTAGCTAACTTTAGCTAGTTATGACTAAATTTAGTGGAATTGCCAAAGATAATGGAAAAGAAAATTCTACTAAAAGTTATTTTGGGGGATTTGAACTTCACACCTCCTTTTTGCTAAAAGACAATCCTATCAACCTGCCTATGCATAAATACAAGTTTGTAAAAGATAAAACTTGTATTTAAAGGATGAAAATTCCGATTTATTAAAAAAACCACCTTCCTTATAATACCACGGGTTTGCCTTTAAGCGGTTTTGGCAGAAAATTGCAGCAAAGGAGTAATCTTATAGGCAGTTTTGAAGTTAAAGAAGGGCGATTTTGAGGTTAAAGAAAAGGGCGGTTTTGAGCAAAGAAAGGCTGATTTGGTTTTTCTTTAAATTGAAAAGCTTATAACTTGAAATATCTGCATTATAAACCACCCATCTTGGAGTACGATTGTTTGATCTTTTATAATGCCTTCACTGCAGATCCCTTCCTCTGACCACTTTGCTCCTATTATAAAACACCTGAGGAGAGACTTTTGGAGATGGCTGAGCGCTAAGACTGAAATCTTTTAAAAGTGGCAATTGAAGATGCCAGTCCTCATACTGTTTTTATAAAGCCTTTTATTGCTGAATGTATTGCATTCACATCTCCCTTCTAAACTGCAAAGCAACTTGTCCACAGCCTTGACGTATCTCTAAAGCTTAAACTCCCCTTGACAATCGCCCACCAGAACAGCCAATATTTATGAGAACTGAACACAGATCTCTTTGTGGGTGAGCATATAGAGATGGAACCAGGAAACAAATGGACACCTTGATCGTGCCTTGATATCTTTTCTGAGCCGAATGCTTTCTGACGGCTTGCTCAAGCCAAAAGAAAGACTAAGAATGCTGTTGTACCATGTCGCCAGGCGAACCGCCACTAGTTTTGAGAGTTTCACACAGCTATGGCTGCAAAACATGAGCACCAAATCTGTAATGAACTCTTTAGAAATCAGATCAAGAGAGAGAGGGTGCCTCAGGGCTCCACCTCGTGAGGTCTCTCCCTGTATCCATGTCTATTTTATTTTATCCTGCTTTGATACCAAATAATATTTTTATTTGTTCAACCTGAATAGTATTACACCAGTTTATTTATACAGAACTATATGCCAAAAAAAATTCCCTATATCATATGGAAGGCATTATCCTATTATCCTAACAAACCTCCCAAATATCATACAGAAGTACCGAGTAATAATATGCCCAAATTGAAAATATATGGATAGTTCGATTAACAAACAAATTGCCCATAATTAAACTATCTATTGTGAGTAATAACATTTTACTCACTTACATTTATTCGTCAATTTTGAATTAATCACTCCTAGACTATTCCTAATATGACCTCCCCAAAAGCCCCAGTTACCGGGTCCAAGACCCGGCAGTGTTCATTGATGTTGTATGAGGATTCATTTTGCTAGTTTCAGTCCCTCCTCTTCATCATCACATGATACAATTTGTGCCAAGTGGACCTCTCAAACTCATGAGAGATGGATCTTTGTTAGCTTTATCACATGGAATTTAACAGGTTCCCATGGACGCTAAGTATCAATGATATCATCAAGCATCTTAAACAACTATGTGCACGTGATAATGAATATTCACATGGAATTTAATAGGGCTCCATGGACACTTGGTTTCAATGATATCATTGAGGAATTTTAAACAGCTGTGCGCATGACAATTGAATAAAAGTGCACTCTGAAAAAAAATTGTTGCAGCAATCATATGCTTGAATGGTTTTACCAAATTAATTACATTTCATGTAAGGGAATCAAGGTGATCTGAAGCAGACCTGAAGCCTTCAAAAAGGCTCGTATGGTAGCGCTATGCCGTGCTTAAGGTGCACTAAGAACGCGCTTTTAAGTTGCATGTCTGCAGCTTATGTGAGACACTATCTATGAATGAATGAATGAAGGATTTTAATAACGTCCACGAGACCACAACAGTCTATGGGACCCATCAGTCGTGCACATCCTCTTCAAAACGAGACCTCAGCCACAAAACGTTCCCTAAGTTGCCTGAACTTTCTTCTTGAGATCTTCCCTTCTGCTGTGAAGTTTGATCACGAGGTTCGCCGTATTACCCAGCCTTGTTGCTTCAAACAGGATGTCCAGGTTGGCAATTTTCAAAGTTTCACCATAACTGTATCGGATGTCTTTGTATGCCTCGCACTCCAAGAGGAAGTGTCGTTCCGTCTCCACCACGCCTTTGTTGCAAAAGAGGCATATTCTCTCCTCCCAATCCTCTTTGGGAGTTAGCCATCTACCCGTTTCACACCTAAGATGATGAGAGCTCAACCTATGTTGGGCAATCAACATTTTCGCTTTCCACTTAATATCTGCTCCTATATAGGGTTTTTCTTCAAAATCCCCTGTGGGGTTGAATTCTTTGAGGTAGTATTCCTTTTTACGGCCCATTTGTTTTGTCCACATGATGCCCTTAAATTTTCTTCTCACATATTTTTTTATTTCTTCATTAGTATTTGGGCACTCCTGCATGCTAATATCCCACCTCTTTACCCATTTGTCATTTTGCTTCCTCCAAGTGTTCTTTCTTCTAGTTAGCTCTTCCTCCATAATTAGTCTAGGCCACCTGTGCTTCTTCATGTTTTGAATCTTCTTGAGGTAGCTTAGTAACCGTATCATCGCCAATGCCTCTAGGGGGAAGGACCCCGTTTCAGCAAGTAGGATCTCATACGGCACCGAATTCTTGACTTTGAGACTGCTTATGATGAAGTGTTTTTGGATTCTCTCCATCTGTTTCCATTTCTGATCTGACATACTGTTGCCCCAAATTTCACACCCGTAAAGAATCACCGAGATGACCAACAAACCTAAGAGTGTTCTCCTAGTCTTCCAATCCCATAACTCCACAATCCTGCACCTATTTTGAAGAGAGTACAACACTTTCCATCCTCCTTGGATTCTTTTTGCTCTACACATTTCCCAGCTGAGCTTGTGATGAAAATCAAGCCCGAGGTACTTGTACTCTTTGACTATCTCTAACGAGCTGCCTTCAAAAGTAAAGGTATATTGTTTCTTTTTTCTTTTCAAAGAGAAGATCATTACTTTGGTCTTGCTTGTGTTCACTTGCATTCCAACCTCTTGGCACAAAGTTTCAAGTGCTCTCAAATGTTCCCTCAAGCTGCTGGTTGTTCTGGCAATTAAAACCAGATCATCCGCATAAAGAAGCAGTTTTATAGCATCCTTAGCTAGTTGAATCCCCTCCCCACTATCCTTATTTAACCATTCTTCTAATTTATCAATGTACAGTCCAAATAAAGTTGGTGAAAGTGGGCAACCTTGGTTGACCCCTATATCGTTGTCAAAACACTCTAACATTCCATCACTAGTTCTGATTTTGGCCTTTACTTGCTCATATAATCTATGGACAGCAGCTTTGAGCTCATCCGGAACCCCCATCTCCTTCAGCCTATTCCAAAGTTTGTCACGAGGGACCGTGTCACAGGCTTTTTTGAAGTCGACAAAGCAACAAAAGGCCTCGTCTCCCTGAGTGTTCCATATTTTTTCAATCAAGAACCTAAGTATAGCTCCATGATCAATAGTAGAGTGCTTCGGTCTAAATCCAGCTTGGCCTTTAGCTCTTTTTCCTTCTTTTTCTGCCCACATGTTGATTCTGTGCTCTATCATGCTTCCGAAGAGTTTACCAAGGAGGGGATTAACCATGATAGTACGATAATTTGACGGGTTATTGGTATCCCCGCTTTTGAAGATAGGGATAACCACACTAGTCATCCACTCTTTTGGGAAGCCCTCTTGGATGGCCCTATTGAAAATGTGTTTGATATGAGGTGCCAATACATCAGCACCCCACTTTAAGTTCTCCGCTTGTAGCCCATCAATATCTTGAGCTTTCCCACTTGCTAATTGTTTTATGCCTTGAATGATGTCTTCGATGTTGAAGAGTTTTGTAATCGCATAGATTATTGGGGGTCTAGATTTATCTTGGTCCCTCTCATATAGTAGCTTCGCATACTCAAGCCATTGGTTTCCGATGATATTGTTTTATGTTTGTTTCTTCTTTTGACGTAGCTCTTTCCAAAATCTTTTAGGGCTATTTTTTCCGAGGGCAATCAGCTCTATTCTTTTGTTGTTTACATACTTCTCTTATTCTGTAGCATCTTTACGTACTCCTTATGCTCTTTGCCCATACCTCTCTTTCGCAGATTTCTTTTTGCTATCTTGCATTCCTCGTCGAACCATGGGTTTGCCGGGAAAGTATTTCTTATTCCTCTCTTGGGTCTAGCTCTCTTACAACCATTTAAGGCCTTGTGTATTAGGGGAATCAGCATGTTCTCTCTGAGAAACTGGTTCTTTATGTTAGTTGTTTTTTCTTCGTGATCTCTGAGCAATTGTTTGATTGCGGCTCTAAAAATTTCTTGATTCTCATGATTTAGAAGGATTTTACCTTGGGGAGTGTCCTTTTGGCCAAAGTGGGCTTGTTCTCCCTGTTGTTTCCTTATGAGAATGTGAACTTTAATATGAAATGGATTATGCTCTGATTTCAGTTCCAATATATTGTCCCCAATCATAACCTCCATCAATCTCGATGTGTAGCTCTGCAAACAAATGACATAGTCTACTACACTTTGGCCATTGTATGTTTTGCATGTGATTTTTCTTAATTTGGGCCATGCTCTCATACCATTGCAGATGACCATGTTGTAAGAACTACAAAGCCCTAAGAATTCAGCCCCGAAGTGTGACGCTGCACTTTTGCTATCTTGTGAGACCCTGTCCCAAAGTTGGTTGTTTTCTTCCTCTAACCATAGGGGGTTATCTTTCTCTATGTTGTTTTTCAGATTGAGAGCTTGATTGTTTGCAGTTCTTGCATTAAAGTCTCCAATTATTACTATTTCTCACATGTTACTAAAAACAGAAATGTCTTTTTTTAGAGTTGCAAATGGATCTTCACGATCTAGATTCCTTTTCTTATAAAATTTTGATCCCTTTGGAGCAAAGTAGCATGCTGCCATCCTTGTTGTGACTTGGTTTTCTGTAATTTTAAGCCATATGAATTGCTTGTTTGGATCTTCTTTCTCCACTTTTATGAAATTGTCCCATTCCTCTTTAATTAACACTGCCACTCCACCATGTCCCTTGCCACTATCAGTTCTTTCATTTCATACTGACGTCTTTTTATACCCTTCAAAATCTGGAATCCTACACCCATCGTGTTCATGGGTCTCAATAAGGATGATGACATCCTTTCCTTCTACTATGGGCCCCAATCCAGGGCCTCTTCTCCATGGATATCCTCTGCAGTTCCAACTTACCATTGTTAGATACTCCTGGGGGGGCCCGATTTCCTATTTCTTATGTGACATTTTGTCACCTATTTGAGCTTGCCGTTTTGTAGCCAAGCCCATCTTCCTGCATCCCTTGCCACCTTTACTTTCTCCCACTCTTTCCTCCTTTCTTCCTGTTGTATTATAATGAGGTCCTCATCAATGTAAATTTGCGTGCCTTTAAGGAATCTTTTATTCCTTAGGACCCTGTTTTTGTCCTCTATGTTCTTGAAGGTGATTCTCACATGTCTGTTTTTGCCTCCTATCCATCTTCCTATCCTATTTGCTTGTTGTATGACTCCTGTCCATTGAATTTCATCGTTAAGAAAGTCTCTTGCCAACTCCTTCGTGATTTCCTTCTCGCCATAGTCTTTTAGTCCTTTTATAATGATATTGACAGCTCTGTCGTTTCTGTCTTTCTCTTCCTTTATCTAGTTTCTGACATGTTTTTCTATGAGTTCTCTTTGTGTGTCTGAAAGTCCTTTCACCACTTGAGACCAAGATTTAGCCTCGTCTATTTGTTCTCTTAGCTGGTTTCCTCTTATCTCCATGCTGGCCAGCGTTGATTGGATCTCTTTTAAGTGGCAGTCCTTGCTTCCTTCCACCCCTTGTATCTTATCTTCCTCTTCTGTTTTCCTTTGTTCTAGTAGCTGCCTTATTTCTCTCAGCTCTAGCTGACCTCTTGCCATGGAATGTTGAAGCTTATTTACCTGCTCTTTAAGCATCTCATTTTCCCTAATTAGTATCCTCTTAGCTTCTATTACTTCATTCCACTTGTTATCCTGGACTTGGCTTCTTTTCTCGAGGGACTGGAGTCTTTTTTTCAAGATCATTAGCTCGGTGACATACAATTCTGATGACCACATTAGTGGTGTTGTATTAGGACTATAGGTATCGTTGTGATTATGACTACCTTCAGTTCTAACTTCAGATCCTGTTGGTTGATTTATGTCTACAGTTTTCTTGGTGTCTTCTTCTAATCGGGACACTAGGTTCCCCTTCCCTTTTCCTTTATCTTGTTCAGTTTGCTCTTCTCATGTTTGTTGATTTCCTATTGTGTTTCCCAAGGTCCTGATTGCACTTCTGGGATAGATGGTTGTGAAATTTTCCTTTCTTGCAAGTTTTCGGATTCTGTTTTTTCTGCGCCTTAATATCCCGTTGTATTGCTTCGCATTCACATAGATGCATTGTTCGCCTGTTCTTGAAGTGTTGGCGTGTGGGTGCCCTACCGCATAAGCCCAAGCATTCCTAGGCGCCCCTACCTGAGCAAAAACGCTGGAATAGAAGAGGTTTCTGGAGGGGTCAGCGGGGAAGTGCGACGAGGGATTAATTGGTATAATACACCCCCTTTCGTTTAACTTCTCCATCACATGCCTCTGGGTGTCTCTATTTCCCCAAATCTGTATTATTGTTTCCTCATTCCCTGTGTTACCTCCCAGCGAGGTTGGAATTTCTGTCTGCACTGAGCTATTTAAAGTTTCGAGCCTCTCCCTAATTTTCATTGGGTTTCTCGAGTCTATCGGGGCAATATTATACCCTATGATCTCTATCATACGGCCCCACCCCTGTTTTGAAGCTTAGCTTTCCTGAGAAGGGTCCCACCACAACCTGCCAATATTTTTCTTTACAGATTGATTGCAATTTTTTTTGCTCGAGATTTCGTTGCCGTTTTCATCCCCTTTCGAGAAAAAAAAAAAAAGATGCTTAGGCGGCAGAAATCACCGCCTTTGCATCTGTAGTGTGCCGGAGCGGCATAAAGTGCCGACAGAGCATGGAGCGGGGAGTCACAGCGCAAGTCCCATTTTTGATGTCCCAGCAAAAGTTTTAACCGCTACTGCATTAAATAAGAAATGTCTGAGTGGTAATTTTCGCCGACATTACATGCCAGACCTCGTACCTGAAAAACGGTTGTTTACCTCCAATGGGTGGTGACAAAATGATCCGCTGTGGAGCCCGCGACTTGCTGGGGGGTTCTTCTCTATCGGTTTCCTGCCGAGTCGCTATTTCAATGTATCTTTGTTTCCGTGTTTCTTCTCTGTGATACTTCCTGCTGCCACTGCGTGCTTTCTGGTTTCTGCTTTGTGTAGGCTAAATATCCGCTTCCTTGTTCTTATCCACCCTCCAGGTTGTATGGCAGAGCAATCCGCGCCGGGGTGTTCAGAAATTACAGGCACCCAGAACGCTCCGAGGCCGCAATGCTAGTCAAGTCAACCTTTACTTGGTACCCTTTTACTTACCGTATGCGAGAGGATCAGGAGCTGACGCGCCCACCCCCATATGACCACACCACTATGAAAGACATGTATTTTAAATTATCAGGCATAGTTAATCCCAAATAATAATATCTAATAATGATAATAATTATTATAATATTGGCCCTCGCTAAAGCCACCATGAATACAGTTTATTATAAATCCTTCACTATAGATTTTAGTATTATATCTTACTATTTTGCGTGGGAATCATCCAAGTTCTCTTCCTAGGGTAGCTTGGATTTTTGAAATCTATAACAGAAATTGGAGAAAAGCGTACCTTGAGAAAGAGAGGAGCACAGTCACTACATTTAGGGGGCTTGTGGGGGGCTGGCTTAGGCGAAGGCGCAGAGATCACTAAGCCATTTGCAGATAACACATACATGTCCTCTGCGACCATTCTCTCTTTCTGCACTCCTGTTTAAAGTAAACCAATACAATACAATTCAATACCTTCTGCTAAATTTATGCCTAGCCTTTGGGAAAAGAAAAAGAAAGCTCGCCTGATGGAGCCATAATAATGAGCTGTTGTGATTTGGGAAGGGCAGGATCGTGGGCTTTAATAGTGATGCTGCCGCCGGTGCCTGAAACCCATCCGAGCCCGTAAAACTGTTTGCAGAGATCGGCTGCCAGCAATTTCATTGTCACCACAGCCTCGCTATCCACGTATCCTTGGCTTCCTATTCCTCCCAATTTATATTTTTCTGACATTTTTGGCTGGATATGTGTTTAATGCAGGATTATACAACCAGGAATGCCCAATCCCTCGGCCAAGATGAAGTTTTCTTTTTATATTGTAGAGGAAAACTAAAGGGCGAATAGTGGTGGATCTTAACTACCATTTTATATTTGGAAGGTTTAAGTGACGGGAAATTCATTCAATTTTTTTGGTATTTTTGTTGATCAAGTTTCCGGGTTAGTATTAAGGAATGAAGGGTATTTATTTCTTCAAATTTATTTTGTAATCTAATTCGATTTTATTTCTTATGGTATTTGGCTTTGTATTAATAAGAAATGATTTTTCGTAGATTTTTTGTGAGCCAATTAATTTCATCAATTATTCATCTATCTTTTAATTGAAACTTTCTTTTTTAATTGAAACTCGTCAAAGTATTTATCAATCACAAAAAATATGATATATAGATGATTACAAAAAAGGGTTGTCAATTGATATTCATAGTCTAAGCTTCAGGTTAGAAAATAAACACGGTCCTAAATAACAAAACAAAATTATCGGCTAAACATGGCAACCTAAAAACAAAATCAAAACATCATATCACAAGACAAGTGAGATAGTTAAGCACAAGGAACAATATCAAATGGGGGTGGACCCAGATCGTCCTTGGAGGATTGACTAACTCAAGAAGAGGGCTCAACCAAAAGAGGATTAGGTGCCACCCACCTATCCTAAATGATCTTTAAAAAAGCCAAAGAAACTATGATTTCCCAACCAAAAGGTGACAACCCAGAATACCCCAACTTACCACTTGTTTTACCTCATTTTGGATTAATGTGATTTATTAACCCTTAATAAAATAGAACTTTGTAACCGAATAGATGGAGGTGCATTAGTAAAGCAACTTGGTTGTTATATGCACCACCCAGGTTCAAATCTCGAAGGTATGGAAAAGGTCGGTTGTGGTCGTATTGGTATCAACGTCAGTTGTGGTGGGACCGTGTAACGCCAGTTGTGGCAAGAATAGTGTGGTAGATAGAATGTAAAATGTCGATTGTGACGGGAATATTGGTATTCTGGTATCGATCAATTGTGGCTATTGATATAACCGATTCAGTTGCTCCAGTCAAAAGGTACAGATATATCTAAAAAAAATAAAACTTTATAAATGAAATCATATTATAAATATATATAGCAAAGTATAAATCTAAATCTAAAATCTTGAAACTAATCTGAGACTCTACCTCATTAAATATAAACAGTACAACAAATGATAGGATTCTTAGTGTTTCCCTATATTGTGTAGGACTAAAAGTGTAGGCAGGCAACACGAAAGGTGTTAGCTCAGAGTATGGGTTGATTACATTAGGGTCTAGATCTTTGTGTGGGCCTAGATAGTCAGTATCGGGTTAGTATCGCCATTTGTTGTGTCCCAGATTAGATGATTTTATCTCTGTACATTTTGCCTCTTTGTTCTAATACAAGCAGGTGGGCCTACTTGTCTTCTAGCTTTGTGTGTGATCCTGAGGTCTCATAATGTGCGCAACTCTCATAAATTCATCTCCTTTACTTGAAACCTTGGATCCATTTACACTGATAAACTTAGGCATGTAAAAGAGGAAGAAAAGTGATTTGAGCTAACCCCAACCACTCCATGTTGAATGGTTGAGCATTGCCTATATATCCAATACTTTGAAGAGGGAAGTTGCATGTAGTTATCCCTATTATGTGAATACGTGCAATAGTGCTCATTTAATATATGCAACTTGTAATCTAACCCTTGATACTAGTTGGCAATTGGCAACTTTTGCTTAGCTCTTGAGTGCTTTACATTTGGCTAAGACTCGCTCCTAGTGATTGATTAGTAAATATGGAAGAATGGAATAGTCCTCTTGAATGTGTAAGTATTTGAGAATGTGTGGTAAGTATTTGATAAATGATGAATATGTCTATTTTGTATTTATAGGGGACTCTTTATCTACTTTCTCACATTATTGACATGTGAAACATACAAACCGACCCATAAGAATGATTTGAATTTTAAATATGATCAGTGTTTGGTATTAGATAAAACCATTATACTCATATGTTGCCATCAAATGATATGTTCTGAGTCTTACCTTACTATCCAGGAGACAGGAACACTTATCTGATGATTTGGGGATGTCTGAGTACGATAATTAACTTGTTTGACACAAACTATAAAAATCTTGTAGGTGATTGGTTGATGAGTCATTTGGCACACCAACTTAGGTAGGATGGTCACCTGTCCAGCCTCTCTTGAAAGGAAACCCTCAATCTCCTCAATGTATGTTATTGTTGGGTCATGATGTACCAAATAACCCAGTCAGTGAATGCGCAACTATTCCAATACTAGGGACCTTTGTTCGTTCTAGGATTATAAATGTAGTTTGGACTTGAACAAAATAGAGGGAAATGCAGGTTTCTATTTGTTTTATGACAGTGGGTTAAATGTATAATGGGAAATGATAATAACAATGTATTTTTAGATTTTCCCACATGATAAAATTGGTGTTTTATTTATTTTTTAATGACAATACAACTAATTTGTATATCCATTCCATTATATTTAAATATGTAATGATGCATTAACAGGATAACAATGAAAGGAGATTACACAATCAAGATAAAACATACATTAATAGATTGTGATCAAATCTAGACTAACCATGACTAACCGATTTGATTAAAAAAATGCAAAAGAAATAGGGAAAAGAGGAAAAAATCATGTTGTGATGAAGACAAATTTGATCTTTTGGATTGAATGCACCAATGAAATTAGTTTTCCACTTGGCCAGCATGTGCACAACCACCAATGGAGTCGATGCAAGAGTATGAGGAATACCCACTATGAAGAAGATTCACAAGTACCGTTTACATGTGTAGATTACAAATAAGCAACTCCACAATCTTTTATTATTGAAATATTCATTTTGATTACAAAGTTTGAGTGATTACAATTGTTTGGATACAAATTCCATCAACATAACAATGAGTTAGTAATAGAAGGAGACAAATTACACTACAAAAGTGATAAATTACATGAAAAAGATGACTAGTTCAATATGCCTTTAATGTTGCACAATGAGCCAACCCTTGGAATGGATCTTGGTTGGACATTTATAGTTTTTCCTTCCAAAATGGGTGAGTTACTTTTCCTCCAAAATGTTTGAATTTTTCCCTCCAAAAGCTATGTGCCATTTCCACTTGGTTGTAAAAAAAGACAAAAAATGTCAAAATTAGAAACTAAAAGCACTTTTATAAAGGATGATACAAGTATGCAAACAACTTTTAGTTGGTGTAAAATTTCTAAAAATTAAAGGTATCATTGTGATTGGGCTAAAATCAACTTCTTGGTGAGGCAGATGGATTGTAAAATGGTGTCCTCGTTTGAAAGATGCGGCCAAAAAGGCCTCCTTAGGTTGTTTAGCTCCAAAGTGGGGAAAAAATCAAAATTTAAAAAATAATAATAATAAAAGATATAAATTAATAAATTTTAAAAAGTAGAATTAATTTTAATTAAATCATATTAAAATTAGTTTTTTAGAAAACGTAATTAATTAAATTTAAATTTAAAAAAAATTGAATTACGAACTCAAATTTTTTTCAGACTTCATTGCAAGTATGCCCTGGTTGGGGCTCTTATGAACCAAGGATGTGTGTGCTAGGGCGCAACCTCATTCCCTCTGTTTTACAAGTGTCAATGAGTAGGGTATGATGTACATGCAGTCATATTCTCTCAAGCACAATTTTTTTAACACCTCAGGGTCCAAACCCTCCTCTCCTACGGTTGTGGTGTCAAGGTTGTTATGCGATGATGGAAAGGCAAAAGAGGCATCAAAAATTAATCCAAATCAAAAAGATCAGGTTGAGCAACCAACACCCTCATCTCAAGAATGAAGTTTGAATATTAGGGCTCTAACCATATAAGTTTTGAAAGAGATACATGTGATTAAAATTTTGGACAAAGCTTGAAAGCACAATCAACCATTTTAAGAATGCACCCTAATTTACAAATTCTTAGGGTATTGGCCTAGTCCTAGTGATTTACAAATTTGGTTGTGAAAAAATTAAGGCATTCAATCTATAAATCAAGGAATCCTTCTTCCTTAGGGTTTTTTTGAAGTTATTTTTTATTTTGCCAATTACAAGGATGAATACTTCAAAAATGGCCCATGATTCATGGGTAGAGTTGGCATGTACATGAGGCCATGGGATGAAGGATTCAATGTTAAAATAAAGGACTTAACACTAGTCCTAGTTTGAATTCAAATGTTTGGTTTATCAACAAAATATTGGTCTGAAGATATCTTCAAACAAGTGGGTAACCAACTTGGGGAATTTATTTGCATGGCAAAGACAACTGAAACATGTCACACGGTTGTTTATGCAAGAATATGTGTAAAATTGCATCTTTCCAAGCCCCTTCCCCTAGAAATTAAAATCCAATTATAAATTAAAAGATTGGATTTAAGACTTGGATTTTGAGAACTTTCCTTTCATGTGCAGAACTTGTCATACCCATGGGCACTTTGCCTGAAAATGCCCAGATAAAAACCATTCAGATCAAGGGAAAATAGTGTGAGAACTAAAATAAACTAAGAAGAAATAAATGGCACAAAATTAGAATCAAAAGCTTTCAAAGTGAAAGGATGCAGAATCCAAAAAATGGTTTGTTAGCCTCCAAGTAGAGGAACGAACTAAAAATATTATTAATATAGTGGTTGATGTTGATGACATAGTGATTGTAGAACCTCTCCCAGATTTCTCTAAAGGCCCAAATTAGAAGCATAACCCAATGGATACCATCCCATAAGAATAAAAATGACAAGAGATTGATGATGAAGATGGACACAAAGAAATTGTGGGATTAGAGGATCTATCTCATTATTAGCTTAAAGAATTAGTAAATCAAGGTAACATTATAAAAAGTACAAAGCTGGCCATAAAATCATTTCAAGGAGGCAAGAGTAAACCTGGATGATCCTCAAATTCAATAAATTTGGAAGCTCAAATCAATATAGACAAAGGAAGCCAAAAGCAAATATCCAAAATGTTAGAGCATAAAATAAATAAAGAAAATAATCATCTTTTTGAGCAAGATAATCAAACAAAATAAAACCCAAGAAAGAAACTCTCCACTTTAGTTGAGAGAGATAAGCCATCTACCTACAGTGTCAATGGGATAAAAACCACTTCTTGCTAATTTTTTCAAAGCATAATGTGGTAGAGGGGTTTCAAAGTGTTCTTAGTGTTAAAAGATATGCATAGTTTTTTAATTTTTTAAGGAAATGTATGCCTTCCATAGATGGCCTCGAGTTGTAACTGATGTTGTTAGAATTTTGTATTATTTTTATTATTTTCATTGGTAGGCTTCAATGCTTTTTTTGAATGATAAAAAATTAATTAAAACAAATTTGACTTAATAAAAAACAATTAAAAAAGAACCTAAAGCCCGACTACCAAAGGAGGGGGCCAACGAGCCCCCACATCCTAGTCGAGATTTAAATCCTGACCAACATGGGATGGGGGCCTTAGGCCCCCCAACGTATGTGTTCAAGGATTTAATCCTAACCACTAAATAAATAATTTATAAAAAAAAAACATTCAATGAAGACCTAGTTAGAACTTTTAATTTGACTACCTAGTCTACATTTTTATCTCGATTAGGTCTAAAACAATTTTTTCAAAAGCTCACAGACGTATTTGGAATTAAAACTCTGATTAGGTATACGACAACCAAACATTCAAAATGAATATAAAATTATGAATAAAAGTCTGAGATGCAAAGCAAAAGTGTAAATTGAAGTCCAAAGACCTAATTAGGGTTTAGAAGCCCAATTAGAACTAGGAATTAGGAAATTTGAAACAATGTTACAATAAACTTATTTGGGTCTTAGAACAAGATTTTTCAACAATTTTGGAATGAAAACAAATTGATCAAAACTCCATTTTTATGCTAAGTTTTTTACATGAAACTTTCTCACACAAACATGGCCATTGCAATAGAAGAGGTTTTAGGGCCCATGACACATAAATCGATATGACTCCTAAGAGTGATTCGACAGAGCTAGGCAAGTAAGATTTTCAAAAGTAAGTTAAGTCATCAAGACTCCACTTTCATGGTAAGTACTTAATATGAAACTTTCTTGCACAAACATGATCATTACAATAAAGTAGGTCTTGGGACTAGGTTTAACATGTAAAATGAGATGTTCTTGCAAAGTGACTTGAGAGAGTTGATCAAGAAGCTCACCCAACTAGAAAAGCAAGGAAAAAGGCCTACTAGATCCTATTTCCAGGTTAAGTGTTAGATACAAAAATTGATTATATGGATTTGCTTAATGCAATGAGATTATTTATGGGAGTTGAATCAGAATGCAAACTAAGAGAGATCAAAGTGATGACTAAAGTAAGCTTGAACTAACTACCCTGTAAATGCAAGTAAGACTGGGTAAAAAAATGGTTACCATAATTATGGGGGAATTAAGGCATGTTGTGCAAGAAATAAAAAATGATGACTTTGTTATAAAATACTCTTGAGGTATTTTAAAACTAGAGAAACTTATCTACGAACCTAGAATCTCAGGCTAAGACAATGCATGAAACATGAATGAATCTGAAAGAGGAAAAGAAGTGAATGTCTAAAGGACCAAAACTGATATTCTCATTGACCTAATGCATTCATATGAGTTAATTACTATTTTTTGGAACCTATAAATACTAGTTATTATGGCTTCCATCATCAACATAGTGAACTCTACCTTGAGAATGTATTTCAAGACATTGCTTTGTTGCCATCCAAACATCCATAGCCCTGATGGAGATGTTTATGATCCCACTCAAAGCCTGGCTCTACTACTAGATAGACATATATATCTCAGTAGAGGTTTCCTAAATCACCTAAAAATTGAGTTTTTCTACAAATTGATTTTCTAGATTTATTTATTTTTAACATCTCAATTCTGAGTTGGGATCACAATGGCAAATGAAAGACATAATTATAGATTTTTCACCCTAGATCTTGACCATAACAACTTCATCCAAACAAACCCATAAACCATTAAGATGTGATTTTTCATGTGTGGTTTCGAGAGAATATGTTCAAAGGCTAAATAGTTTACCCAAACTTGCTTAAACATGAACAAATCCATAATACAAATGACATCCCAAACTTTTGAAACCAAGCCAAAAATTATAATTTCATGCCAAAAACTACTCAGAGCACTTAAGCACTAGAACATCATTCATGATACCTATGTACAAACCTTTTATTCCTTTTTTTTAAGACCAATGAGGTGTCCATAGGATAAAAACAATTAGGCCCTTACCAAAAAAGGATAAATGACAAGGCTAGACCAATGATGAAAACTAAGAAAAATAACCTAAACTAACAACGAAAGCAGGAAAAAAAATAAGAAAGTAAAAATAAATTATATATAGGAGCTTACTAGGTTAATTTAAGTTTGAAAGTAGTGATTGAGGAAATTCCCATTGATAGGCAATAAGACATCCTCACCAATTAGAAACATGGTATGGAACGCATTCTCACCCAATATTTTATAAATTTGGTAGGGACCTAACCACAAGGCATCAAATTCATCATGTTATCCCTTTTTCTCATGATTCTTGTCTTAGAGAAGGACTAAATTAGAGATCTAAAAGGCTTTCACTTTAGTTTATTTGTCAAAATAATGCTTGACTACTCCTTGGTGTTTACTAAAGTGTAGTAAGGTTGCATTATGTTTTTCTTCGAGTTGTATTGGATTAAAGAGATGATCCTTTATCTTATCATTAGTTGTTAGGTAATCTCTCATAAACTGTAAGGTTGGGATTCTCAGGTTCACATGAAAGATAAGATCTTGGTCGTAAATGAGGTGATTTGGAGACATGCCCAGGGATGATTTAATTTTAGTCCTAGCAGATCATAGTGAAAATTTTAACATATTATGCCAGTCTCTAGGGTTCTTGTCTAAGATCTCAATTACATATAAAAAATTATTTTTCATTGATTCATCTACCTTGTTACCTTGCAAATGATAATTAGAGGAGGATTTTAGGATTGCCTTATTATTGTACGCCCATTCATTCAATTATAAATAAGAGAAGGTAGGGTTGTTATCACACATTAGAGTGAACATCATTCCAAACTTGGTGATGATGTGCTCCTTAAAAACATTAATCACAATGTCGGTCATGCAATTCTTGAATGCCTACACCTTAGTCTAACGAGTGTAATAATAAGTTACCATCAGAATAAGTTTGTGTCCCACAGATGAATTAGTGTTGATAGTTCCAACAAAGTCTAGTCCCCATTTTACAAAATGTCAGACCTCAATAATTGGTTGCAATGGCATAACAAGACTACATTCTTTGTGTGCGATAACTTGAGAGGTATGGAAGATTATTACATGTGAGTGGGCATCCTTAGAAACATGTGGCTAGTAGTAACCTACCCAAAGCATTTGGTGGGATGTAACACTACTTGAACCATGATCGATTCTATATTTCTTGTGGGAATCATTGGGCACTTTAACCACCTCTTCTTTGTTTAGGCACCTCAAATAAATGTCTTTGTAGTTCTTTATGTATATTGCACCTAATTTAATCATGAAGTTGCTACTTTTTAGGTGAAACACTCTTCTTTGTGTCGAGTTCATGTGATTTAGGCACTCATTGTTCAATAGGTAATAAACTACATCTTGATACCAATAATCATATGTGATGGCTTGCACTATATACTGTTGAAAAATGATCAAACTTCAACCATTGCCTTACTTAGTCCTTATCCTCTCATGATATTCATGCGCTAGATTTATAGGTCAAGTTATTGTAAAATAGTAGTCCACTTACCTCTTTATTCACCTGACTCATTTTGTATTAGCATTACTTTTACGATACAGTCAGGTACAATGACAAATTTAGTATTGCATAGGATATAATCTCTAAACTCATTACCTACCTTGATCAATGTAAAAGCTTGTTTTTCAATCTTTGAATATCTAATTTTACCATTCGTGAGTGGTGATCTCATAAAATATATAGGTCTATCATCTCCAACTTCTTTTCTCTGAGTTAGATCAACAACACTTGATTGTTAAGAGGTGATCGAGTAAATGTAGGAGGGTTGTGTATAGTTACAACTTATAAGCACTAGAGTATTTACAATTTATTTATTGATCTCAAGAAAATTTGTTTGTGCTTCAGTGGTCCACTCAATCTTAACATCCTCTTTTAGCATGTTATTTAGTGGTTTGACTATTTTGGTGAAACCATAAATGAATTTGCACACAAAATTAATCTTGCTAAGAAAATATTTCAGCTCTTTCTTATTGTCAGGTAATGGAATTTTCAAAATTTCCTCCACTCTTTTTGGGTCTATTGATATACCTCATTCAAAAAAGATGTGACCCAACAACTTTCCTTTAGGAACCCTGGATATGCACTTCTTCAGATTCAAGGAAATGTCATGTTCTCTACACCCATGTATCACCATTCTCAAATTCTTCATGTGGTCTCCCTGGTTCTTGGAGAAGATAATCAAATCATCCATTTAAATAACAACTCATTTGTTGATTATATAATTGAATACAATATCCATGGCTCACTAAAAATTGTCATCAACATTTATTAGGTTGAATGACATCCTTTTATATGCAAAAGTACCCCATTTCATTGTAAATGTTGTCTTAATTCAATTTTCATAATTTACCATCCCCTGATTGTACTTGAATACCCATCTAAAAATGACATCACTTGTGATTCGTTGACTGTCAACAACACTTCATCTAGTGAAGGAAATGAGTGGCTATCCCTTTTTGAAGTTATGTTTAGGTTACAAAAGTCCATACAAAGCCATATCTCTTTATTCTTATTTTGAACTAGCCCCAAATTCACCACCCATGTGGAGTACCTAATAGGAAAGATGATTTTAGCTGATAATAATTTTTGCACTTCTTTGAAAATTAAAGGGTGTAGTAATGGATTCATCAGCCTTTGTTTATGATAGAATGGTTTCACTCCCAGCTTGAGAGGAATGGTGTGAGTGAGGATGAAAGTATTGAATACCTTCAAGTCTTCATAACTCTAGGCTATAACACCCCTAAATTATTTTAGTGCCTATGACATCCCCTATTTTTCATTTTAAGTGCAAGTTGTGCCTAAAAGTACATTTTTTTAGTCACCATCACTGCCTAGCTTGTAATGCTTGTGTAGCATACCTTTGGTAGGGGTTATTTTCTCTTTTTTGCCTTGATAATCGATATCAAATAGTTTCTCTAATGATAATTTAGGTTTATCACTCCTTATTCATCCATATCAAACTCATCTTTGTCATATGCATCTATTATTTGGGATTTAAATACAACTATGTTTGTGATGAAGTCAATAATATGATGATCATCATTGAATACCTAGAAGTTATTGACATTGTTAGGAATGGAAGGAGTAGATACCAAATCTACTAAGAATATCTTAAATTTTGAATTGGTAATTGGTTTCAGGGTACTCACAGTTATTGTTAATGCATGTCATATGATTTATTCTATGAATAACTATTTGTATGTTGAATGCATCAAAGTTCTTCTATAAAATTCCACACTCAGCTACAATACCTAGATAAACACTTGTCATTACAATCATATTGGATTATAACTTGCTCAACCACCAACTTTGAGTCACAAAGTGCCTTCAAGTTCTTAACTTTCTTCCTAAGAGCAAACTGGAGTTCATGCACTAATGCTTCATATTCAGCTTTGTTATTCATGAAAGAAAATTATAATAAAAAAGTAGCCAAATAAGACTTTCCTCACGGGTTAATGAACTCAACCCTAACACCACACTTGATCTAAAACTTAGAGCCATCAAATTTTATGGTCCACAAGTGAACTTCAATTATATATAGTGGAATCCAAGAGGTAGGTGTTTGTAGATGATATTTAAGTATTATATAACACCTTTACATTTGGTAAACCTAGACCTTGGTTGTTCTCTTAGTTATAGACCTTTTCTACTTCTACAAGTCTTACATCTACTCTATCTTATGCCCCCTTGGCCTATATCTCTTAGTTCAACTAGTCTTATGTGGATGGCACAAGCCTTATATCTCACCCAGAATACTTAAAATGTAATTATCTTCCATCTCTACAAGTTCTAAACCTATACCTACTTTCATGTTCCTTAGACACTAATGTCGAGAATAGACACTAGCTTCGACAGTAGTGTCCTAACCTGATGTAAGTGTCCACTACCCTAAAGTCATCAAATTTGTAAATAAAACATATCCCAATGGTTGGCCTAAGTGTTTTAATGTGAGTTACTTCTCCAAAGGAATTGATAGAAATACAAGCTCAACCCTCATTCATTCCTTACCTACAAGACCTAACAACATGGGAACAATACCAAGTATTCTTATCAAAGAGCATTTAATTGAGCAAAACTCCCCTATTTCCATACTAGTCATAGGCACAACATTTATATAGGTTTGAAGTACTAAAGGAGCAACTTAAGAGCCTGATTTACCAAGTTACAAGATAGGTCACTATTGTACTTGCTTTACACATATTGCATGATTCACATAGAAAACCAATACGTAGGGGAAAACTACATGAGTTTGAGGCCTTCTTCTAGAATATTGGCTATGTAGGCAGTGCCCATTAATAACAAGATATTTGGGGTTAGTTTGACACCATGTGCCCACTAACCCATTTTCCCCAAGGTCACTATGAAGATGAAGCATTAGGGTTTTACAAATTCATGAGGAGTGACAGTCCATGACTTAGATCTAAATGCACTACAACAAAGGTGATGTAAAACCTAATAGCATCTAGGTAGTCACATTCTTTCCCAATAGGTATTCCACACAAGATACTTGAATTGAACATAAACAGTAGCATTGACACAATTATCCTAGGTTGACATTAGTGTCTAGAGCTCTTGAAGCGTCAGATCTAAAATATGATAATTCTTCTAGAATATCCTTCCAAACTATTTTTTGCATGTTCCAGATCCATCATTGTGTTAGCATCAAAACCAACTAAGTATATCACTTCCTTGTCATTTCCATGCATAGATTAGTTATACTTTATATATTTAGCCTATACTCAACATAATAAATTTAGTGTGTGTTTATATCTGAGTTTAGCATTTAATTGGGCTACTATAGATCTAATTATCACCCCTGTGCACTGTCATTTCTATATTCTTAACCCTATTATACTGCCAAGGTGGGTTACCATCCTTATCTAATTTAGGGTTAAAAATTTGGTGAATCCAATTCATTTGAATGCATTTTTTTTTATTCACAGGGTTTTAAACTTGTTATGGTTTCATATTGTTTTACTTTTTCATTTCCTACTTCTATTATTTTACATGCAACCTAGGCATAACCCTAGATTGGGAGGTGTGCCTATTGAACACATTGAGCTTCCCATCCCACCATCTAACATGTCTCAAACCAATGAGTGATATCATTCTTTGGATCATGATGGTACCCATGTTGATAATGAAAAACATATTGATAGGGTTATCATAGAAGAATATTATGATAATGAAAACCATGAAACAAATGAAAAGGATCAAATAAACCATGATCAAATGCAAGCAATTGCATTATTTTGTGAGTCTATTTAAAACCCTAAAGATCTTGATGAGATCCTAAAAACTATACTCAAAGCAAAATGTTTCAAAACTATAGTGGAAACATCACTCCCTTTGAATACATTACAAAAAAATACATTTAGTGGGGGCATGGGTTATGTGTTCAAACCTTTGTTTCCTGAAATTAATATTGCTACATCTATCATGGAATTAAAATTCATTTCAACACAAATACTAGTTTCAATGCCTATTACTACTCAAAACATGTTTACATCCCATTTGGTGACTACTCAAATTACTAATCTAAATTTCACTGGGTCTACCATTCAAACAGTTACAACCCCTCAAGTTGTACCTAGAATAATGTAGTAATTTTTTTTTTAATTTATCAAACCATAGAAAATTTAAAACCCATTTCTATTTTCAAATAACATAACACTTAGAAAAATAATTCCAGAACCAACCTTTGTAAGATATTATCTCAAGGGAAGAATTCACCTCGCTCTTCTTGCTTCGTATACTCTCTCAATTTTACCTGCTTCTTCTATCTCCATGCACCTCCTTCAAAAATTCAAGGAATTACTTATTAAAACCTTTCTCTTTCCTACTCTACCATCACCATCCTCTTTACATGTCATTCACTTTCATAAATTAACGGTGGACAATATTAGTAAACTGAGTTTTGCATGTCGAGTTTGAAGTAATCGAACTCTACATTCAAATGCCATAATCATGCAATCCCAATTCCAACTCACAATCTCAAGATAACAAAATAATACTCAAGTCCAATTTAGAAAACCCTTTCCATTGAATTTTCCAATAAAATAATCATTCCCTAATAACCAAACCATTCTATTTGAAGGTTGACTTCATGCATAAACCAAACAATTATGCCAATTATTAACAATGGCAATGTTAACTAATACTTTGTAAGTCATTAAGAAATAGGTTTATTATCTAAACATTCTAACATTAGATAGGATAGTCCACATAGGGAATTAACATATCAACTTAGCAAAAGTATATTTATGAGTTCAAAATGAGGATCGCCTAAGCCATTATTAGTTTTGACCAAACTATATAATATATTAAATGTTAACATAACAATAATTATCAAACCTATATTTAAACATTTTGATGTTATAACTATGAATTTATTTTTTGAATTTTCTTTATAGACTAATTTCAATGCTTTTAACCATCTTTAAAAAGATGCATTAAGTCATATAGATTACTAGTTTTCTAAGTAATAATGTCTTGTAAACACAACAATCATAAAGTAATCATCATTTGAAACTAACTGTAAGTTATAAAATAATGAAATCACTCATTTAAATGTATAAACTAAAATATGATCACTACATAAATACTCAAGCACTAAAAATCATATTAACTAGATAACTAGATCAAATGAAAGAGTTAACAAGTTATTCTATTGTGATGTGTGAGTTTGGGTCACCAACGGTTCTTTTGTCATCCTCCAATTGTCCTATTTACTCCATCCTCTCTGATGATGCTCTCCCTCCATCATGCTCTGAGGGAAGGATCAATCTTGCATCCACCTCACAATAAGTAGATAGTTAGTATGAGTCATCATATATATAAATCAATGATGCAAAACCAACAAAGATACATCCATAATATATAGTATAAGAAATTAAAGTTATCACATCATGTAAACTAAACAACATATCACTATCCCATAGCTAGTATATGTCATAAAGATCAAACCAAGGTAATAATAATAAAATGATAACCATATTAATCCACATATTCTAAGGTTATAAAACATAGGGTGAAATTGGGCTGTAACATCCTTCCCCCTAAAACTAGTCATTGTTCGAATGACACTTATTCAAACAATAGTTCTAAATATCAAAAGAGTTTAACAAAAATACGAACATAGTATCAAATATCAAATCATAAAAAAAAATGCAAAAACAACCTGCATAACTCATCATAGTCATCCCAAGTACCACTATCCTCAGAGTATTGGTCCCACAAGACCTTAAACTATGACACATCTCTATTATGCAAATGAAGTTTACAAGTGTCAATTACTCTGAATAGTTCTACCATGATCACCCTAGGATCCAGAACCTACAAAGCATTCCAATCTAAAACATGTGAAGGACCAACTATATACTTTTTAAGATAAGATACATGGAAAACATTATGTAATAGAGTAAGGGATGGTGGCAATGCAAGCCTATACACTACAAGATTGACCACTTCTAACACTTTGAAAGGTCCCATATATCTTGGTGATAGTTTTACTAACTTCTCAAATTTAATCAAGCTCTTTTATGGTTTAACCTACAAAAACACTTTATCACCAACAAAAAACCACCTATCTCTCTTGTTCAGATCAGCATGACTCTTTTGTTTATCATTGGCCTTGACCAATATTTGCTTGATTAAACTAACTTGATCTTCCATTTATGAAAACATCTTAGGGTCAAATACTACCCTATCCCAACTGATTGGTGTCCTCAACTCAACTAGTGGGAGATAATTTTCCCATTTATATTGTTGATCCATGTAATACATACATAAAAGACCTCTAACACTTGAATTACTCACTCAATTTGACCATCAGTCTCTAGGTGATATGCAGTTCTAATATTTAGTTGTGTACCCAAACCTGAGTTCAGAGTTACCCAAAACCTGAAAGTCATCTTTGGATCATGATTCAAAATGATCTTCTTTGGGAATCCATGTAACCTATATACTTACTTTACAAACCTCTTTGCAAGGGTAGGTGCATCATCTATCAAATTGCCTAGTATGAAATGAGCCACCTTAGTTAGTTTATCAATAACTACTAAGATCATATCATGCCTACTCTGTGACATTGGTAAACCTTGGACAAAGTCCATACTGATCACCTACCACTTTCACTCTGGTATATCATGCAGATATAACATTCTAGCTAGGTACACATTTGTAGCTTTCACTCACTGACATTCCAAACAATGTGATACAAAGGCAACCACTTCTTTCTTGATTCCCTTTCAAAAATACAGAGGTTTAAGCTCTACCACAAGCTTGGTTACTCCTAGACATCCTAAATATGGGGCATTATGTAACTATTTTAACACTATATTATTTAGATTTTCTTGATTTGATGCATACATCCTTCCATTAAAATGTAGAAGGCCATCACTCTCAACTAAATCTTTTATATCAAGGGTTCTGAGCATTCTCAGACATTACTTTTCTAACCTAGTCATAAAATTCATTTCTTGGTAAGAACTCAAGCACACAGTCCCTTAAATTACTCCCGATAGTAGCTACAACTGCTATGTACCTTCTATGACTCAAAGCGTCAGCTACTCTATTCTCTTTACCTTTGATATAATTGATATCAAAGTCACAGTCAGAAAGAAACTCTAACTAACGTCTCTAATAAGCATTCAAATTTGGCTGGGTAAAAATGTATTTTAGACCCAGGTTATCAGTCTTGAGTTAAAATGGTTTTCCCAACAAATAATGTTTCCAAACTTGCAAAACATGCATAATTGCTGCAAGTTCAAGATCATGAGGAGTATAATTCACCTCATAAGTTTTTATCTTTTTTGATTGAAAAGCCACTACTGTACCATCTTACATAAGGACTCCTCCTAGTCCCTCTCCTGACGTATCTGGGATCATCGAAAACTGACCATTATGATCAAGAACTCTCAACACTAGAGCTAAAGTAAGTATTCTTTTCAGTTCCTAAAAAGTTACTTCACACTTCTCTAACCGTATAAACTTTTGGTTCTTCCATTGTAAGGAGGTAATTGGATTAGCTATCTTGGAAATTTTTGTAATGAACTTCCTATAATAGCTTGTTAACCCCATGAAAATCCTTACCTCATGTAGATTTCATGGCACTGACCACTCCATAATGGCTCTTATCTTAGCCAGATCTATAAAAATAGCTTCTACAAAAATAATATGCCTTATATATTGCACTCTCTTGAAAAAATGCGTACTTAAATAACTTTCCATATAGCTTGTGCTTTCGCAACCATTGCAGAACTAGTTTTAGGTGTTGTAGTTACTCCTCTTCATTCTTAGAATATATAAGAATGTCATCCAAAAAGACCAAAATAAAATGATCTAAATAATCTCTGAACACACTGTTCATGAGATTCATGAATGTTGTTGGTGCGTTAGTCAATCCAAAGGGAAACACTGTGAACTCATAATGCCCATAATGAGTTCTACAAGTTATTTTCAAAATATCATCATCATGAATCCTCAATTGATGATACCATGTTATAATAACTATCTTATAAAATATGGTTGTTCCTTGTATTTGATCAAAAAGGTCATATATACAAGGTAGGAGATACCTATTTTTAATAGTTGCCTTGTTCAACATTTTGTAATCAATGCTGAGTCAAATAATACCATCCTTTTTCTTCACAAAAACAACTAGTGCACCCCATGGTGACACATTAGGTCTAATCAACTCCTTTGACAACAATTCCTAGAGTTGAACCTTTAATTCAACCAACTTAATGGTTATCATTCTATACGGTGCCTTAGACTATGGTTCTGATCCAGGTATGATGTCGATAAAGAAATTGAACTCACATTTACAAGTCAAGCCTAGTAATTATTCTAGGAACACATCATGAAAATCTCTAAGAAAAGGGTAATCTTTGAGAGATGGCTCCTTAAGTTCCTCTATTGCATTTATCTTGATGATAAATGCTTGGCACCCTTTTCTTTGAGCCCTCTTGAGTTACATTGTAAAAAATTCCCTGATCCTCAACTCTCTCTTTTCAAGCTGAATTTGTGTTTGATTTTCAAAATCATCAAGACACTCAACTTTATTTAAGTATCAGTCAACCTTGGCCTTGTGTTTAGCAAGCTAGTTGACTCCTAGGATCACGCCACATGACCTTAGTGGTGCTACATATAGATCCACAATAGTTGTAAATTCGAGTAACCCAATCTCTGCTTCAACTAGACACTTGTCAACCATTTCTTTTGAGTTATTCTCATTTTGTACCTACTATGTATTTACCATATCAAACTCTTCTAGGAAACTTGCTAAGCATTATAGGATATATAAAACATTTAGTATCCCCTATATTTATCAAAATAGAAATTCAATGTTCAAATAAAATACCTGACAACTCTATGGGTAATACTTGAAATTTAGCTTACCGATTATCAATTATTGCATGAATACATTGTTTAAAATTACCGTTATGAGAATTATGACCTTTGTTCTTTGAATTATCTTGAGTGCATTCATGAGCATAATGGTCTCTTATACAATTAAAATAGCCTTCAAGTGGACCTTTCTTGTTAGTCTATGGGTTTCCCTTGAAACCACCTTTAAATCCATTACCTAGTTTGTTGTTGTCAGATCCACTATTGAATTTGGCATTTTGGTTCTTGGACTATCCCTTGGAGTCTCCACTCCTCTACTTCTAGTTCTTCTTCTTGAAAGTTGGCTTAGAACTTTCAAAAAAAAATTTAAACTTTTCCCTAACATGTGCAAAAGACTTGAACTTCTACTCCTGCTTCATCACCTTTTCAAAGACCTGGTCCATGGTAGAAGGTCCATAAACATCTACCTCACCACTGATTTGGGGTTTTAATCCCATAACAACTTTCTTGATTTTGAACCTTTCATCAGTTTGGTACTAAGGTACATACTTTATAAGTTGGGTGAATTGGTCCCAATAATCATTCACTTATAAGTCTCCCTACTTCAGATTCTATAAATCTATGAGCTTCTAATCAAAATAAAGTGGTGAAAGCCACCATGACCTAAACAATGTTACAAACTATTCCTAAGTTGTGGTGGTCGAGTTAATGTTCATTTTTAACTTCTTGTTGGCCCAACAAGTAGCTGCCTCACCAAGCAACTGGTAAGTTCTCCAAACTACTTTTATGACTTCAAAGTAGTTTCAAATCTCAAAATATTTCTCCTTCTCTATTAGCCATGTTTTAGCTCCATCACTTAGAACAATTCCATCAAACTTATGTGGACTCACCTTTTTCATGTCCCTAGATAAATCTATAGCTACCTGAGCTCTCACATCCTACTATTTTTCCTGCTTCATGGGGTGATCAATAGGTTCTTCCTACTTTTTCCTTGCCTTGGCCATAAACTTGTTGTTCTAAGGTTGTGATTTGATCCTTGGTATCATTCATGGTTGTAAGAATCTAATCCAACTTTATTGAATGCTCAACAACAATTAGGCTAGGATCATTTGGAGGGTTATTATCATCGACATTCAAAGGACCCTCAGTTGATGCTATAGTTTGCACCATTATTCTTTCCCGCTATAAATAAGAATATGAAAACATTAGTAGACTCATTAAGTCCTAGAGTTTGAGCCTAAGCTCTGATACACATATTAAAACCCCTCAAGTTATACATATAATAATGTAGTAATTTTTTTTAAATTTATCAAACCACATAAAATGTAAAACCCATTTGTATTTTCAAATAAAATTACACTTAGAAAAATAATTATAGAACCATCCTTTGTAAGATATTTTCCTGAGGGAAGAATTTGCCTTACTCTCTTGCTTCATATACTCTTTCAATTCTACCTGCTTCTTTTATCTCCATTCACCTCCTTCAAAACTTCAAGGACTTACTTCTTAAAACCTTTCTCCTTACATGTCATTCACTTTCATAAATTAATGACAAAAAATATTGCTAAACTGAGTTTTGCATGTTGAGTTTGAAGTAACTAAACTCTACAGTCAAATGCCATAATTATGCAGTCCCAATTCTAACTCATAAGCTCGAGATAACAAAAGACTACTCAAGTCCAATTTAGAAAAACCCTTTCCATCAAAGTTTCTAATAAAATAATCATTTCTTAATAACCAAACCATTTTACTCAAAGGTTGACTTCATGCATAAACTAAATAGTTATGCCAATTATTAATAATGCCAATGTTAACTAATACTTTGTAAGTCATTAAGAAATAAGTATATTATCTAAACATTCTAACATTATCTAGGATAGTCCACATAAGAAATTAACATATCAACTTATCAAAAGTCTATTTATGAGTTTCAAATGAGGATTTCCTAAGCCATGACCGATTTTGATCTAACTATATAATATATTAAATGTTAACATAATAATAATCGCCAAACCTATATTTAAAATATTTTGATGTTATATCTATGAATTTATTTGTCTAATATTCTTTATAGATTAATATCAACATTTTCAACTATCTTTAAAAAGATGCATTAAGTCATACAAATTACTACTTTGCTACGTAATAATGTTTCATAAACACAACAATCACAACAATCGTAAAACAATCATCATTCACAACTAACCATAAGTTATATAGTAATTAAATCACTTATTTAAATGTATAAACTAAAATATGATCACTACAGGAATACTCAAACACTCAAAATTATATTAACTAGCTAACCATATCAAACAAAAGAGTTAACAAGTTATTTTATTGTGGTCTGTGAGTTTGGGTCACTATCAATTCCTCTGTCATCTCCTAATCATCCCATCTACTCCATTTTCTCCAATGATGCTCTCCCTCCATCATGATCTAAGGGAAGGATAAATCCTACATCCACCTCACAACAAGTAGGTAGTTAATTTGAGTCATCATATATATCAACCAATGATACAAAACCAATAAATGTACATCCATAATGTACATAATAAGAAAGTACAGCTATCATATCATATAAACTAAACAACATATCACTATCCCATAACTAGTATACATCATAAATCTCAAACCAAAGTAATAATAATCAAATGATAACCATATTAATCTATGTATTCTAAGGTTATAAAACATAGGGTGAAATCAGGATGTAATGCAAACACTCCTTCAAGTTATAGAAACCTAGGAGGACAAGGTTATAGACATTGGAAAAAAAGCTTTAAAATCCCCTCATGCTATTGATTTTCAAGATGTGTTACATAACCCTCTTACACTTGAGATCTCTTTGCACCCTTTGCCAACTGGTTTTGTAGCACCTAAGTTTCCATTTTATGATAGCAAAGGTGATCCTAAACATCATCTTCAATCCTTTTATGTGACATGCCTTTTTTATGCCTCTAATGATAAACTTTTGACCAAATTATTTCTAAGAAGCCTCAAGGACTATGCTTTAAGGTGGTTCTATGATTTATCTCACCAATCCGTGAAAGAATTCAAACCTATTGCAAACCAGTTTTTAACATGATTTTCTATTAATATTTATGAAAAGGTTTTATATGCTCAAATTGATAAAATAAAACAAGGAACCAATGAACCTATCATTGAATATGTCTTGAGATATAAGATAATATTAGCCAAAATGACTAGTCTTATGGCAGATAAGGAGTTGCAAGACATATTCAAGCAATTTTTTCTTGCTCTATTACACAAGTTAATTACTTGTAAGAAGTTCAAATCTTTCGATGACTCATTTCATGTTGTACAAGATTGTGAAATAAATCTCATGTCATTAAATAAACTCAAGTATGTAGTAAACACACCCACTACATCTACATCTACTACCAAATTTACAATCACACTAAGTTATAAGGTAAAATGTCCTGAGCCTAAAAAGTAAACAACCACCATGGTTAACACATTTTCACAACCACCTAATCAACTTATCTTATCCAATGCACCGAATAGACAATTTACACATTTACCTGAGTCCCCAACTTCATTACTCCCATGGTTATTAGAGTGTCAACTTATATCTCTCACTTATCTTATTAATATTGATATGAGTTGACCTCTACCCAAATAATATGATGTAAATGCTTATTGTGATTATCATCAAGGACCAGGGCATTCTAAAGGAATATATTTTACCTTGAATCACAAGATCTAATATCTTATTGATGACCAAAAGCTTACATTTGAGGATCATCCAAAGGAATCAAGTTCACAACCTGGTGACCACCATAAACAAAAAATATTTAACAATCCTTTGCAAGACCATTCTAAAAAGGAACCAAACGTGCAAATGACATATAATGCACATCCTTCCCCACCACATTGCAGACACCCACTAGATACAATTATTGGTACTTACATATGACACATACCTTTTATGGTTCAAATGCCTTCTATTACTTGTGATGACATTGAGATCAAGGATGATTAATCTGATATTATTTTCGAGCATAACTTGATAAACACCCTATACATAGTGTTATGATTGATACTGGTTCAAGCAAGAACATTTTCACCATGACATTATTGACACACTTGGGTTACACTCATAATGGTTTACATCCTTATACTAGATCAGTTAGAGCATTTGATGGGACCTCCCAGAAGGTTCTTGGTGAGATTGACCTACTTGTATAGTTTGGTCTCACACATGTGCTTACTACCTTTTTAATCATACCTTCTATCAGCATCTTTGATATATTATTGGGAAGACATTAGATCCACACACTTTGAATAATACCTTCTATAGTGCATGGATGTGTTAAATACATTCATGCCAATCATGTAATTACATTTTTTGGAATTCTATATGAATATCCTCTTGAACAAGAAAAACTTATTCCTAGACAATTAATTACCAAGCCTACTAAGGCTCATTCACCAAAAAAGGGTAAGAAACAAGTAATCCCATTTACTAGGCAATGATACTTAAGAGACCATTACATCAGAGACATATGGTGGATTCCACATAATCCCCTATAATACACACCATAGACATATATCCAGAGTACCTACACATGTTCTTATTATGGTTATTCTAAAGAAACCATAAAGCACTCAATGATGGGTTCAATGAACTCCTATTACTCATACTATTGTTTCATGACCATAGAGTCCTATTTTAAATATGCATAACATCATTGGTACTAATATGATAGATATTAAACCCAGATGTGCTCCTTGACAAAATCATAGTATTATTACACCAGGCTCACAATGGGGAGATATCTATGACCATCCATTGGATGGCACCATAGGTTGACTTTTCCTCTTCAAATATTCCAAAAAATACCAAAAAATAAAAAACATTCAAAAATCCAAAAACACTTTCAACACCTACATGTTCTAATGGCTCCTTGGCATCTGTGTGTTATTTCTATGTTGATAGACGACATACTTACTTACTCTTGTACACACATGTGTGTCATATTCTTTTTGAGTATGATACAAGTATACATAGATACGTGATTTATTCTTATTTTAGATGTTGGGCCTTCCCTTTACTCATGTCATGAAGAAATTGGGGGTGCCTAGCTTCTTTGATCTCTATAAACATGGGTTATGTGATTTGATCGTCACTCTACATTATCATGTTTGAGCTTACATATGTACTTACACATGCAATTACCCATGATTATATCTTACCTAGGCACTTGATATGTTATACACTTGACATTTTTTCCTAAGGCATTTAATCCATGGGCTACTACGACATGTTTATATTAGTTTTTTATGCTTTAATTTATGCACTTCCTCGAGTGTTTTACTTTGCTATTGCATTCTTTGTTCAAACATTTGAATATGATCCTTTGATTGTAGCCCCCATGCATATGTATGCTTCCATTAACATTTTCATATATCATTATTTTTTGTATGGACATTTGAATATCTCATCCTTGCTTTTATGGATATTTGACTAAGTCATATCCCTTTGATTGTGTGACGTTTAAACATGCCCCTTATTTGTGATCTCCTTGGACCATTGCCTTTTGGCTTGCTTTCTAGTGCTCTTATGTGTGTGCTTATTTGTTTGTTGAGATTGTATTGTTACTATCTAGATGTTGTCATGATCTTTATCATACATTTTAGGCCTTCATGTGATCACATTAGTTCTATGTGATTCAATGTTATATCTACTATACATGTTCCTTCTATATGCTACATGGTTACATTCAAGATTATACAATTGTCTTATCCTTTTGAGGTGAGGTAAATACTAATTCCTATCTTTACCTCACCTCAAAAGGGGGAATATTATAAGGGGCAGGTCATATGGGCATGTTCTCCACACTTGGCACAATTTACAGATTGAGTGGCGGTATGCTTTAGAAACATGTTCTCCACACTCATTCAACATGTGGTACTTATATCAATTTTAAAATTCAGTGGGGGAATGTCATATAGGAATAGCTTTCACACATTCATAATTCTAAGATTCAGTGGTGGTATGATTTTTATTTATGTTATCCACACCTTTTCAATATTCAACATCTTCATATTATAGTGGGGGTATGTTTTAGAAACATGTTCTCGACATTGGTACTTATATCAGTTTCATATGTCTCCATATATAGTGGATACATGATTTGGAAGTATGTTATCCACACTTACACAATCCAAATTATCTGAAACACATAATTATATGATTCAAATTCATAGTTTTGGTAGAATTTTATACATTGGTACCATTATTATAAATAGTTTCAGCATGAGACATATCTAAGGTGCATTTGTTATGCAATGTGCACCTAATATTTTGAAATCTAAATTAGTTTTTGATTCCAAAACTCTTTTATGGACTATTATCACATCATTAAAAAAAATTTACTGATGCCCCATAGACTGTTACATACTTTATTGAGCCAATCTACTTAGTAATTGGTTCACTTTTTGGTATCATTAAGGTGATTAAATCACTCAATATTTTTAATTTTTGAAGTTGGAATCGATTATAACTTCCATCCTCACTAGGTTATAAGTATCATGGGGTTGCATAGTTGATCTAATCTCAACTAGTAGGTGGCAACTCACTTTTTCTCCAAAGTTGGGGGTAAATGCCTCTATCTCTCTCTCTCTCTCTCTCGCGGATATATGCACTTTCAAGATTTATCTATATTTGTTCTAATATTAGTTTTAAAGCCTTATAATGATATATCTTTTTCAAATTAACTTGCCAATAGGCATTGTGGTTACATTGACATGTAGGTGTAGATACCCCATTTCAGCCACATATGTGTCTAAACCAGACTTCAGATTGATTTCTACCAAATTATGTAAATTAAGCCTAAAAATCATTAAAACACCCAATTTCATCCATGTATTAGATGAAAATGCCTAAAATCATGTCAAGGCTTCTTTATTTGGGGTATCACATTGTATGCAATGATAACCTCCCATGGATTCGTCCCCAGTCAAGTCGTGACCAAGCAAATTGATGTTTTTGACCAATTAAGTGGGGCACTTAACCAAATTTTAGAAATTGTCAAAATACTAATCAAATTTACTTAATTGATTAAACCTAATTAAGTGTTTGGTTAAATAATCCATGTGAAATTAATGAATATCTAAAATTGGAAATTCAAAAATGTAAAATATCATGCCATGACATCATCATGACACCACCCTGAAAGTTGGTAAGCACTCAGAAAGTCAATTAAAAAAAATCTAAAAAGGCAATCCATGATTATTAATTGCAACATTTAATGCCTTTTTCCTTCGAAATTAGGCCAATTGTGAGCCCTCCATCTTGATCTTGGATTGAACAATCACGGTTGATCCATGGGATTTTAGGAAAAGCTATAAATAAGAGAGACCTCCATCTCTTTCAACAATATTTATTGTGTAATATTATTATGTAGGAATACCTTCAAGAAGCTCGCAAGTGAAGCTAAGCCAAGCCAAAAGTGATTAGGAGAAATGATGCAAGGAGCACCAGTGTTAAAGACTCTTTGAGCACATGATTGAGCACATTCGTCCAAGACTAACTTGCAACTCTTACTCACAAGGAAGGTGAAAAATACTTGTTTTATCTTATTTTATTTGTTACTTTATTTTTTCTTTTTCTCCTTGAGTAGCTAGGCTTGAGGTGTTAGATATATATGTGTTTTTATTGATTTTATCATAGTAAATTTTGACTAACCCCCTCTTGGATTCCTATGTTACAACATGTGTACTCGTAAACCTTATTCTATCAATTTCAATAAATTTCAAGTAATTTAAATCCCAAATTATATGCACTAATTATATATTATAATATTCTCTTGGTTATAGGTTGATCACCAACAAAGCACCCAAGTTGGGCACATGTAACAGATAAGGTGTGTTATACACAACCATACACATTCATTTCCTTTAAACTAGTTATTTCATTACTAGATTAAAGTTGGGGAAAATGTAGATGATATTTATGGATTATATATCACCTTAGCCTTGTACATTTTTCAAGCTCAAGCCTTGGTTGTTCCTTTCAGTTTTAGACCTTTCAATCTTCCACAAGTCTCACATCTATTTTATCTAATGCCACTTGGCCTATATCTCTTAGTTTGACCAGTCTTATGTTGATGACCCCAACCTTATATCTTACCTAGAATGCTTAAAATGTATTTATCTTACATCTCTATAAGTTTTGAACTTGTATTTAATTTCATATTCCCTAGACACTAATGTCTAAGACAAATACTAGCATCGATGATAGTAAACTGACTTGACACAAGTGTCTAGTGCCCTAAAGTCATCTAATTTATAAATGAAATCTATCATAATGGTCATCCTAAGTGATTTAATGTGAGTTAATTCTCTAAAGGTAATGATATAGATACAATATCAACCCTCATTCATTCCTAAAGTACAATACCTAGTAACACGAGAACAATACCAAGTATTCTTACCAAAGAGCATTCAAAGAACATTCAATTGAACAAGGCTTTCATGTTTCCATACTAGTCATAGGTAAAACACAACCACATGTCTAAAGTATTAAAGGAGAAACCAAGGATCCTAATTTTACAAGTTACAAGCTAGAACACTATTGTACTTGCTTTGCACATATTACATGATTCACACACAAGCCAACACATAAGGGAGAACTACATGAGTTTGAGGCCCTCTTCTAGAGTATTGGATATGTAGGTAGTGCCCACTAAAAATGGGGTCTTTGGGGTAATATCGATACCATGTGCCCACTAACCCATTTCCCCCTAAGGTCACTATGAAGGTGAAGAATTAGGGTTTTGCAAATTCATGAGGAGTGAGAGTCAATGATCTATATCTAAATACACCAAAGTGAAGGCAAATCAAAACTTAGAAGAATCTAGGTGGTCAAATAATTTTTGAATAGGTATTCCATATAAGACACTTGCATCAAACCCAAAAAATAGCATTGACATAACCATCCCAGGGTGACGTTAGTGTTTAAAGCTCTAGAAGCAATAGATCCAAAATCTAATGACTATTCTAGAATCTCCTTCCAAATTGCTTTTTATCTATTTTAGATCCAACACTGTTTTAGCATTAGAAACATCTAAATATATCACTTATTTATCTTTTCCATGCATAATTTAGTTGTACTTTCTATTTAGCCTATACTCAACATAATAAATTTAGTGTATGCTTATATTTAAGTTTAGCATTTATTTGACCTATTATAGATTTTATTATCACCCTTGTGCATTGTCATTTCTATATTATTAACCATATTATACCTCTAAGGTAGGATACTAGACTTATTTAATTTAGGGTTAAACAATGTTGCTAAAATGTTAACCTCTTTGTTTTTTTTCTCATCATGTGTGCTTACACTATGTTTTTCATTTCATAATGACCTTTTGGTTTGGTCCTTAGTAGCTGAAGTAAGTGTTAGGATGATTATAATGGAAGTATTTTCATCATAAGAACTTAAAAAATTTCTTTTTTCACTCAGAAAACCCTATTTTAACTTTTTGATTTCTATTTCCATTATGTCAAATGCTTGAAAGAAGCACCGAGCTGCCCAATTTTACACATGGATCAACATGTTTTGGGTCTTCATATGCAAATAAAACACCATGAGATAGTTATTTTAGATGCATAGAGGAAATCATCCTCATCTAGTTGTTCAATCTCTTTAATCTAATCTTTTTATTACATAGACAACATGTTAATAGTCAAGTTATCACGAGCCTTCACTTTACTTTCAAGCATGTAAACACTCAGTTCAAACTCCTCATACAAGATCTTATTCATCTTGTTATACTTTGTGATTATATGAATCATTTTTTGCTCTTATTTAATTATGATGTTATTGGATATACCAATCCATAGGATCCACATGTGGGAGAAATTGATTACTATATATTTATTTACCATTTTAGATCAATTTTTGTTAAGAAGCATGCCATACACTATTTTGACCTTTTAGAACTTAGTGTATGTAAATATTATGTTCATTAAAGAGTTGATTATATTAAATCAAGGTAGAATTATGAAATAAATATAGCCACTAATTTGTTATAAAATTGACTTAATTTGACCTTTCTAAAAATAGTGATAAATAATACAAGTAAGAATTTAGTTGGAAAATGATTGAGACGAATGATCTAGAGGATAAAAATTGAGGTAGTGGTTGGTCTGAGTGTCACAAGTAAGATATATGTGTTAAAATCCTTCATGAAAAATAATTCTCTAATTGGATAATATCACCATGTGCTGATAGTGTCCTATTTTGGCAATAGTGTCCTTTGTGCAAGACTATACTGAGCTTCTAGGTGCACCTATGCATAGGTTTGTGAGGTTTGTTCCTACGTGAATGAGTTTTGAAACCCTATATAATGCATATTTTGACTAAATTTTTATATCAAACCCTAATCCTCCACGTGTCTTTGTTAGTGGGGTGGGCTAGACATCCTCAATACCCCGTTGTGATGAGAGTTTCCTACATACAAATAATCCAAAAAGGAATCAAGAATGATGTAGTTATCCCCACCTAAATTCTAGTGATAGTGTAAGTGAAGCTTGTATGATAGTTGACTTGAGTGCTTTGAATGTGCTTGAGACTAGAAATTTAGATAGTTCGAGCTTATGAATGTTGTATATGGTAGTATGTAGAAATATGGTAGAATAGGGGTTGACAACCTTGATTATGCACAACTTATTTTGAGTTTACATATGTAATTTGCATCTAATTTCCATGTAGTGGTTATAGGTCTAAAAGTAATGTATTTATATTATTATAGTGCTTGTGCAAGTGCTAAAAGTGGTTTAGGCTGACCCTAGGAGTTTTAAGATTTGAAAAGAAATCTGTTTATGAAAAGAGGAGGGAAAGGATAATAAATCCATTATTGGGACACTAGCACCATATGGTGTTATTATCCCTATTATGGTGATAGTGTCTAAGTGGAAGAATGCTATGCACAAATGGCCAGGATTCAAGAATGAGGGTCTGGGACTGCTTTAGGGATGACTAGGGATGCATGTGATCCACACGAAGGTTGGATAAGTGTGAAAATAGTCTTTAGGATAGGTCTAGGGCTAAGCTAGGGACAAGTGGTCTCAAGTAGCACTCTTAACACTCAAGTGTCACTTTTAGGTGACCATATTCCCCTCGCTCCCCGCGCCCCCACCTTTATTCTAGAAATGTAACAAAGTGAAATGACTAGGATAAAGGAAAAAGAAGTGTAACTAGACTTACCCAAGAGGTGAAGCTCATGACACTAGGTCTGAATAGGTGACACATGTTTAAATGTGTGTCCTACAAGTGAAACATGCATAGATCAGTCCTTACTTGAGAGATATAAAAAATAAAGGCAAAATAGAGTAGAGAATTAAAACTGAGTAAAACAATAAGATAGAGGAAAGGAACAAATACACCTCATTGGATACATGAACCAATGCATTAAACTGGTGATAACCTGTGTCTGTGTGTATAGTGATTAATAAGTGAATAACTTGGACTGAGTTGATGGCTTTCTCAATCCTCATGTGTGGGTGGCTCAAGAACTCAATTTAGTTTTAACTCCATCATTTATCACCCCTACTTGGTAGATCATGAGCTATGAATAGCTTGGATTGGACTGATGATGTGTCTAACCCTCTCATGTAGGTGGATCGAGAATTCAAGTAGACTACGACTCCATCATTGCCTACTCATGTGTATTAGATGCATCTAAAACTAAAACTGTATGATGTAACTCGAAATGTCTTACTAGAAATGTTAGCTCTGCGGTCACTTGGGTATATTAGGTGGCTTTGGGCCACTCAGGAATACCAATCATTATAGATTGAATAAGGCATGAAACTAGTGTGTAACTTAGATACAATTTTAGATGCATACATCATAAATACTAACATGGAATTTTTCATTCCATCTGATCAACTTGTGTGTAAGCAAATGGAAACAATGTGTCACACACATGCCCCCAAATCTGATATCTAAGAATATGGATTCTAAATTGAGTTGTAATAATATGTATCTGAGTATATGAACTATAAATGGGAATGGTCATGCTACACATGATGCCCCATATCTAAGCAAATTAGTATGAATTTGGGCTAAACTAGTATGAATTTAAGTTAAACTAATAAATCTATAACTGAACTTGTGTAAACTTGGACTGTACTTATTGTACTTTTCTAGCCAATTTAGATATTTATAAAATTGAGGCTATTAGACAATAGCGCCATATCTTTGACAATAGTACCATGTGGTGCTAGTGTCCCAATTTAGGTGCTATTATCCTTCTACTCTGATTTGTATGAAATTGTATTGATCTTTGTGTCACTATTTTCTCACAGTGTTTACTTGAGTCTTATTTCTATAATTTCACCCTGTGTGCTGAAAAATGTATTGTGAGTGCATTATAGGAGCTTGATCTATATGACAATCCCATATGAATGCCCCTCTTTTGATGGGAGTTGTTGAACCTGTGTAAGAACTATCCTTAAAAGAAAAAGCTTTCAAGATGTGTGTTGGCTAGAGCATATATTATATCTACATAATAATCTAATATAATGTGTATACATAAAATCAGAATGTAAGATAATATGAGTCTAAGTTTGTAATGTGTGATGTATGTTATGTCTAACATTCACAAGGGTGCCAAGCTACATATAACAATGTATGTAATAACAAATTTGAGTAATAATTAAGTAGCTACCTAGGGGGATGGGGCATGAAGTCCATCACAACACCAAAGTAAGAAGGGGAGATTTATGAGGTCCCTCATGGCGTTTAAAACTAGAGGTGTAATAATTGAGAGGTAAGTATCATGGCCATGATGCATACAAGAAATTATACATACAACACATATGAGGCACACAAAGTAGGCTAAGGGGCCACAATACAAAGGATGTGATGACATATCACTAAATTGAAGAAAATAAGGCATACAAGGACATGTTCAAATGTCCACATATGCAAGCAATAAGAAAGTTGGCCTAGAGCCACATAGAAGGACATATTCAAATGTCTGCAGACACAATTAGGAAGGCACACACAAGAACGTGGGCACATGTCCAAAGCATACAAACTATGAGAAGAAGTGGTGTAGAGGCAAATAATAATGGAATATTCAAATGCCCTCAAATAGAAGAAGCATAGAGATACAATCAAATATAAACTAGGAAAGCTAGAAATGAAAGTATGCATGAACATGTAATACAAACTACGTAAGAGTTAAGATGTACATATGCTTAGTCTAATGTAGTAGTAGTCAATTTTTTTTTGACTAAGTGTAGCATGATCACTATCAAGATATAACAATGCTAAAGTTGTGATGTAAAGTGTATAAAGATGGAACCTAGTAATCAAAACTATATATAAGGTAACCCTAAATGGGTGAATGTGTCAAATGAAGAACTCGTGTATCGATGTATATTCCCCCAGTGGGTAGATGATAGAAAATCTAGAT
The DNA here is from genome assembly GCA_037957365.1 of Torreya grandis. Lineage (NCBI taxonomy): Eukaryota > Viridiplantae > Streptophyta > Pinopsida > Cupressales > Taxaceae > Torreya > Torreya grandis. The sequence continues at coordinate 612,444 of JARHVA010003593.1, read as the reverse complement.
TAATATAGTGGACCTGAGTCCTATAGCAATCTGTAAACACTCAATAAGAATAAGTGAAACATGTATGTATGTATGATAAAAATTGACTATATTAAGATAAATAATATATGTAGTGTCTGGAAAATATAAGAAGTGTAAACATGGCAATGCATATAATCTATTATTTTGTGTTCTTTGAGTAAATATTCTAATGGTTTTATGTTTTCAAATATTATATTGTTTTTATATTTTCTGGATATAAGATATGTACAAGCAATAATAACTGAAACTATATACAAGAAGCAAGAGAGAAGGAAAGTATGTACAAAAAGGGAAGAAAAATACTAACCAATAAGTCTCATGGGAGACTCACTATCAATGTGGCTTATGTCAAATAAAGGAATAGTGATTCTATGTGTTGTATGAAAGGATAAATATGGTCGCAAAACCTACTACACTAAGTGATCTATTTCTGGCCCTATTTGTGAAATGGTGCTAGGAATCTGTGACACTAATTGTGGTGTCATGTGAACTATAGGAGTCTTAGGGACCCATTTGGTAAAATATTATGTAGATTCCATAAATACCCTATGTTAAAAACCCTGAGAATTCAATAATACTAATATCAAAAGAAAGTGAGTAGAGTGAGGCCCTCTAGTATTAGTCACATATCTCTAACACAAGGGTTTCTCTAATAATGGTCTCTATGGAAGAGCATGTGTATGTGTCAATACTATAAGGTAGACCCCACTTAGACTAGTGGCTTGACTAAACTCAATGGTATACTGATAGGAACTATGCTTAGAACTGTAATTGGTAACGATGTTGTAACTGGCAATTGTGTTGTAATTGGTAACTATGTTGTAATTGGTAACTGTATTATAATTGATAACTATATTATAATTATTTATGGGATAGATAGAGGATACCCATGTCAGAGTTAACAAAACTCTCATCCAAGATCTCTCCAAGAGTTCATCACCACAATCATGATACTAATGCATTACTCACACAAAACTCAATAAACTATATTACTAAATGATAGATTACAATACAATCTTCACTTCTCCTCTATCTCATTTTCTTCTCATATTCTCTCATATTTACTCTATAAGTTACCTTACCCATGTATTTATAACAATTTGGGGTAGGTGAGAGGAACACATTTGGCAATGTGAAAGAGGTTCAGTTGCCAAATGAATAGTTAGGCTACTAATGTCAACATTCCAACAACCATGTTGACTTCCTATTTTAACATGTGGGTGTGCAACATTAAACCCCACATAGTTTATTCTATGAATCTTCTCTTGGTTAAGACCCAAGTTAAGTTTACCACTTAGAGTATTACTCTAACATTCCTCCTTAAGATTAACTTAGGGAGAAGAGAAAACTCATAAAATGGGTCCTGACAACAAAAGCTTGATCAGGTACCCATGTACAAATATATAGTGAAGTACGAAGTGTCCTTATGGTAACCAATCCATCTTATCAGAATACATAGATGTTAATTCATTATAACTACCAAGTCAAATAGGAACTGGTATTTTTTATGAGGCTCACTCAGAGAAAACATTGATCATAGAACTAGAAAATGAGAGACAAAACAATGGTCTCTCAAAAAACTAGACTGTATTGGATGGGATGAAAGCCATCATAGAAGTAAGTGCAAGGGATGCTCAACACCAAAATATGCTATCAAATATTTTTAGGAGGTGCAAGGGACACTCAACACCTAAATAAGCAGTCAAAAGTACAAAAAGAGTACTACCTAGTGTAAGGGACACTTAACACCCAAAGAAGCAATATCTATACACACACCCCCCCATAATGGAGTATGGGTGGACTGGATGAAAAAAATTGTATGAGTGGATTGAATCTACTAATCAAACACCGGTCAATGATAATAGCTAAAAATGTTAGACAAGGATCTCAAAAAAAGAGACACACAAACTACGAAGGTGTCAAATAATACTAAAATGCTCTCTTAAAAAGGGATGACCTTAGTGGTGATTGGAGAGACAAGCAACTGATAGAGTAAAAGGTGCACAAAATAAGGTACACACGCATGAAGGTAGACTAGGATATAAGAATTAAACCCCCATGACACTTTATAATTTAGTGTGAGTATAATATATCCTCAAATAAATCACCAAACAAGCGTATAAATACTGGAAATACCAAAAATAACTTGCCACAAAAAGTAATCAATCTGTCGAAGAAGCCATCACAAAACCTAAAACTTGCTTCAAAAAAGGGAGCATTGCTATGCAGTATGAATGGTAGATGAAATATGCAACTGAACAATGGAAGAGCCATGCTATTAGAGTCCACACAAAGAATGTCTATGATGCCACCATAACTGATCATCAATCCATCTCAAATAACAATAGATGATGGAAGAAGATGCCTACAAGTGATTCAACACCATGTGCACAGATGGTGAATGCAAGGAAACCTCTATGTTAGATGTAGGAATCTCAAGCTTAAGGGAATCTAATAAGGTGTTAGGATGCTTAGGCCTAACAAAAGAAAACATAGGTTTCTCAAGCCTAAGTGAAACGCAAGATGACTTAGGACTCACATGCTTGAATATAATATCTAATGAATGCCCAGATATAGGAGTACCATGTCACTCAATGTCCTCTAAAAGTGTGGAGTGAACAAAAAATGGTGTAGAGCTACTACATAATGGTCCCAAAGAAGATGTGGAGGCACTTGCTTGATAGCCAATGCCATGATGAGCAATCTAATAAACATGTTACATGGGGGAAATAATGCCCTGTACGTGCTTTCCAAGACCTCCGCTACAATAAACCATGGTGTGGAGTATGCGAGAACCAAAGCCAATTGTGTGCTTCTCAAATGAGGCAAACACATCAACATTGTGATCAACACTATTGTGAGTTTCAACAAAGGCAACTAATGGTATATCATGATCACAAAATGACTTAGTGGCTGATAGATCAAAATCTTGTTGAGCATCCAAGGGATGCATGCTAATGTTGAAAGCAATAACTAAACATGGAATAAGCGTAGTGGTTGTGTGTTCCATAGGATTAGTCTATGATTGTAAAAATGCATTATGAACTTGCAAATTATGGACGAGTGCGTCATGTGCAATAAGTATTGTGAGGAGGAGCATGTTTAGTGTTATTGGGGCCCTATTTTCCTCGATAAAACTAACAATGTCACTCTCAGATTGTAAGTTATTATTTTATTTCTTGAGTGAGATTAAAATAAGGTAAGAAGCCAATGCAATCAAAAAGAAAGACAAGGCACTTAGAAAGTGGCCTTGGTGGTGTCTCCAAGAGAGAATGGAAGGCACTAAGAAAGGGGTCTTAAAGGAGAAAACATAAATAAGAATGGAAGGTGATAAGAAAGGGGCCTTGAAGTGTCCCTAGAAAATAATTTAATGTGCTAAGAAATGGGCCTTGAAGAAGATATGACACAAAATAAAAGTGTGCCAAACTATGAATGTCGAAATGCAAGGACAAGGCACAAACCATAAATGTAAGGCATAATCTACAGGAGTGCCTTAAGCAAGTGTGTATCCTCCAAAAAGAGTGTATGCCACTTTATAATGGAGTGTAATGACTAATATAATCCCCTACCTGCTTATAATTATGCAATTTTACAAAATTCTTCATCAGAGTATAATTTGAGTTAAAAAGAGAAAATAGAAAAGATATCTATTTATGTACAATATGATTCAAATGTAATGCAAATCTATATTGTAGGTGAAAAAATATGCACTTTCAAAAAAGAATGGCACCTTAATAGGTGCCCAAAGTGCAGAGAAAAGTACACAATTTTTTTGATAAGGTTCACACACAGAGAAAGCCTCTAGAAATCTAAAAAATAGTCATAATTTCTATTGGATTAATAAAAAATTGAATATATTATATATAAGAGTGTAAAACCAACTTTTTAACACAATAAGAATCTCCTCTAAATGCCAAATAATGCTCAAGATATGAGCAAAAATGTGCTAATGTGTCTGCAAAAATGTGCAATGGAGGGGGGTTTAGCAAAAAATGATGAAAATGCAAATATGAAGCCTAAAAACACCAAGTGGGTGTGTAGACTAATCAATAATAGGCACTGATTGATAAAACCAATTATTTTCATGGGGGGGTTCTGATCACCTGTTAGATCGGGCCCCACTCGCCAGTCTTTTACAATCAAAAAAAATACGAAAGGATGTTCTGTAGTGAAAAAAATAACTCCCTGAGTCAATTATAGTACCTCACCCATACAAAATACAACCCAAAAAACTTGCCAATGAATTCAAACATATGTTTTAAAAAACAAATGTGTTTAAAAACATGCTAATTTTAAAAAATCCACAAAGGTGACAAATGGTTGCTGGTGGAGGTGGTTGGCCACAAAGGTGGTTGAAAGTTGTAAATTTTAAGTCAAAACATGTTTTGGAAAAAACCATGCACGTTTCAAACACTTCAATTTGACATACCAAAAATAATTCCAATTGCAAAAAATAACAATGCTGCATTAAAAAATCCTGTCTAATGCCAATTTAATCTTTTGTTTTGTGTGGCTAGAAATGTAGGTACGTAGGGTTGGGCCAAGGAAGTGGTAGCTTGGCTGGGACATACGGGAAGTGGTAGAACTGGCTTGACATGGATCAAAATTTTAGTAGTGGGTCATGAGAGGTGGCTGGACAAGCCGTGGGAAGGACAAGAGGAGGTGGTAGCTAGGCATAGCTTTGGAGGGCAATGTTAGGACTGCTATATAGGGGTTACTTAGATTGAGTAAGGGGGAGATAAAGGTTGTGGGAATTTGTGGTGGTGGGCTACTATGGCAGCAAGGAGCAACAACGCTGTGGACTAGGCAACAAAAAATGGTGTTGGGGAGACAACAAGGGGCTCAGGTGGCCATGGGATGGGAGTGGTGGAGCAGAGCTCAAGCGAGTGAGTGGGGGGTTGGGTAGAAGCCAGGTGAGGGAGAGGTGGCTGAGCAATAGGCTCGGCCATAACCCCTGCTTTTTAAGTTTATCAAATAAAAAAAAATGAAAAAAACAATTTTAATGAATGCTTTAAAAAATATTTTTTTATATTAAAAAAACTTAATATTTTTGTTTTTAAAAAAATAAAAGCCCCCCTGATTTTTTTAAAACCCCAAAAAATAGCTTTTTTCTTAAAAAATAAATTGGGTTAAAAAAACTCAAAAATTAATATAAAATTGAAACCCCTTTAGCCAGTGGATGGTCAAAATTGATTAGGACAAAACACCACATCAGGAGCACCATAGGTCCATTTTCTGCTAAACAAACTTCTACCCCCACTAAATCTACTGCTCTGGACGTATCCATATGGTCAAATCTACATGAAAATATACATTATTTTTTTGAAATTAATCAATGACCAACAAGCTTCTCGAAAAGATATGGAGTGCCATATAACCTATTTTAGCAAACCTAAAGGTTAAACCTCCTTTCACAACATCCATAAACATGTTAGCAAACATTGATTAGCTCCAAAATGCAAAATAACCTCCAGATTACAAAATCACCTCCAAAACACTATAAGGATTCTCATTGTCCTCCTTTCAACATTGTTGCTCTAATTGAGCAACATGACTAGATAGGGGGCTTTATGAGAAGGACAAAATTAATGAAAGGACAAAAGGTTGAGTAATGATTCAAGGAGATGGATCTGATATCATGTTAGAGTTAACAAAAATCTTAGCCAAGATCTCTCCAAGAGTTCATCACCACAACCATGATATTAATGCATTGCTCACACAAAACTCAATAAATTATATTACTGAATGATAGATTACAATACAATCTTCACTTCTCTATCTTGTTTTATTCTCATATTCTCTCATCCTTACTATATGAGGCACCTTACCCATGTATTTATAATAGTTTGGGGTAGGTGAGAGGAACACATTTGGCAATGTGAAAGATGTTCAGTTGCCAAATGAATAGTTATGCTACTAATGTTAACATTCCAACAACCATGTTGACTTCCTATTTTAACATGTGGGTGTGCAACATTAAACCCCACATAGTTTATTCTAACTATGGTGAAGTTTCTCTTGGTTAAGACCCAAGTTAATCTTACCACTAAGAGTATTACTTTAACAACTCATATGAAAGACACTCAATTATGGTCACTTGATTTGCATATATATATTTTAGGCATCTATGTTTGGTGGATGAGTTGGCTTATAACTATTATATCCATGGTCTACCCAATAACTTGTCAAATATGCCTACACTAGGCACTACTAAGAATCTAATGGCCACATGTGTTGGTCTAACTTGTAGCAGAAGTATAATCTCCCTAATGGAAGTCTGAACATGGCCACTGAAATAACTAATAACTTTGTCTATATGAGATATATCCTACTCTAAATACCATAAATATTGTATAAGTGTGATAGTGCACATGTTAATACTTGACCTATTGTCAACCATAACACTCTGAATAGGATGATGCTCTATGCAAGCTCATATAAAGAGTGCATATAAATCTAAATCATTATCAATAATCTCCTCATGTAAGAAGGTGATGAGTGGTCTAGTTGTAACTATAGCATGATACACACTAATTATAATGTGTAGTGGGTGTGCCTCCTCTACAGTAGTGTGATATGATGCTGGTGGTGGATGTGCATGATATATGTAGTGAACACCTTAAGTGCTCCCTGCCTCATTTGTTGTATGATTTGGAAATGGATATAAGAATATTTTTAATGCCTTAGCTTCTATTTGTTAAACTTTGGGTGCCTCTATGGGTGTGCTCACATCAATAATGTTAGCCTCTACCAAATCTTGTATCTTATATTTCAAGATGATGCATATGTTTGTTGTATGTCATGGTGCCTTGTGATATTCACAAAATGCATTAGAATCATAATTCTTTGGAAGAGGCATGTCATATCAACCTCTTCGATGGGAGAGAGAGACATGACATTAAATTTTAAGAGCTATTGTAAAACATGTGCTGGCAATTCTAGAAGGTTGGTGAAAACTTTGCATGGAAGAGATAATAAAACTAGTTGAGGAGATGGCTCTGAAACTATGTTAATTATGGCTTTTGGACCACTCTTGTTTTCAGTGGCCCTTACCTTGTATGGAGGATTAATATAATTCTTAGCAGTTGATTTTTATCCACTTGTATATTTTAGTTTGCCTATAGAGAGAAGCTTGACTTTTTTTTCTTTCACTGCGTGGCATAAATTTCTAAAGGTTGGAAACTTCTTGAACAAGATAGTTTCATGTAATGCCAATAGTAGGTTCTATTTGAAGATGTACTGAAGCTCTTTATCTTCCATGGGTCTAGTCAACTTGGTTAATATAGTCTTATATTATAAGATGTATTCTGCAATAGGTTAATTTGATTTTTGTTTCAATTGTACAAATTGAGCATATGAGATCTTATCACTGATGTTTATTGAGAAGTGTGGTAGAAACATATCTACCAATGTATTGAATGCGATTATAGACTACTTTAATCGATCATAAAACCACAGTAAGGCATAATCCTTTAGACTACATAGAAACAACTTAGTGAGGAGCCAATCATTGGAAAAGTAGTCGAAACATGTTGCATGCAAAGATCATAGATGGTGCTCTAGGTCATCCTTACCATCATACAATGTAAACGTAGGTGCCATGAATCCAGATGGCAAAATAGTTGCCTCTATGTGATGTATCAAAGGTGTATGTAAAATAACAAGAGACTTTAATGCATGTGATGGCCTAGTGGCTCCCTATTCAAGATGTAACACCTTAGCTTGCAGAGTACAAACCTCATGCATAAGGGTGTAATGTCCCATTTTTGATAAAATCTTGAGGGTTTCTAATTAGATCATTTCCTATGTTTCTGATGAGCTAATGTGGATAGTTAGGAAATATTTATTTAATATTTTATGGTCCACCATAATTTATGTTTTTGAAAAATGGGCTATTAAATATTATTATTTTATTACATAAGTGGGGCATGGTTTTCTAGGTGGAGTAAATGTTGACTTTCTAAGGAAACTTTCCAAATGGAGTATTGCTTTCTAGTAAAGTATATTGATGGATTTTCCAAGGAATCTTGATAATTTATAAGGGGATCAAATTTGGGAAAGTTAGGAGTAGAAACAAAGAAGGAAAAAGTAGGATCTAAATTAATTTTAGAAAGTGGATAAAAAATGGAAATGGGTTACTTTTATAACTAATGTAATCTTCTTGAAAGCAAGGGTTTTGGTACCCATCTTGGACCCTCTTGTGTATTAATATGTTATGCTTTCATTTTAGAAGGATCTTTTGCCATTACAACTATTTTCTACAGGTTTGATGCATTTATGCTTCAAAGATGAAACCCCTTGGTTTCTTGGAGATCAGAGGATGAAACCCCTTTAGATTTTTGAGGCAAATCTCATTTTGGGATTGTATTTGCACATGAAAGCCTCATTCAGATATCAAATTTTGTGTGGTTTGTGGCAGTTCACAGTAGATTTCTAGGTATATGTTTCTAATTTCATAGTTGGATGTTTTATGAGTTTTCAAATCTAGTTTTCAGAGTGTGGTACCATATGTTGCAAGGGGTAAATTTGATTTAGTAGTTGTATGTGTGGCTATTCAAAATCATATCTATGTAATTTTCATAAAAATCATACCACATATTGTTCTTTCCCATGCATGTTCAATTTGAGAGGGTTCTAGATATAATAGTGAATATCTACATCATGTACTTTGCCAGTTTATTATAAATAGGTGTATATGTTATATATAAGCATGTGGATGTGCCATGCATTTATGTTATTTGGAAAAATTTGTTCATATTTCCCGTATTTGCATACAATTTTAATCGAGGGTATTATAATGGTATCAGAGCTATGATATTTCTAGCCTATAGGTTATTTTTTGGTTTAATGCTTTCAAGTGATAGGGAAATTAGGTATTGGAGAAGAGATCAGAATAAATTACAACCATAAGAAATAATGAAAGATAGAGAATATCCTAGAGAAGGTGATGATGTAATAAAATTCAATGAGAAGATTCAATGGCAAAATTGCCTTGCCAACATGCTTGGCCAGATGTTACAATTGATGTAGAACAAGCCTACTAATAACTACACCAATGGAGAAGCTAACACCTCTAAAGATAATAATAAGGACAAAATCCAAGAGATGAAATCTTAGAGTTTAGGAGTTGGGTTCACCAATAGACCCCTAAAGCCAAAATTCTTTTAGAGAGAAGAAGAAACCACATTTCAGGAAGAAGTCTCTCATTGCTATGAAGAGTATAGAGCCCTTTCGTTCGAGATCCATGAGGCCATGACACTAAAAAATTACATGACTATGAGGAATGCCAAAGGATCAACAAGGTAAGAGCAAAAATTTTAGTCAAAGCCAAGGGATTTCGAGCATACTTTGGGCAAGATAACTCTTTACCTTTAATGGACCTGATAAATGTACTATTAGAGTATGGTTGCAGAAACTAGACACATACTTATCTCTCAATCCAATGATGGAGAACGAAGATATTAATTTTTACACACTTTATCTTGAAAGTATTGCACATGATTGGTGGTATAATGGCTTAATTACTCAAAATCTTGATCAGATCAAATCATATTATGAATTATGTGAAAGTTTGATTGAAAGATTTGAGATAAAGGATCCTAAAGAACAATTTAGAGAGTTGGCTCACCTTAAGCAAAGGGGTAATGTGGATGAATATGTTGCTGACTTTAAAAATTAACTATCATGGTAATTAACATATTATAGAGGGTCTCATTGTTCTTTTCATAGAAGGATTATCTGAGCATCTCAAGGGTCTTATGAAGGTATTCAACCCTTCCAATTTACAAGAAGATATATTAAGGTTGTTTTGGATCCAGACTCAGATTTAGATGCATCTAAAGAGTTTCTTGATCCAGAAGATCCTCACCATGAAGAGAAGGAGAAATAAGAAGATCATATGGGAACTCTTGGATCCCTCTTAGGAGTACGTAGATACCATTCTTTCAGAATTCAAGGAGAGCTTGCTGGACAAAGAGTGACCATGTTGATTTATAGTGGGGATATCGATAATTTCATTGATGAATGATTGGTAAAGTGAAGGAGACTTAAAGTTGAATATTTTGAATGCTTCAATGTCATTTTGGCTAATGGGTATGATATACCATGCAAGAAGATTTATAATCTTGACCTAGCCTTCAGAGACCATAAGGTTTGTGATTTACATTAGGAGAAATTAACATGGTTTTGGGTGTGTAGTGTCTCCACTCCTTGGGAGAGTACTAAAAAAATCATCAAACTATGGAACTCAAATTCGAATTCAAAGGGAAGGAGGTGGTTTTGAAAGGAATAAAAAATGTATCTTTACAAGTGGTCATAACCAAAAATATGGAAAGGTTTTTTTAGAAGAGCCAAGTTTCATGGGTTGTGAGTTGCTTGGTGACTACAAAGGATCCCTCAAGGGGTAAGAATGATTCAATACATGTTTATATATATAATATTTTAGATAAACATAGTGTGGTTTTTATTGATGTGCCTCCAATATTACCTCTTGAGAGAGGATTTCAACATATCATAGAATTGGAACTAGGGTCAAGGCTTGTCATGACTACTCCATACTGCCATCCCATAATCTACAAAGAGGAGATTGAAAAGGTAGCAAAGTAACTTATGGAAATGGGGTACACTAGACCATGTTTTAGTCCTTTTACATCTTCTATGGTGCTAGTGAAGAAGAAATATGGTACTATGTGGATGTGCATAGATTATAAAGCCATGAATAAGAAGGCTATTAAGAATAGATACCTAGTTCCCAAGATAGAGGAGTTAATTGATAAGCTAAATGGTGGTGTATATTTCTGAAAGATTGATTTGAGATCTAAGTATCATTGGATACACATGAGAAAAGAAGGCATTCATAAGACTGCCTTTCAGTATCACCACAGACATTTTGAGTTCTTAGTTATGCCATTCAGACTCAACAATGCTCCAACCACATTTCAATCTTGCATGAAAAAGGTGTTTGGTAAGTATTTAATTAAATTTGTTCTAGTCCTCTTTGATGATATTTTGATATATAGCAAAGGTTGGGATGAGCATCTTAAACATTTGGATAAAATTTTAGGTATTCTTGAAGAGCAGTCTTTATTTGCTAAATTATCCAAATGTGACTTTGGGTTGACCAAGATCCTATACTTGGGTCATGTGATCAGTGTAAAAGGGTTCAAGTGGATCAACAAAAGATCTAAGCCATTTTAGATTGGCCTCCTCTAACAAATCTAACATAGCTTAGAGGCTTATTTGGATTGTGTAGTTATTATAAGAGGTTTGTTAGGGGGTTTTCTTAGCTTGGAGCTCCTCTTAGTGACTTCACAAATAAGGAAGCCTTTGAATGGATGAAACAAGCACAAACCACTTTTGAGAAGCTAAAAAAGGCAATAAATTCATATCCATTTCTATCTATTTCAAATTTCTCAGTCCCTTTCATAGTAGAGTTCGATGCTTTAGGCATTGGGATTAAAAACCATCTTATCCTAGAGAGGACATCCCATAGCTTTCGAAAGCATAAATTTACAAGGTTATGAGAGAGGGTTGCCTATCTATGATGAAAAAATGTTGTCCATAATGCATGCTTTGGAGAAATTTAGACAATATCTGGTATGTGGAATGTTTGTTGTCAAAATGGATCATAATAGTTTGACATTCTTCCTAAACCAACAAGATTTGAATGATCGACGATAAAAGTGGGTAAGTTGTAATCATATAACTTTGAAATTGAATATGTTAAGGTTAATAAGAATGTAGTAGCTGATGCATTCTCTAGAATGTACACTCTTTACAACATCTCCACTATTTCTGTAAATTGGAATGTTTCTCTTTGGGTTGAGTATGCTAAGAATATATTTATTTCTAACATTCTATATGGATTATAGAAAGATGATATGTACATAGTGGTGTATGGGTTGATTTTGTTCAAAAATAGAATGTTCATTATTCCAAAATCAAAGATGAAGAAGAACATACTAGAATAATTTCATGATGCAATGCACCATTAGCATAACATCCAACGTTCTTCAAAACATAAAGATAGATTATAAAGATATTATCTTGGAAGGGTCTCAAAATGGATGTTCTTATGAAATTATAGACAATATCACCTACTAGCAGAATAAATGAGAGCAAGAGTTTCCAACGGGGTTGCTACAACCAATTCCCATTCCTCAGCAAAAATAGGAGAGTATTTCCATGGACTTCATCTCGGGGCTACCCAAGGTAAAAGGAAAAGATTACATTTATGTCATAGTAAATAAATTGACTAAATATGCACATTTCTTTGCAATCTCTACTGATTTCAAAGCACCTCAAGTTACTGATTTATTTTTCAAAGAAGTATTCTGATTACATGGGTTACCCAAGAACATTATTAGTTATAGAGATATTAGATTTATCAGTGCATTTTGGCAAGAGTTATTCCATCTGAAAGGC